>CALYLW010000118.1:838695-1268291 GCA_944989445.1 Ampullaceana balthica
CACGTATCACAATGTGTAAACCTTATACCACAAGGCCATAGAGGACATGTCATTTTTCTGTTTCAATCCCAACTTACTGAAAAATTGTATGTATAAAAATTAATACTAGGTTCCAGAAACAGAACAAACAACTGGCGTTGCAAGCAACTATCTTGTTACAGCCGGTTACCAAAAGTGCTGACAGTCGAAGATAAGAAAACTTTTATAATTTGAGTTTTGTTGGAAAAAAATAGACCTAGGAATTAAAAATACGTCCGTTAATATGAAAACAACATGCAGCAAAATGCATCAAAATGAATGTTCCTTATCTGTAACTGAATTGATTTTAGTTTGAGGTCAAGCTCCTACTAATTAAATCCTTTATATTAACGTGTGGCGTCTGTTTGCCGCCTTGCTTGCCGAAAAAACTTTGGATCGATTTTTAACCAACTTCCTCGTATACTAGCGAGCTGAAACTTTGCAGAAAACTCCGAAGTCACTTTATTTAGCAATGATTTTGCCTTATGCTTTGACTATCGAATGTTCCCCAGATATTAATATTTCTTTATTAATTCTCATTCTTGTTTTTAAAAGGCAGACGTGATGTTGGACTTTTAGTAACTTAAAATACTTACATGTCTGGAGAGTAGCTAATCAGTCTCAGATTTTTAGTTGTTTGTAAATGTGACAGATTTTTTCGCTGTACACTGGCGTAAGATCAGTCATAAAAAAAGTATCTACATAAGGACATTCGTCATTTTTATATCGAATGTGGCAGCCATGGATTACAATGTAATAGCATGAAAAAAAAGAGAATCTATAAAAAAAAACAACTATTGTAACATTAGTTCTGTTGAGTCCAACTCAAAATAATTGGAATCCAGTTGGGAAAGAACAAAA
The DNA here is from genome assembly GCA_944989445.1 of Ampullaceana balthica. Classification (NCBI taxonomy): domain Eukaryota; kingdom Metazoa; phylum Mollusca; class Gastropoda; family Lymnaeidae; genus Ampullaceana; species Ampullaceana balthica. Next base: position 839,575 of record CALYLW010000118.1, read on the forward strand.
ATGATCTTGCAGCCAACCAATTTTATATCTGGTAGGTAACCTCCAAGTGCAGGCAACTTTGCCTTAAAAGAATTACATAACAAATCTAGTAAAATCACGTACACATAAGAAGCTAAAAATAAATAAAACAGGAGACACTGTAAATACTTGAATGAAAATAATTCTGAACACAAAGTTATAGCAATATTCGCATTGGAGAAAAAGACATGAAATATTTCAGTGAAATTTAAAATCTCGTCAGTATCAAATTTTATGTACCGAACTAAATCTGAAATTGTAGCAGCTTATTTTAGCCAACGACATCAATGTTTGGGTACTTGAGGGCGTGGGGTCCAATCCTTAAGTTAGATAGCCTCCCTTAGAATGTCAAGGTCTAGAGAGATTTTACGAAACACATGAGCCGAGTCTCTGAGACTTCTTGGCTGTTCCGGTTCAGTGAAGTTGACCTTGACGAGACCGAACTTGCCCTTTTAACCCAGACCCCACTCAAAACCGTCTGCTAATGAGCGATACGTGTAAGCCCTGACGTCAATTCCGTCTATTCAAACAGCTCTAAAATATATTTGTGTGCATAAATTAGACTTTTTGATTTGATTGGGAACAGCTTGCCTTCATACTAATTGCAATAACACATCAAGACAACATTGAAAGCTTAATGTTATGAAAATACAGAAAAGTTAGACAACGTCATTGGCCAAAAAACCCCAGACATTATCTAGTATTCCTTAAAACTGTCATCACTGTGAGACTGTAGTAAATTCGTGAGCCTCAATTTCTTAAAGTAGTGAACCTCATCAGATAAATTTTAAATAATATCTTATCTTATCCGTTACAGAAAATTATTGCAAACTATGCGTATCCACGGTTTATATCTAGTCTTGCATTGTTATTAGAGTTTTGACATATAAATAAGGTGTTGTTTTTCCGGATTTCCTCGGGCAACAAATACTACTTCCGAAATCCGGACGGGAGAGCGAGAATTTGTATGTGTTTGTCCTTGCTTACGGAATAAGAAAAGTGTTTTTATCCTTATGTTTATAAGTCTTAGTTTATTTGACGGTTGCATTAAGCTATCTTTGCATTGTATTTCCAAGTTAGAATTAATTGCCCTATGTATTGTTGCTACTTTTTAGTTCGTCTATCCTCTAGTGCAGTGATGGCGAACATTTTTGTGGCCGCGTGCCCAAAACACACTTATTTATAGCAAAGTGACAATTTCAAATGAAACCCGAAAATGGTTGTTTTGCTAAGCTGGTTTGATTAAGGTAGTAATATTTTATTCGCGTGCAGTCTGAGGAGGCTCTGCGTGCCGACTGTGTCACGTGTGCCATAGGTTCGCCATTTCTGCTCTAGTGTTTGGAGGTTGAACGATTTGACTAAAGCGTACCTTTGAGAACCTCGTCCACGTGACGTGTTACAAAACTGGATCTCAAACTGTCAGTGATGTCCCCCGTGGTGTCCCAGGCCCCGTTGCCAGTTATACTGAAGGGGGCGTTGTTGTAACGCCGTCTTATCTCCCCTAACAGTGTCCGGAGATCTCTTGGCTCCGAGCTGCTGAGCGCTGGCCAGTCGCTGGACGTCTTATCTTATCTTATCTGTTTACAGACGCTCCTTCTATACAGAAGATTATTGCGTCCTACGCTTATCTATGGTTTGTGTCTAGTCCTGCATTTTTATTAGAGATTTAAATGTTGATAAAATGTTGGTTTTCCTGGATTCTTCAGGCAACCCATTCCACGCCCGAATTCCGGACGGGAAGAAGGAAAATTTGTATGTGTTTGTTCTTGCATACGGAATAAGAAAGGTGTTTTTATCCTTATGTCTATCTGAGGGTTGTATTAAGTAATCTTTGTGTTGTATTTCTAAATTAGAATTAATTGCTTTATGTATGATTACTACTTTGCTCTTGGTTCTTCTATCCTCTAGTGTTTCAAGGTTTAATGATTTAACTAATGGTGTTATTCTTGTCAGTTTCGAATATTCTCCAGTAATGAATCTGGCAGCTCTTTTTTGAATTTGTTCTAGTTTATCAATGTTTTCTTTGGTGGATGGGTCCCATACAGAAGATGCATATTCTAGTACAGGTCTCACCAAAGTGAGGTAGCATTTTAGTTTTATATCTCTATTACATTTGTTAAAGTTCCTTTTTATAAAGCATAAGGTTTTGTTTGATTTTTTAATAACTTGGGTCAGCTTGGGTGTGACTGTAATGTTGACATCTCGATCAACGGCCAGTGAGCCGTAGTAGTCATAGTCAAGGCCGAAGAAGTCTGCGCTGCCTGGTGGTAGCATTGAGTTTAGATGCTTTGTTAGCTTGATAGTGTTGCAAAAAATATTGTTAATCTCACCGAATCACACTAGCATGATGATGGACCACTGGAATTCGGGGAAAGGAAATCAGACCGAAAATGTCATGCTTACGTAAAGTAGCTAATCTTTGTAGCTATAAAAGGAATTATGATAAGAACACATTCTTATTTTTTCAATTAAGAGATTTAAAATGTTGCATTGTTAATATGAAAAAGCACAAATTAAACACCCAGCTAACATTCCTACGAGATAACTCAAGGACTACCCCCACCCCCATAATTATTTAATCTTATCTTTGGGTCACACTGACCTTTCAAGTTCCTCTACACGTCTGACATCAGCAGCACCAGCAAACGCCTTGACCTGATCAGAGAAATCACCGTCCAGGAAAATGGGGTCAGCGAAAATTCCGAAACTAAAACCGTTGAGGTCGTCTGCTGATGCGGCATGACTCGGGCCGTAGCGGTTGTTGGGAATACTTAAGACTGGGGCCAGGGAGATGCCGACATGACCTGGGGTTAAACGTAAAAAGGTAGATGTGAATTTGTCCTATCCATATTGTACCACTCTGACATAGTAATATTCACATCAATCAACATCTTTTGATACAAAATTTTAATGCTGAAATATAAAAAGAAATAATTTATGATTAACAAATTGTATATTAAAAATGTTTAATTAATTAAATTTAATTTTAAACCCAGTCAAACAGGCATGAGAGAAAGTGCACCGTACTTTCTGTAATTCAAATATTCTTTGTCGAATCCCAGTGCGACAAGATTGTAATATTTTCGCTTAAAAGTTGAAGTTGAAGTAAAAAGTCAAACTGAAATTTGCATTTTGTCAACTTTCTCAAAACCATTATAATTGCTTAAGGGGCCGTCCATAAAGTACGCCACGCTATTTTCGACAATTTTACCCCCCCCCCTGTCACAAACTGTCACATTTCTAGGAACCCCCCCCCCTAAAGTACGTCACACTTCCGAATAAAAATTAGGTTTTTTATTAACAAAATAATTAAAATTTATTATAAAACAGCGTGACATCACACATGTCCCACCTGTCACAAACTGTCACACTTTCTTACACCCCTCCCCCCTCTGGAGCGTGACGTACTTTATGGACGGCCCCTATTTCAATGGTGATAAAGGAATTTTAAAATATTAATAGTATTAGCCATGTTTTATTCGGTGCCCCTCTGCTGTTCAGCAGTTCATTGATAAATTACCATTCTGAACTCCCTTGTAGTCTGCAGCATACAGACGATAGGCTCTGGCATGGGCCACCAACAGGTGCTTGTAGATTGTGTAGACATCTTGGTGTTGGGATGTTTGCATCAACTTGGGCAGTTGTTCTGAGAGGTAAAACGTCGTCCAGTATTTGACCTGTGCAAAATATGAGTTAAAATATTTTGCACTTAATAAAAAAACATATTTGATCCTATTTAAAGTAATTTAAAGTGATACTTTATAGATGAAGTTAAAAACCCTTAAGAATTGCGTCCATAAATTTGACATGCATCAGTTACGACATTGTTGATTTGGGGATTACAAACTATAAAAGATTTTAACCGACAAAACGGCACGGACAAAAGGACCCCGACAATGGGCCCCGACATTAAGGCCCTGGACTAATTGATGGACTAATGGTCATAAATACAATCAAATATTATGTTATTATTTTTACTCATCGATTCAGTGTCAGGTTTAGTTCACAAGAAAGAATAATTATGACATCAAAAGAAAGAATTTAATAACCTTTACTCGATATGGGTACCAAGTCATGGTTGTTTGTTGAGAAGAAATAATATAATAACATCACAAGATATAATTTTACAATTTGACCAATTTCTATTTAAGGGTGAAAAAGATGAAAAAATCTTAAAACTGCAAAAAATAAAATATGTAAATTTTGTGTTAAAAAAGTAAGTAAATTGTCTGGGGCCATTTTGACTGGGGCCATTATGTCGGGGCCGTTTTGACGGGTCACGGAGATTTAGAATAACTTCTTTTTACAAAATATTTCCAGCAGACATCAAGAGAGGAACAAAATGGTCACTGCAGTTTTAGTGGTAAGCAGTCGGCAAATAGTGGAAGAGCAATTATTGTGAGACGCCAATAAATAGCGAATATTTGTGTTTGTGAATTTTTTCTTAGTTGTTTCATGCAGTTCTCAAGTATCTGAAGTTTAAAATAAAAAGAAAAAAAACTGAATCAGATAAATATAAATATATTTTCTGAAGTTATCTCAATTTCATTGGTGCCAGGACTGATACATTCATCACTAAGAACAACTCAATGACTGAAGAACAACTCCATGACTGAAGAACAACTCCATGACTGAAGAACAACTCCATGACTGAGCCATGTGAAAAAAATATGTTGTTCTCTTTAAGGAAGCCGAGCTTAAAGCAGAGGTGTAGCTAAGAATAGTTAACCCAAGAGTGGGTATTCCCCCCCCCCACATCTTCTACAACAAAACCATTTTATTTATTGCATTCTAGCGGCTCCATCTATATATAATATATATAACGTGAATACGTTTTTAAGAAGAACCTGCCACAAAGATAAGAGTCTGTAAGAGATAAGCTGTATAGAAGCAGTGACTGTACCAGATAAGATGTTTCAGTAATGGCTGTAAGCAGGTTCAGATTGACATTTAGCATATCTGTCTCTGTGATAGCCTAACAGGTCTCATTGGTTTTTATGATATTTTTTTCGTGACCTTTGAGTAATAGCTTTGTAGCTGACCTGACTGAAAAGCTAGCCTGACTGAGTAGGTTTTAGGCGAAATTCATTCTTCATGTCCAAGCTAGGTTTCTGTACGAATGTCACTTCCGTCCGTTATCTCTGTTCTTGAACATAAGGTTCCAAATAATTCGTGTTTTATAGTTTTAAAAAATAAATTTGCGCTCTCTACAATCATAAAGCAGAATTTTGTGTTTGGAACTCAGTTCAAACAATGATTATTTTTGAGGCCCCTATCCTATTAACTCGTGAAGGATTCCGGATTCAACGCATCCGGTTCTGTCGTCAACTTTTTCAAAACGCTCATAAACACGCTTTCTGACCTGCTAGAGAGCTGAAATTTTCCCAGTAGGTTTGGCTTTTGGGGAGGATAAAGCTATTAAATTTTCAGATCGATCGAATGAACCGTAATTAAATTAATGCATTTTTAGTTTATCTCTATATGTAGCGGCAAACTTTTGTTGACATTTTACGCGTCACGCTGAATTAAGTTCAACCACCCGTGACCAAAACTTTTTCCGTTTTACAACAAAGTGTATTTAAGGCAATCTAAGTCTGTAAATATTTGTCGCGTTTAAGCATGATAAATACTTTTTAGTTATGTCGCATATATAAGGAATTTATAGTCAAAAATTTTGTTTTTACGGGGTTGTTTAATTCAATCCCTTATATTAACTTCCTTTGTTTTTACGGGGTTGTTTAATTCAATCCCTTATATTAACTTCCTTTGTTTTTACGGGGTTGTCTAATTTAATCCCTCATAGATTGTATTAACTTCACCGTCGTCTCTTGGGTTCGCAGGCGGTCCGTCGGGCGGAAAAACAAAAGTAAATAAAACAAACCCGTAAAAACAAAGTTTTTGACTATAAATCCCTTATATATGAGACATAACTAACAGTATTGATTATTTTCAAACATTTACAGACTGAATCTGTCTTAACTCAACTTTGCATCATAACCCTAGTGGAGGGGGGGGAGGGGTGGGTGGGCGGGAGAGGGGAAAAGTCTGGTCACCGATTCGCTTGACCGAGCTCAGAGTGACACGTAAAATGTAAACAAAAGCGCCCGTCGCTTCGTTGGGTCGCCTCAATGCGTCAGCTCAAACTTTCACGTGGCAAAAAAACAATAACAAACCGTGAATTTAAATTACATACCTCATATAAGGATAAACTAAAAATGCATTAATTTAATTACGGTACGTTCGATCGATCTGAAATTTTGATACGATGCATTGTTAGGTCAGACGGGTCCGTGTGCCAAATTTCAGTTCGATCGGATCATGGGAAGTGGGTCATTTTTGACTTCTGTTTTTCCGCCCGCCGAGCCCAAGACAGAGAGAGATGATGAGACGGCCGCGAAGTTAATATAAGGGATTTAATAAAACAAACCCTGTAAAAACAAAGTTTTTGACTATAAATCCCTTATATATGAGACAGAACTTAAAGTATTTACAAATATCTACAGACTGAATCTGTCTTTACTCCCCTTTGCTTTTAACCCAAAAAGGGTGGGGTGGGGGTGGGAGAGGGGAAAGGTCTTGTCACCGATCACTGGGGAAAGTTCACCGTGAAACGCCAAAATGTAAACAAAAGCACGCCGCTTTACCTGGTTTAAGCACGAGACGTGTTCACACCGGTGGCTGGCCTGAAGTCAAGTGACCCGTAAAATGTAAACGATAGTGACCTCTACATATAGTTTATATAGATAAACTAAAAATGCATTAATTTAATTACGGTACGTTCGATCGATCTGAAATTTTGATACGATGCATTGTTAGGTTAGACGGGTCCGTGTGCCAAATTTCAGTTCGATCGGATCACGGAAAGTGGGTCATTTTCGACTTTTGTTTTTCCGCCGCCGATTCCATGAGAGAGATGATGACAGACAGAGACGGCCGCGAAGTTAATATAAGGGATTTAAAAACGACACACTTCCCGTGATGCATAGACGTGTTGTGTATATGGTATGTGTAGTGTGTATAGAAAATCATTCCAGATAGAACAAGCGAAATTATTAGAATGTCTTTTATAGAATGTGTTGTGAAAAAAAATATTTTTTTCTGCTAAGTGGATCAGCGCACATATGGAAAGGAGTTAAGAATGTGTAAGTTTATATTTATAGAAAATGTCAAATTTTGCTCACACATTTCGTCTCTAGATGAACTTGGCTAACAGGACATTTAACAGGACTTCATGAATGAAATTACGTTTTACAAATTTTTTCTTAACGCGTAAAAGTAGAAAATAAAATGAACAAATAAAGAGTGAGGCCCAGCTGCAGCCATCACCTTACACATTTTTTTCTCTTCATGTTATTCTTTGTATTTAACATGCAACCTTGATGTTTGTCTGTATATGTCACCTGGATGTCTGTATATGTGACCAGCAACCTTGATGTCTTTCTGTGTATGTAGCCTGTAACCTTGATGTTTGTCTGTATATGTGACAATTTGTGCCCAAAATTTCTTCCTGTGATTGGTGCATTCATCATTTATATATTTATTTTATGTCTATGAAATCGGTGCAGATAAATATAATATTAAAATCTATTTATGTGTGGATATTTTCTCAGTTAAATATATTATATTCAATATGATACCAAAGGAAATCCTGAATAATTATAACACTTTTATTGAAAGTAATTTGAAAATGTTATGTACTCATTCTGGAGTTAAACATTTTACTCTGTGGGTTTTAGTCTGTGGGTTTTACTCTGTGGGTTTTACTCTGTGGGTTTTACTCTGTGGGTTTTACTCTGTGGGTTTTATTCTGATCTCTGAACATCCTTGTAAGAGAGAACTTAACTAGAAACTACTAAAAGAACTAAGATCAGTCTGTAAGAGTCTAGGACATTGCTGATGTGTATTGAGGTAAGAGTCTTGGACATTGCTGATGTGTATTGAGGTAAGAGTCTTGGACATTGCTGATGTGTATTGAGGTAAGAGTCTTGGAGATTGCTGATGTGTATTGAGGTAAGAGTCTTGGACATTGCTGATGTGTATTGAGGTAAGAGTCTTGGAGATTGCTGATGTGTATTGAGGTAAGAGTCTTGGACATTGCTGATGTGTATTGAGGTAAGAGTCTTGGAGATTGCTGATGTGTATTGAGGCAAGATTTAACTCACCTTAAGCAAATGTAACATGCTTCTTTTTCCTTACATAGACATTTCTTTTTGTCATTGTTGATAATATAATCCTTGAGGTCTATGCGAGTGTCAAAATATCGTTTTATTATAACTTATGCATATTCAATGAGCACTCTTAAAAGCTTGGTAAAATTATAAAAGCAGGGATTTGTTGTCATTAATGATTGTGAAATCAAATTGATTAGTGTTTCATATTGTAAATTCAATGATTAGTTAGTGTTTCAGACTGTGAAGTCAATGATTGGGTAGTTTATCAGATTGTGAAGTCAATAATTGGTAAGTCACTGATTCTGTAGACGATGATTCGTGGTTCCAGGAATAATTTATTTAAACCAAGTGAAAGGCAGGATTATGACATGACAACAGCTAACTAACAAACTCATGACATGACAACAGCTAACTAACAAACTCATCCTTCAAGTGTCATCACTGAAATAACAACAAACTCATCCTTCAAGTGTCATCACTGAAATAACAACAAACTCATCCTTCAAGTGTCATCACTGAAATAACAACAAACTCATACTTCAAGTGTCATCACTGAAATAACAACAAACTCATCCTTCAAGTGTCATCACTGAAATAACAACAAACTCATCCTTCAAGTGTCATCACTGAAATAACAACAAACTCATCCTTCAAGTGTCATCACTGAAATAACAACAAACTCATCCTTCAAGTGTCATCACTGAAATAACAACAAACTCATCCTTCAAGTGTCATCACTGAAATAACAACAAACTCATACTTCAAGTGTCATCACTGAAATAACAACAAACTCATACTTCAAGTGTCATCACTGAAATAACAACAAACTCATCCTTCAAGTGTCATCACTGAAATAACAACAAACTCATACTTCAAGTGTCATCACTGAAATAACAACAAACTCATACTTCAAGTGTCATCACTGAAATAACAACAAACTCATCCTTCAAGTGTCATCACTGAAATAACAACAAACTCATACTTCAAGTGTCATCACTGAAATAACAACAAACTCATACTTCAAGTGTCATCACTGAAATAACAACAAACTCATCCTTCAAGTGTCATCACTGAAATAACAACAAACTCATACTTCAAGTGTCATCACTGAAATAACAACAAACTCATCCTTCAAGTGTCATCACTGAAATAACAACAAACTCATCCTTCAAGTCTCATCACTGAAATAACAACAAACTCATCCTTCAAGTGTCATCACTGAAATAACAACAAACTCATCCTTCAAGTGTCATCACTGAAATAATAACAAACTCATACTTCAAGTGTCATCACTGAAATAACAACAAACTCATCCTTCAAGTGTCATCACTGAAATAACAACAAACTCATACTTCAAGTGTCATCACTGAAATAACAACAAACTCATCCTTCAAGTGTCATCACTGAAATAACAACAAACTCATCCTTCAAGTGTCATCACTGAAATAACAACAAACTCATACTTCAAGTGTCATCACTGAAATAACAACAAACTCATACTTCAAGTGTCATCACTGAAATAACAACAAACTCATACTTCAAGTGTCATCACTGAAATAACAACAAACTCATACTTCAAGTGTCATCACTGAAATAACAACAAACTCATCCTTCAAGTGTCATCACTGAAATAACAACAAACTCATACTTCAAGTGTCATCACTGAAATAACAACAAACTCATACTTCAAGTGTCATCACTGAAATAACAACAAACTCATACTTCAAGTGTCATCACTGAAATAACAACAAACTCATCCTTCAAGTGTCATCACTGAAATAACAACAAACTCATCCTTCAAGTGTCATCACTGAAATAACAACAAACTCATACTTCAAGTGTCATCACTGAAATAACAACAAACTCATCCTTCAAGTGTCATCACTGAAATAACAACAAACTCATCCTTCAAGTGTCATCACTGAAATAACAAAAACCACTGAGTGCTTCCAACTATAAACAAATGTTTTATTTGAAAATATTTTGCTTTATACAAAATATATATTTTAAACTTTTACAATATTTATTTATTTTTTTGGTGTGTTTACAACTTAAAGATTCTGTTTTCACCTCAAAGTAATTCCCAGATTTTAAAGATTAAATGATAATTACTTAAAGTTTTTTTTTAAATGTTAAGCTTAAAGCCAAATTACAGTCATGTTTAAAAATAAATAAATTGGAATTTATATTTTTAGAAATATCTTTATATATATATATATATATATATAATATATATATATATATATATATATATATATATATATATATATATATATATATATATAATATATATGGTAAGGTATGGTATGGCAACCGTCCGTCCTCATGGGACCATGGCGTGTACTCCTGCTCCTCTGCCCCCCTGCCCTTTCTCCTGGCCCTTCTCTCTTCACTCAAAGCTATGAGGGATGCTTCCGCGACATGAATGCCCTCACGCACTTTTTCCCGCCAGGAGGTGCGCTCCTCGGCAATGGTTTCCGATGTTTTATGGTCTATCTGTGCCAATGACATGTCTTTCTTGCAGACGCCCTTGAAGCGCAAGCAGGGGAAACCTCTTTTTCTTCTACCGGTTGCCAGCTCACCGTAAAGCAAGGTTCTAGGAATGCGCTCCGAGCTCATCCTGTGGACATGACCTAATCACCGCAGGCGCCTATCACTCAGAATTGAGTGCATACTCAGCATATAACTTCTTCTGAGTACCTCGACATTGGTGATCTTGTCCTGCCACTTGATGCGTAGAATCCTATATAATATATAGCTGTAAGTATTACTTCTGCATAATTAAACGTAAAAGTATCTTATTATTTTAATTGTTTGATAAATAGCAACTCCATCAAGGGGATATGGAAGATGTTTGTCTTTGGAATAAAATTTAAGGTAGAAGATGAATGTTGTTTCTTGTTGTATTTTGTGTGACTATTTTTGAATTTTTCAAACGATGTTGTGTCATCCGTGCTTTAAGTGGTGTAACTAGAGCTATATATTTTGTCACTATCAGTGCATTATCAGTTAGGTAAGAATATTTTTAAAGCATTTCAGAGTTTTTGCGTCATAATACAAATTAGTTCACGGGACATTCACTAATTAAAACTAAATAAATTCAAGGATGTAATAAACTAATAATTTGTTTAATGATTAATAAAGATAAACTGTAAAATGTAACAGTGATGTGTCTAGTTCTTTCGTTTTGTTTATTGATTATTTTAAAAAAAAACACTTTCCCCTGAAAAATCCCCATTCCCCCCTTGATCAAAATTCCCCATCGTGAGGCGTAGGCCCCAGGTTGTGAAGGGTGGCAATAGGGGCAGTCTTCAACAGGCCTTTAATTGCTCTCTTAATGGGCATGTTTGGCAATAAAGGTTCCATATCATATTGGCCTCAGACTTTTGAAAAGTACACCGCACCGGGGAGAGCGTTGACAGGGGCAGCCACTCTTCTGTACAGGATACACTGCGTTGTATTTGTTGTCTTGACGACCGAAGAAAAAGCTTGGCAACCGTCCACTCGGAGACAGAGTCTAGAGCACAACTGAAATATCAGAATCAACAAAACATTTTGGTTTGATAAGTAATACTCGGCCAATACACGTGGGACGTAACAATGGTATGTATGGATTAGAAGGAGCGTCTGTATCAGATAATATAAGTGTAAGTTAGTAAGATACACATCTTACAGTTCATATTGATTCATAATCATAATCATTCATAATGATAATGTCATAATGTGATCAATCCAGGCATTAATTAAGAAAGCATCCGAATGAATTCAGGTTTCCAAAAATGAATATATTTCCGCACTTTTCCATGATAATCCCTGGTGGGTTATTTTTTCAACGATCGCATCTGGCTTTGAATAAATTTAAAGGTTGGAGTTGTTTCCCCTTTCCATGCACTCACAAAACCCACCCTAACACTCCAAGTCCTAGATCCATTCTTAAACTCTCTAGCACTCACTGCCACCCGTAACTTTGGGTGATTTCGTTATAATTTAAGTAGCATTCACATAAAATGAAGTGAAATGTATTTTTTTCCGCAGCAGTACGGCTCCTCTAATCTTTTCTACCTTCTAAATTCTATCCAAGTAATTATCTACCAATTTCTCTGTGACCATGACCTCTCCCGGGATGACGTCATCACCTGGTGCTGGGACCTTGTCTCTGCCAATCAAGAAGAAGTGTGCGCTCTCCCTTCGCCCATTGGTCCACTGGTGTTTTTGTAAGACAATCTCCCAGTTCAGACCTGTATTAAACAAACCATCAGCTTGTAACGGTGAGATTAACATTCCTTAGGACCTAAGTGACGTCATGTGATGTAAAATATCTATCTCAAATATAAGCAATAATGTTTACTTCAATTACGAGTCTTTGAAAAGACTAGTAGCATCACAAACATTGCATTCGTTCTAAGAAAACAGACCCACTACATATACACGTGTCACTAAAATGGTCGTCAAGCTTATTGTAGACACATGTCGATTGTTGCTAGTGAGCACATTAAGATTTGGTTGTCTGCCATGCACTCTAACGGTCTATACCTGACGTAAGACAGGCCATGTTGATTACGTCACACTGCTCCGGCTCGCCCTGCTCTCTGGGCACGACGTAGTCGGTGACACACTGCTTCTCAACACGACCAACCTGCCTCGTCTCTAGAGTAACTGGGGGCGGGGGTGGGGGGGTATTGGCACACATAGAGCAACATTATATTCAATAAATATCTTTACAAAGAACATATTATTTTAAGATATTGTTCATCATTAATCCATCTAGTAAATTTGCGAAGAAATGGCGTGGAATCGCTTCTCTCAACCATGAGCTAATGACAATGAAACTTGAAAGGGAATTCAAGTCATCCTTTGAAATGTTTTAATGTCAAATATGGAAAAGACTAACGTAGAATTCAATTCGAAGTTTCCAAGGGGCCAGATATACTTAAGCGGCCTGCTTGAACTGGTTAGGACTTTGGGATGAAATCAAATGTATGGCACCTATTTTTAAATGTTTATTTTACAGGATCAAATATTATTATTTTGACTTTTAAGTATTATTACTGACAATTTTTTCGGTCCTTTTTTGAGAACACGTGCGGACCGGCAGCGGATGGCCCACGGACCGGCACCGGTCCGCGGACCACCACTTTGAGAAGCACTGATCTAGAAGACTAGAATGGCCAGGGGCGTTTGACCAAAAACCAATCGAACAATTATATCAAAATTAAAAAGTTTTTAATTTTTCAAATAGATCCCCCCTTTCCCCTTTTAAAGAAAATCGATATTCCGTGTCGTTTTGACTTAAAATATCTACACATAATCCTATTCAGATCATTTTTAGACACTTGTCATGCTTGTAAAACTCACCATTAGCATTTTTTTTTGCTAACAATGACCTCCAAATCCCCGAGTCATGTGAGCAGTACCTAGAGTCTGGGGGTTGGGGGGGGGGTGGGTAACGCACACATAAACTTGTATATTTTGGGATAACGGGCAAAAAAGTTCGCCGACGGAGCTGCGGTTACATCACAAATGCTTTGATGTCAACATCAAACGAAGCAGTGTAACAATTTCATATGTTATATTATGGATTCTCAAACTTAAGGATTATACTTAGATTTAATTTTCGTGTTTTAAAAAAAAAGATATAAAAAAGTCATTAAATTAAATGTTAAGCGACCAAATATTTCAGTGGAAGTTTAATTTAAAGTTACCCTTTTGATGTGACGTCACATTTCTTCAAAAACTCGTCACGCATCGTCACAAAAGTGTGAAAAGTGTGACCCCCCTCCTTCCCTAGGTGCGTGACGTCATTTATGGACGGCCCCTAAAAGAAACATTATTTTAAATTGTTTGGATGGTTCTTGAAAGCTTAAAGTCTTCATTATTAATCAAATTTACCATTACTATATTTATGCAGACCCCACTCCATCGCACACAGAGAGATACTTAACAAACAATAAGTGATATATTTTAACCTTCGTACTTCGTAATTGAACGTTTAAGTCAGAACACTTCCGCTGCAAAGCGCGGGTATATCTCTAGTTAATAAACTTTACTATTACCATATCCAGACCCCACTCTATCACACAAATCAACAACCCAACGACATGTTAAACATTAGTGAATACGTTTGAATTAGCGAACATACCCTCATCGCCCGTGTTAGCACTGTTAGTTTTCCCACACCACTTTCCAAGCTGTGTTAGTATTCACAAAGCTGTATTTATGCAATGATTGATAAAGATTGTGTTCTCGTTCAAAGCAAATAATATTTATCCATACTGGATTGCTGTCATTTTTGTTTACACCTTTAAAAAAGCTTTCTAGAATTAATTTAACATTAGCATTACTGAAATCATATTAATTTTATATATAGAATTGGATGCCACACCTTTAATTAACTTCGGGAAAATATAACGTGGGCAAAGTAGACAATTTATCAAAATTTTTATTTTTTTATAGACACACCAAATTCACCAAAGAATACAATAGCAAGAGAACTCTAAAAGACAAGTAACATCTTGGAAGAAAAATATCCAGGAATGCAACGAGTTATGCTTCCTTTTCACAAATAGCATTTGGGCTTAGGCCATTCCTGATTGAATTATTATTTTATGGATGGGGGCTTGTACCAGGGGCGGATCTATCATCGACATAAAAATCTCAATAATGGAGATCGCCAGGGTCGGAGAGTGGCGTGATATAACGAGGGGGAATTCACGACCTAATGCTAAAAAACATTCCTATGTGTCGTAATTTTTTTAGATTTCATTAATTTAGCTTAAATTCTGTGATGAATAATTTAAATAAAATCTGGATGGACTGTATCGCTGGCTGTGGTACCTCCCCACTTAAATGCATCTTCTCTGGAATGCATACGTTTACATATTTTAATTTTTTTATACAACAGTTGTGTTGGACAGTGGTCCTAACTAGCTTTACCTCTTGCAGTGGTATAGAAAAGGAGGCACCACATGACAGAATTTTAAAAAATTAAATGGACGAGTGAATATTTTCCAAAAATTGTTGGCACCAACCAAAGCCACGCCACTGACAACATGAGACAAAGGATTTGTTTTCTTCCAAAGAGAATTCTAGAATGTATCAGGAGGAACGTTTGATTATTTCACATGAAAATTAGTTGATTAACTAGTTCAGAAAATATTCTTTAAAGTTTCCATTTACTTGGGGGGGGGGAGAATTATGACACACACCTATTTAGTTTTTTTTATTCATATTTGGCCTGGTTAAAAAAAAAGACAGAACAAAAATTAATTTAGATCTATCCTTTTCATAGTTTTACCGTTTTAATGGCATACATTCCACATGACATTTCATAGTGAGGCTGTTTTTATTGCATACATGCACATGAAATTTCATAGTGGGATTTTTTTTTAGTGGCATACATTCACAGGACATCTCTACTCCCAAAAGGTTTAACACTCTTGCTACTTTGCTTCGTTGACTTGAAGAATCCCAGATTTTTTCATGACATTTATCACAAGAGCTTAACTTGGCCATTTGATCGATACATAAAGCAAGTGACCGGGCCCAACAGTGACGTAGTTAGAAATACTTGGAACAGGGGATGGTGTTGGTGTCATTGAATGGTCTGTTCATGAGATCCAGTGATCCATTAGATCTATTGAGCCATTAGATTCATTGAGCCATTAGATTCATTAAGGTATTAGATTCATTGAGCCATTAGATCCAGTAAGCCATTAGATCTATTGAGTCATTAGATCCAATAAACCATTAGATCCAGTAAGCCATTAGATCTATTGAGCCATTAGATTCATTGAGCCATTAGATTCATTAAGGTATTAGATTCATTGAGCCATTAGATCCAGTAAGCCATTAGATCTATTGAGTCATTATATCCAGTAAACCATTAGATCCAGTAAGTCATTAGATATATTGAGCCATTAGATCCATGTAGGCTTTAGATCTATTGAGCCATTATAACCAGTAAGCCATTAGATCTATTGATCCAATAGATCCATTGAACCATTAGATCTATTGAGCCATTATATCCAGTAAGCCAGTAGATCTATTGAGCCATTAGATCCATTGAACCATTAGATCTATTGAGCCATTATATCCAGTAAGCCAGTAGATCTATTGAGCCATTAGATCCATTGAACCATTAGATCTATTGAGCCATTATATCCAGTAAGCCAGTAGATCTATTGAGCCATTAGATCCATTGAACCATTAGATCTATTGAGCCATTATATCCAGTAAGCCAGTAGATCTATTGAGCCATTAGATCCATTGAACCATTAGATCTATTGAGCCATTATATCCAGTAAGCCAGTAGATCTATTGAGCCATTAGATCCATTGAACCAGTAGATCCAGTGAGCCATCAGAAGCAGTGAACAATTAGATCCAGTGTGCAATCAGACACATTGAGCCATTACATTCAGTTAGCAAGTGAACCATTAGAATTAGATCCAGCGAGCCATTAAATCCATTGGATTAAATTAGCCTTTATATCCAGTGAGCCATTAGATCCAGCGAGCCATTAAATCCATTGAGGCATTAGAGCCAATGAGAAATTAAATAGATTGAGCCAATAGATTCAATTAGCTTTTATATCCAGTGAACCATTAAATCTATTGAGCCACTAAATGCAGTAAGAAGTAAGAGTTGTCTCCCTTTATTTAATAGAGTAATCTCCCTTCAATAGTCTGCCTTCAAAATTTTAAACTTTAAACATTATTATATTATGAGTCAAAGAAGTTTTATATTTTGAAATAAATGCCCTCAGAAATAATAATACATAAAATAATTTTTCTTATATAATCTTTTAGTTTTTCGCCTCTATTAGTTTCATGACGTGTTGAGCGCACCCCTCTGTCCTCTGCGCAGCCATCACCTGTTGAAATACTAAAACTTTTAAGGAGTTCTTTAAGATTTGCTTTACTAAAGTATTCAGGATGATCTTTCATCACTCTTCAAATAATCTCTGATCGTATAGAGATTGATTTTGATTATGTTCGTCGAAGTCTTAAACACTTATCATGAATTTAACCAACCCCTTTTCCCCCCGTATCTCAAAATATTTCATTATGAATTCTTCTTTAGAGCAACTAACATTTTTTTTAATGCCCAGTAACTTAAAATCCTATAACCAGTAGCCTATAGCAGTGATGGCGAACCTTTTTGGGTTCACGTGCCCAAAATTCAATTAAAAACTACTTATATATAGCAAAGTACCAACACAAAGTGCAAGCAAAGTGGTTTGATGAAGGAAATCGTATTCTAGTTGCGTGCCGGCTGATGAGGCTCCGCGTGCCGTCTGTGGTACGCGTGGCATAAGTTCACCATCACTGTCCTATAGCATGAAATGTTAGCATGAAAAGGGTAGTTTTATCGTAAAATTTTGTGAATGTGTTTGTATGTTTTGAATAATTTTAATTTAGCCTATATTTACTACTTTGAACAAAAAAGTACAAAACATAATGATTTTATGAGTTTATTTTATTGAGGTAATAAACAGACAAAACAGAAAAAATAATAATGATCATCATTAAACTCAAACAAAATCTCTCGCTAAATGACCAGGTGGAATCATACAACTTTTAAAAATGTATTTATTTAAATTTCATTCATCACCACTTTCCAAGAAGTTGACATTTTAATTTAACTCAGTGCTTTAGCAACTTTTATGGTTCATTTTAAGTGTTTAATGAGTTTTGAACTAATTTAGTTAATCAGTTTTCATGAACTTTTAATGAAAAATATTTTTTATAATATATGCTTTATTTATAATTTATTTTTTTGGATTCCAATTTCCTCTATTGGATAAGATTTTTCAAAAACCTTAAAATTTTCAAAGCACATACAAATGTAGCATTTTTTTTCTTTCATAAATTACAATTTTTAAAATGATTTTGATCAAATTATTAGAAATTTATTATCATTCACAGTCTTGTCTTGTATAACCTTTTGTGATAAATTAATTCTCCCAAATGTTTTAGCACTTTAACAAACAAATGAAACAAATTACAAATATATTAACAAATGTGTTGTGTATTGGCACAGTAGTCACAAATAACTTTGAGAAATATTCTCTTGCGCATCGGACATCAGATAATATAATTATTCAAACATTATTTAAAGTAAAATTCTATCAAATATTCCCCGATCTTCAACAATTTTCCCAAATGACTTAGCTGAATGTGATTTCAAGCTACTGTCTACTGGCTGGTAACTGAAAGCTCTTACATCACTGCCATCTAGAACGACGGCTGAAATAGCAATAAACAACAATTTAATTGTACAAAATATAGAAACAGAGCTTACATTACTCGGTATAAAATAATTACTGTTTGAATATTTCAATTTCTGTTTTGTTGGAAAAATTAACCAGAAAATATTACTAGTCTTGTAATTTTATTATTCAGGAAAATTCTTAGTTAAATTTTTTTTAGATCTTCTACTTAATCCATAAAATTAAATTTCCTATCAAATAAAGCATTACCATATCAAATATTAAGTCAGTATTCACTTGGAATGAAGCAAACCTTTTAGAATTTCTTCAATTTGTCTAGAGACAGATGTAAGAGTCTCTTTGCCAGTGATGCGGACGGGAACATTGTTATAACGTCTTCGTATACGTTCAAGTATCGTCCGCAATTCCTTAGGATCTGAACTTCTGGTCCTGAAGGAAAGTTTTTCTGTTGACACTACATCAACATCTCTGCCAACAGCAAGTGTTGTATAATGATCAATACCAAAGAAATCAGCACTTCCTGTGGAAATGGAAGACAATTTCTTAGGTGCAATCACAGCAAGTTTTAATAAAAAGCAAATAAATTTACTCAATATTTTTACAATGCTAACTTCAGAAATGAAATCATTTCTTGCTTTTTTCAATCATTCAAAATTTTCATGTCATTCCTACTATTGATTATTAAAAACTCCAATTATATTCCATGACTGGAGTTTCTTGCATATCCTGTTAACTGAAGCAAACCTCTGACCAAAGCTGCTTCCACATCAGTTAGAGACACCAGAGCGGAACCAGCTATGTCCTTGACCTGATCAGAGAAATCCCCAGACAGGAAAATGGGATCAGCAAAAATCCCAAAACTGTATTCATTTAAGGCTTCTGCTGAAGCTGCATGACTTGGGTCCCTGGGGTTCTGAGGTACACCCAGTACAGGGGCAAGGCCGACACCTACTTTACCTGTGGATCATAAAACAACCTCATTGTGAAAAAAAAAGTAATTAACAATACCAAATTAAGATGACTTGAATTCATAAAAAAGTCATCATAGTTTTCCAATAAATCTACATTCATTTTATTTTTTCATATATTTAGTGATATTTGAAATTTAAAAATAATATTTTTATTTATAATTATAAATATTTTAGAAATTTTTTTTTATAGTTAAGATAGAAATTTATTCTCACCTCCTTGAGTTTGGCTTATAATTTGCTTCATAAAACCTGAATGCTTTGGCATGGGCCAAAAGTTTATTCCTGTATACAGTAAACATTTGATCCAACTGCTCAAATGATGTCACATTTTCAGGAACAGAGAATGTAGACCATACTTTTACCTTTACAAAGGAAATGACAAAATTAAATAGTTAATGTTTTAATCTCAGAGAAGGGTAAAAAAACTATATATTGGTGTTTCTTGACGTCTTTATGTCATTATGAAGATGATTATTTAAATAATTTTATATGTTTGTATGGGGATGTGTGTGTGTTTGGGTGTGCATGCAGCTCGGAGGACTTAGAAACTGGACACTGGATAATTGGACTTTAAATTGAGATAGGTCATAAAATATCAACACCAAAATATGTAGTAAAATAGATTTACAAATAAGCAATTGATGAAAATTTTGTGTTTCATGTAGCGTCTATATTGTGTTATATTTTTTAAAAAGTTAATAAAAGAACATTGTCACATAATACCAAAAAGAGCTAAATCTAAAACATTCTAAAATCTGAAGCAGAAGCACATGTCTTTCACACGTTCAGTTAGTTGAATGTTGAGTTTAATCAAATGAGGCAATTTCCACATAAATAAATAGTGACCCCCCCTTGTCTCTCAAAAGTTGTACTTGAACCTTATATATTTATTGTTTGATTTAAGTAACTGTTTTGAGAGATAATTAAAGAGTCCCCCAACCCCATGTTAATTAACAGCTCATTTAACATGTCTTTTGTAGTAGTAGTTGAATAATATATTTTCCCTGATTTTACTACATAGTAACTAACCTACCTATGTCTCTATGACGTCAGGCTTGTTAAATGCAATGCAACACTACTCAGGTCAAATAACATGTAATTTTTGAATGGTGCCAGATATTTTCATTTGTCTTCAGATTTTTTTTTACTACCCTGCCATAATTGATGTTGTTCTTTTCTCTCCTGTGCTACAAACACAAATTAAAGTCCTCAAGCCAGGCAACACCCTTATTCAAGTAAACGATAAAAATAAACAACTTCAAAATATTATCATAATGTCTCCGCCACTTGGGTAAACTTTACCTTGCCTCCAAAATTTTTCAAAGCAGATTTTTGCAAGGAAGAGATATTCATCAATCATTTCACTATCTAGCCAACCATTCGCCTTATTTTAATTTGGAAAGAAACAAATAAATTATTAAAAACATGCTATAACATACCTCAAGATGTAAAATGCTGTAAAAAAAAATATAATTGATTAAAAAAAAATTAATAATAATAATAGAATAACAAACAAACTCTCTGTTATGTGCAGTCAATTTTTATAATAGCAGTTGGAGAAATTCAATGTAGCTATTAATGAAATATTAAGCTGGAATTATTTTCTATTATTTGATATCTGTTGTGAAGGTGGAATAAAAATGGAAGTGTGTCTTGAACAAAGGGAGAGCAACCCAATTTGTCCTATAAAATTACTGTATTTTAAACTCATGGCCTTGCTATAGCTCATTGCATTTGGGTGGGGGAGGGGTGTAAAGAAGGTTTGGGGTGGGCACTGTCTGGGGAAACACATTTTTGGTAACAAATATTATATAGGCAGAAGAAATTCCACTTAATTATTGTTGCTACAATCCTTTACAGAAATATAGTAACAGTTAGGGGAAAAAAAAGACTCATAGCGACTTACTTTCAATGTGACTGGGAAATCCCCTTCATTTATTACAATAGCTGGTTCAATATTGGCTGAAAGCAACTGATCAATTAAACTCATGTAGGAGTCTACACCATGCTGACTGACCGGACCATTCTTGCCATTGGGGAGAATGTGTGACCAATTGATTGGGAAATAATAGTGGCCAGCCTGGATGAGAAGTCATTGAGAGAAATATAATTTCTTAACAATGAAATATAAAAAAAAATAATTAAAAAATTTAAAAGATAAATAAATAAAAACTAAAAACAAATGAAAGAAAATAATTTACCTGAATATCTTTCAGTTTAAAAATTTCATTTGTAATGTCTGTGCTTCTTGTAAGTCTTTTGTTGCTAACTGTATTAAAAGAAAAGATGAAATAATGTTTGTAAAAAGACTACAATTTTTTAAAATTATTATATCATACAAACTTAAATGATATTTTATTCGATGACTGAATACATTAGGTAAAGTAATTTAAAATTTCTATAACCAGTTAAAAAATTAATAATTTCTAAGGAGATGATTAAAAAAAGAAGTAATTAACACAAAAATGTGGCAAGTTTTTAAAAATAGTCTTGTATGTATGGTAAATACTTTTTCAGTTGTTACTGACAGCTGTTTGCCTTCTATAAATAATTGTTACCATCTTCAATGACTTGACCAATAGATGATACACCAAAGGAGAAATTTGGTGGGAATGCTGCAAACAGAGTCCGATTGTCAAATGCTTGCCTTGTTGTCTTGGGGTCAGTGAAAGATCCCTCAATAAATCCATTGTCTCTGTAATCATTAGGAAATATACTGTTATGAATTTCTTAAGCAAGAGTATTTCTTTGGAAAATAGCTTACTTACATTTTGATACCATGCACAATTAAATGCTATAAAATTTATCTTTACTCAATTAAGATTGAACTTATTTAATTAATATTTTTAATGTCAAATTTATTGATAAAACCATAAAAATGAACAAAGGTAAATGTTACAACAATAAAAATTATGTTGTTTAAAAAATACGTAAAATTTAGTACTATTTGGGTTACATGTATTAAGTAAAATGATAATTTGAAATAATTAACATTGACTTACTTGAAAAGTTCATAAAGATATCTGGCTGATCGCTTGGGGGTTCTCGGTCTGCTGGGGTCAGTAAAGTTCACAAAGTAGACACCCAGCTTCTCCCCATAGCCCCTGGCCCACTCAAAGTTGTCCATCAGTGACCAGGCAGTGTAACCCTTGACATTGACCTTGTCCAAGACAACAGCTGATTGAAACAAAATAATTAGATAACAATAAACTTGGTGTTTATAGCGGTGTTTTTTTATGTGTGATGAGAAATATAATGAATTTAGACATATTATTTTTCATAATTTATTTGTAAATAATTTTTACCTCAGAAAACTCTAATATTAATTTTGAAATCTTTTAAAAAATGTGCAAATTTATTTAACAGATGTATAAAATTATAGAGATAATTGGACCTAAGATCTAGAGAGTCTTGCACCCAATGAGATATTTCATAAATAGTTTTCAGCAATGAAACTTAAAAATCTATTTTATGGCACATAAGTATTATTCTTTACAAACAAACCTTTCAGCAAATTATTGATGTAATCCCTTAGGTAATTAATTCTATGGTAATCATCCAAGGTTCCGTTCCTGTCAGAGAGACCATTTTCTGTGATGTAGATAGGGATGTTGCCATATTCCTTTCTCATCCAGTTCAGAAGTTTGCGGATGCCAATGGGATTGATGTTTAGCCAATAAGATACAGATCTGCAAAGAAGCCAATCAAGTTTTATTTATTGTATTATTTTTTCAATATTATTGATTTTTTCATTGCCATTATATGTAAAATTTTCCTGTTTTAAAAGGGTATGGGAGGAATATGTGTGATGTTAGAGAGTAAGAGAGCAACACATTTATTGAACCCTGTTAATATTTACTCCCATACAAATACATTACTATTTTGGTAAGAGGGCAGTTTCAGTAAACTTACTGTTGCCAGCTTGGATCTCTGTATGTGGTGACTTTTTGGTCTCTAAAATAGCCATCGCCTTGGTAGGCTTCATACGCGACATTACTGCTGTAGTGGTTTAATCCAAGGAAGTCAGAAGTTCCTGAGAAAAAACTTTCATAGTTATTATATATCTTAAAGCCTTATTGCAGACTCATCGATAGTTATTACAGCTGTTCTGATTATAAATACATACAATTTAATAACAGATGTAGTTATTTTAATGATTTATAAAGAAATATTTGCTACCAGTATTTTCCCTATAAATTCAAGGTTAGTGATGTAAAAAGTTGTTGCTTATTTTTTTAGGAAAATGCAAATGAAAAGTAGACTTTAAACATTTTAATAAGCTTACATAAAAAACAACAAAACTTACCATATTTTATGTCTGTTATGTTAAATTTGTATATTTATTTAAAGGAATGAAAGTAAGTGTCAGCTTTGATTTTAATAAATATCAGAACATATGAAATAGTTTGTGGCATTCAAAGGAAAAAAACAATAATTATATCTCACCATTGATTCTCTGCTTTTCTTGAGCTGTAAACTCTGGTAACCTAGACACAGCCAAACCTTCACCAATGCTTGCATTTAAGACATATTCCTTCATGACATCAGGATAGTCTCCATTGATGAGTATAGGATGAGCGAACCAACCCATGAAGAACTGCAAGCCTCTTTCTGATGCTTCAATATCAGTTTTGTTGACAATATCCTGTGGTTCAAGCCAGTCACAGTTGAGGGTTATACCAACTTCACCTAAAGAGATTCCATTACAATAACTGTTTATGACAAGTGAATTTTATGGCAGCTTTAAGGATATTTCCTTTAAAAAAATTATGAGATTTGTATATGGTTTACCTGGCTCTTTTTATACAAATATATTTTCTAATAAAAAGAATTAGTGATATATTTTTAAATTTTGATGTCTGTTATTAACTTTGAGGTAAAGTTAATATTAGCTTTAATAAAGATATTAAGGAAATGAATATTAAGCTTCTCACATTTTAAGTATATATTTTGTATTATATTAATTATAGAATAAATCGAACACAAAAAATGTACTTTTAAATATAATAGGCAAGTCAACAATAACCTTACCTTGCTGGGTTGATTTGAATTTATCTTGATACAGGTGATAAGCTTCAGCATGTGCTTTGATTATGTTATGGGCCGCCTTGTATGGTCCAGTCTTCATCTCTTTGATGCCTGGTGCATAGTCACCTTTACCATGGCCTTGGACACTGACCACCCATGGTTCATTAAATGTTATCCATCTCTTTACCTGGGATGATTAACCAGAGTTAAAGAAAGTTATTCCTGGAATACAAATACATTTCTCTGCCTCTCATCCCATTAAAAAAGTATTATAGGAATTAATTTCTTAATTAAATTTTTAACTTTTAATATTGTTGTACAAAATGTTTTGAAATTGATAAAAAAAATGAGTATTAGGACACCTAACAAGAGTTTTATAACAAAAGTTCCAAGTGTACTTCAATCAGACATTTAGACTGACCTTGCTCCCAAAATTGGTAAAGACAAGGTCAGCATAATCTTTAAACCAGCCAGCACTGTCAGGGTTGTACCAACCACCTTTGTCCTGTAATCCCTGGGGCAGGTCCCAGTGATAGAGTGTCACCATGGGCTTCACTCCTGTAAAACATTCAATTCAATGTTTTTAAAAATAAATGCTCCCTTTTTATGATGAATATAAAATATGTTTACACGTTTGTTTAAATACAGTAAATATACTGTTATTTGAGATGAACTTCATGGACTTACCTATTTCTAGAAGTTTAGTCAAGAATCTATTGTAGTAATCAATGCCAGCAGGATTGGATGGAAGTGTTCCATTGGGCAGGACACGGGACCAAGAGATTGAGAAACGGTAATGTGTCAGCTGAAATCAGAGTGTAGTAATAGAACATAAAGATTCATTAAATCTGAAAATAAATGTAATAATTTGAATGAAAATAATTCAAGACAGTATTGTTTTTAGTTTTAGTTTTTTAAAAAATCATTTTTAAAAAAAGCCTATATCACAAAATTTCTACAAGGCTGTGAGAAAAAAATCTTATGGTACTCATTTGAATTTTATAAAATATTAGTAAAAATTTTATTTAGCTATTAAACATTTTTTTTAAAAAGTAAAAAATCAAACATCAGCCTCACCCCCATGTCTTTGATTATTTTGATGTCATCATCAATTTTGTGGTAGCTGTCACAGGCAATATCCCCATTGTCATTGTTGTCCACATTACCTGGTGTATGGCTAAATGTGTCCCAAATATTAGGACCCTTGCCTGTTGAGAAAACATTAAATTGGAGTTTATTTGACTTATTTGACAACTATAAATGGTAATATGCCTTAGGGTATAAAAGTAAAAAATTAATTTAAAGCTAACAGCATGAATACGCCACTGACTGCTAATAACTCATTCAATTTATTATTCAACAAAACAATTTAAAGTCACTAGATGCACCCAGACAAACTTAATAAAATTAAATAGAACCATTAGTAATAATGCTTCTTAGTCTGCAGCAATCAGTAATTTAAAATGAAAAATCTAAATATTCTCTGGTCTGAGTGTTTGCCTAATAAATACATCATATTATAATGACATCACTCCATATGAAAAATAGAACATACCATTTTTGTCCTTTTCCTTGTGTGGCAAAAGAATATATTTTATTTTATCTTCTCTAAGTACACCATAATTGAAAACCAAAATTACCTGTTTAATATGTATATTTAATTTAAAAATACCTTTGTTCCTATTATAATGGCAAACATTAATTTTGGGATTTAAACAGCAAACAAACAAAACAAATCACAAACCATTTAGAACTCAAACTCCGGGATCAAGATATGTCTACATTGAGAACAACTTCAGGAAATAAATAGCAGTTTTAAATATGTATAATCTCTTCCATTATAAAATTATAATAGTTTATTCATAGAAATGCTAGTTTCATTTCAGCTCCAAAATATAAGATCTGTAACAACTTATTGCAAACTGAACATGCTTATAAATAATCCAACAATCTGAGAAAGAAATGAGCAAATATCACAGAGTTAAAGAAACTAAAATCTCACTGACCATCTTCATTCCATGCACCTTCTATTTGATAGGATGCAGTGGCCAGGCCCCAGCTGAATCCTTCAGGGAACTTCCCATAGAAGAAGTCATTGTCCAGTTCAACAGCAGTTCCCCACCCACCATCTCTGGTGTAGCCATGCTTGAAGCTGGAAAGATATATTGACTTGATTTATCCTGCCCATTATTCATCGATAGGTTCATTTTCCTAATGGTTGTTTATTTAATGACTACTTACATGACTATATCTAACATTTGTTTTTTGAATTATTGATTTTATGTCAAATGTTATGTTTGGAACCAATCAGATTTATGAAAGTTTTTCTGGGTACTTACCCACCATCAGCAATAAGAGTTTTAAAGAAATAAGCAGAGGCTTTTGGTGTACGTGGTCTGTTAGTATCATTAAAGTCTACATAATGGAGTCCGAATCTTTCATCATACGCCCTGTTCCACTCCAGGTTGTCCATCAGTGACCAGGCCGTGTAACCTTTCACATTGCAACCGTCCAGTTTAATAGCTGTAGGAATATTCAGATTTAATAGAAGTTTTTAGTTGAATGATCACTGGAACAAAAATGTGAGGCAAAACTTTCTTACCTAACAAGATGAAATGACAAAATTCTATACAACTTCATACTACAACACCAGAAAATTTAGATTGTTAGAGACTAAAATTTGTATTTATAATTTTAATTACCTTTTAAAACTTCACTGAGGTAGAGTCGGTAAAAATGAACCCTGTGCCAATCATGAAGAGTTCCATTCCTGTCACTAATGCCATTTTCTGTGATGTAGACTGGGATGTTGTGGTAATTGTTTTTGAACCAGTTTAACATTTTCCTTATTCCAAAAGGAGTGACCTTCAACCAGGATGACCCTGATCTGAAATTATGACAATACATTTCAATGCATGATTGGACAATATAGGAGAATAAATGGAAAGCTGTTCCAAATTTTTCCTAGAGAATAATTAAAGTAAATTTTTTAGAAGTGGGTTATTAAAAATATGCCTGTAAAAAGATTCACTAAGAGTAGCGAAATATTTTTTTAGCTAGCAAAATTATTTTAAAAATAATTTATATCCTTTTAAGCTTTATATTCATGAATCCATTAGTTTCACAAACATACCAATGCATAAAAAATAATTAAAGAGCTAAAAACTAAATACACATACAAAATGTATTCCCTTAAGGGGCCTTCCATTAAGTACGTCACGCTATTTTTGACCATTGTTACCTCCCCCCTCCCCCTGTCACAAATCTCGGATCCCACCCCCATAAAGTACGTCACACTTTAGAAAAAAAAATGTGTTTTTATTAACAAAATAATTAAAATTTAAAAGAAAATACCGTGACGTCACACATGGCCGGACCCCCCCCCCTTTTCCCCCTGTCACAAAGTGTCACACTTTCTTACACCCCCTCTGAAGCGTGACATACTTTATGGACGGCCCTAAAAAATTAAAATTTCAGCTGCAAACTTACCCCACCCAGTTGGGATTGCCTTCCCCTCTTGTAGCTTTGTCATTATAGTAATTTGGGGGGTTGGATGGGGGTTGGGGATCATCAGTCTCGTATCCGGCAGAGTAAAAATTTGAACCAAGAAAATCAGCGGAACCTAAACAGGTGGAGAGTGGATGTTGATGCTTTAGATAATGACAAGAAACAAAATTATGTTTGAGGTGAATTTTTTTCATAGAAGCATTATCAAAAATTAAGATCAATAATGAATCTTATTTTCACTTCTCACCCTTGATGATTTGTTTTTCAGCATCAGTAAAAGCTGGGAGGCGACTCTCTGAAAGACCTTGAGCTTTACTGTTATCTGCCACTCTCTGTTTCATGACCTACGTTCATTGAAAAAGAAAGTTTAAGTTTGATAAATGGCTATCGGTTCTTTCAAATACTTTTGAAATTTTCATATTTAAAAAAAATGAGTTTTTTTTATATACATTTATTTTGTTATTTAAGTCTACTTTCACTTTGATACTAGGTTCTAAAAAATCTTCCCTGTTTCCTGGACACTCTCTGCCCCACCCCAACTCCAC
Source organism: Ampullaceana balthica (assembly GCA_944989445.1). Lineage (NCBI taxonomy): Eukaryota > Metazoa > Mollusca > Gastropoda > Lymnaeidae > Ampullaceana > Ampullaceana balthica. The sequence goes on from CALYLW010000118.1 coordinate 868,045, forward strand.
TCCTAAAAACCTTTTCAGGCAGATGATATTTGGTAAATGGCATCCGGGCAGAATAGCGACTGTCAAAACAGCGACCGTCATAATAGCGACTTCAAAATAGCGACTGTATCAAAACAGCGACTGTCAAAACAGCAACTGTCATAATAGCGACTGCATCATAACAGCGACTGTATCAAAATAGCGACTTTCTTCTTTTGCTTGTATTAATGTTTGAAAAACTTACTGTGCCTAGCTTACAAAGGATGTTTATAAAATAAAGAAAAGTAAGACACGATAAGCCATGTAGGTTTTTTGTACAGAAGGGACAATACAAAATTAAATACAATCAACTGGAGGTGTGTATAAATAAATGTTGGTGTTGTAAAGAGTGTGAACACATTTTCGGGACACATTTTGTTAAAAAAAAATCTGTGAAAAAAATAAAATTATAACTGCTATTACTTCAGTCAAATATATTTTGCAGAAAGCTCGATAGTGATTAACAAACATAGATGCAGTCGATTAATTTAGGGGGATTGCGGTGGTAGGGGCAGAGGTGGCGTGTGGCTGCTTTTTTTAAGCTAGAGAAAGTTCGACTACAGGACTTTTTATCCCCGGATGTTTCGACCCTTTTCGTTTTTACCTCGTAAAATTGTGTTTTTTTTCCTAATTAAAAAAAAATTAATAAAAATAATATAGTTTAATATTATTATCTCTTGAAAATTAAAAATGGCATGAAATAGTTATTTTCAACACGTTTAATTTACCACTAAAAAGTATACACACTGAAAACCAATCAACATTAAGGGCGAATTCATGATTGTGTTAAATGCACCACTCCTCTGAGGAAGCTTGTCCTTCCAAACCTATCCAACTCCACCCCCAGCCCCAGGCAATGTGGTCAGATTGTCCTTTCTTAAGGTACCTACATGCTTTCAGCCCCAATCCCTTTATTTACCTTCTCCAAAACACGGGGTCCGTGGCCGTCACTTAGTCAAGCCTTCGTAACATGTCATTATGTAACCCCCGGGCATTCGACCACAGGATGTTTCGACAAGGGACAAATATGGACAAATATGTCCATATTTTTTAAAAAAGCTTCCCGGGTAACCATGATTTAAATTTTATTTTTACTGAGCAGTTGTTTGTTTTTGAATGAATGCGTGAATATATAGCATAAGTTAATTTTTTAAAATTTTATTTTAAACACAATTTTTAATTTCAATAAATACTTCATCAAAATTTTGCTATTTGTTGGAGTTTTTATTTTTTACTATGCATTTATGTGGTTTTTTAACTTGGGGTCCTTGGGTAAGTTTAGACAATGAAAAGGGGTCTATATGTCAAAAAAGTTTGGAACCACTGTGTTAGGTGAACGGTTGGACAAGAATAGCGATGTGGTGAAGTCGCTGTTATGACAGTCGCTGTTTTGATACAGTCGCTATTTTGAAGTCGCTATTATGACGGTCGCTGTTTTGACAGTCGCTATTTTGAACCCATGCCTTGGTAAATATAAATATCCCTCTAGAATGTAATGGCCAGCATTTGAGAACATAACATTAAATAGCTATTTTAAAAAAGAAATTTAACTTTTATTTATAATATGTAATTACCTAATTTAAATTGTAAAGAGAAAAATGTCAAATGTTTTTAATTCTTGTGTTTTGATTTACTCAGTATCAGTGATAAACTTATATAAAATATACCTAATTCAATTGATCAGAAAAAGATTCAATATATGTTTTGTAGCTTGTATAAAACAATTTAAAATAATAATCTGGTATCACTTACCTCTGGGTAATCACCATCAACAAGAATAGGATGAGCAAACCAGCCGAGATAGAAGCTGATACTACGTTCTGTTGCCTTGATGTCTGATATACGAAATGGATCCAAAGGTTCTGGCCAGCCTTGATTGATTGTGATGCCCACTTCACCTGGTGTCACAGAAAGAGAGCAAATTATTAATTTTGAAAAGATTAAAAGATCTAATAAATAATTTCTTTTGGCGAAAAAAAACCCAAAAACATTTAAGACTATATTCCAATAAAGCTAAATTAGAAAACAAAATCAATAAGAGATTCCTCTATCATGCTAAAAAAATTAGCTGACAAACTTCAGTATTTAAAATTAATTATAACCCTTATATTAACATAGAATATATTAAAATGTTATTTAATAGATGTGATTGAAGAATGGAGCCTACTTATCTTTACAATTTCATTTAATTAACTCCCCTAGCTTTACCCAACATTAAGTCAATTACTCATAGATAAAAAAGAGCTTTGGAAATTCCTCCTCCACTCCCTCTAACAAAAATTAATGAACACTAATTTAGCCAAGAATTCATCTTCTCTTAAATTTCTAAAATAGATTAATTGACATAGCAACCTTTCTGAGATGCCTTGAACTCTTTTTCATAAACCCTGTAAGCTTTTCCATGAGCCAAAATTAAATTGTAGCCACTGATGTATGCTCCCTTTGCTTGGTCTTTGTGGCCAGGGGCAGTGGTCCCATCTCCATAACCCATAATAGTCACAATAGGAGGCTCATTAAAGGTGATCCACTTCTTCACCTGTTGGGGTAGTCAAGGTTCCACCAATAGTTTCAAACTCATATACATACATGTAATTATATAAATCAAAATAATTTTTTGTTAATCTTAACATTTCGTAAAAATTTAAATTTATTGCATATAATAATAATTAAATTATTCTTCTATAATTTTCTAGCTAATTTTAACTTTTAAAGAGATTGGTTTAGTGTTGAGAATAATATCAATTGACTGCTATTAGTTATTATATAAACTTAAAATGATATCTAAATATTTTTACAAATAACAATAGAACATTGGTTTGCTTTATTTAAAAATTCACCCTTACCCTGTCACCAAATCTCTGGAAACACAATCTGCTGTAGGCGGCAAAGTCATCCTGTATAGTTGAGTTAAGCCAACCACCTTTGTCTTCTAGAGCTTGGGGTAGGTCCCAGTGGTACAGTGTTACCATGGGTCTGTGTGTGAGAGATGGGTACAGTTATACTAGAGCTTGGGGTAGGTCCCAGTGGTACAGTGTTACCATTGGTCTGTGTGTGAGAGATAGGTACAGTTATAATAGAGCTTGGGGTATGTCCCAATAGTACAGTGTTACCATGGGTCTGTAACAAGTTGGTAATATTTTTACATAGGCTCTAGATAACTTATTGATATCGTTATGAAATATGTTACTTTGTGAAGAAACAATTAAATAATTATAGAACAATGATGTGTTTACAATAAAATCTTACTGAATGCTATTGGCCAATAATTCATTGATGACATTGTTATAATACTGTATCCCAGCTTCATTAACAGTTTTTGGTGTACCATCAGACATGACACGAGCCCAGGAGATTGAAAAGCGGTAATGGGTCACCTGATCAAAGTGATGAAGGAGATTGCAGCAAGTAGTAATTTATGCTTAATTTCATTTTAAATGTAAATTTTTAATTGCATTTTCTAATATTGTCTAAAATTATTTAATTGAACTCTGAAAGTTTATCTGTTTTTAAAACATTTAATAAAATCTCATGAGTCACCCCCAGATTTGTGAGCAACTGGACGTCCTCCTTATACTTGTGGTAACTGTCACAGGCCACATCTCCTGTTTCGTTGTGATCTATTTTGTTGCTGTGAGCCCAGGTGTCCCAAATACTAGGACCTTTACCTATAATGTTCATGTGATAGTAAAAAGATTTTCATATTATATTAAAGGATTTTCATATAATAGTAAAAGATGTTCATATAATAGTAAAATATGTTTATCTAATAGTAAAAGATGTTCATATAATAGTAAAAGATGTTCATATAATAGTGAAAGATGTTCAGATAATAGTAAAAGATGTTCATATAATAGTAAAAGATGTTTATATAATAGTAAAAGATGTTCATATAATAGTAAAAAATGTTTATATAATAGTGAAATATGTTCATATAATAGTAAAAGATGTTCATATAATAGTGGAAAAAAAATCCACTCTAAAAAGTTATGACTACAAAAACCTAAGTAGTCACTGAATTCTTTAAAATTAAAAAGTGTAATTGTACAACTTGCTGGGCTACTGCACTATATAAATTATCTAATTATTATTATTATTATTATCAATTTAGGGACTTTCTTCTTGTTAGTAAGTTAGTTAATGAATAGAAAAATACACTACGAAATTGAATTAAAAATTAAGTAGAACACTACAAGTAAAGCCTGTGGGGAATAATATTCCAGAGTCAAATAAAATCATTACGTCTACACATTTTTTAAAATACACATACACAAAAACAAAAAAATAGACACTAAAACATTAAATTACACCAATGCAGCCTAAAGATTCATAACAACAACAACAACAAAAGAGGACTTCAATATTCACCATCAGCATTCCAGCCACCCTCAATCTGATACGAAGCAGTAGCAGTAGACCAAGCAAAGTCATCAGGAAACTGGTCATAAAGGACTTCAAAGTCATTTTCCAGGTACGCAATACCTGTGGGCTGGGCAGCTTCTCCACTGAAACAAATTTAACAGAAAAATGAACTTTTAAAAAATAAAATGTATATTTTATTTCAATTTGTGTTTTGTCTAAGTTGGCCTCTAATTATTGTACCTGTAGCCCCTCTTGAAGCCATTGTCCCTGATGACGTTAGAGTAAAACTGAACAGAAGCCTTAGGTGTCCTAGTTCTGTTGGGGTCAGTGAAGTCCACATAGAAAAATCCAAATCTTTCAGTGTAGCCTCTCGCCCACTCGAAGTTGTCCATCAATGACCAGGCAGTGTAACCTCTGACGTCACAACCATCGAGTTTGATGGCTGAAATGAGTTATAATAAAATAACAATTTAAAATATTTAAATATTTGTCTAATAATGAGAATATACTACATTTTTCTTTTGAGCGGTGATAATAAATAAAAGATGTTTAAGGTAAAAAGATGAGAGAAATTTGTAAATAAAAATTATTTTAAGCAATTCATTTTAGGGTAATAAAGGTGGATTTATTAATGTAAGGACTTTTGACTGTAAATATATAACGGTTTTTCATAACAAAAATAAGAAAGTCCTATCTGGCCTATCTTTAAAAAAAACAAACATTTGGATATGTCTTTAAAAGGAAATAAAAGCAGACCAAAGACGTCAATAACAAAAAAAACTAGCTTACCTTTCAACATCTGGTTGATGTGCTGTCTGTAATATGTAATCCTGTGTGCATCCCTTAGTGTCCCATTTTTGTCTGAGATTCCGTTTTCAGTGACGTACAGAGGAATGTTATTGTAAGTTTTCTTGATCCAGTTGAGAACTTCTCTAAATCCCGTGGGGACACTAAACAGCCAAGATGAACCGGAACTGAGACGAGAAAACAGTAATTAGAAATGTTATCAGTACACTCAGTACACTTCTTTCAGTATCAATACAAGTTTATAGAGTTTTGAACATTTATATTATACTTTGATTATAGAGTTTAGACGAACCCAGTCCAGGAAGGATCCCTCTCACGTTTGATGTCCTGGTCATTGTCCCAACTGGGTGGGTCGTAAGGCAGGACAGCTGAGCTGGCATAAATTGAAGTGTAGTAGTTGAGACCCACGAAATCCGCCGTCCCTATGATTAGTACATTTTAAAATTCAATTTGAAATAACCAGTCACACAAGGACTGTTTAATGTTGATAATAAAATTGTTCATGGTATATAATCCAAGGAGGAAAATTAAAGAATATCTTTGAATTCATGACTTTTCTTGGAAACATACCTAGTTAAACATTGATACGTTCAAGGGTCTTATCTGATCTTATCTTATCTGTTTACAGACGCTCCTTCTATACAGAAGATTATTGCGTCCTACGCTTATCTATGGTTTGTGTTTAGTCCTGCATTTTTATTAGAGATTTAAATGTTGATAAAGTGTTGGTTTTCCTGGATTCTTCAGGCAACCCATTCCACGCCCGAATTCCTGACGGGAAGAAGGAAAACTTGTATGTGTTTGTTCTTGCATACGGAATAAGAAAGGTGTTTTTATCCTTATGTCTATCTGAGGGTTGTATTAAGTTATCTTTGTGTTGTATTTCTAAATTAGAATTAATTGCTTTATGTATGATTACTACTTTGCTCTTGGTTCTTCTATCCTCTAGTGTTTCAAGGTTTAATGATTTAACTAATGGTGTTATTCTTGTCAGTTTCGAATATTCTCCAGTAATGAATCTGGCAGCTCTTTTTTGAATTTGTTCTAGTTTATCAATGTTTTCTTTGGTGGATGGGTCCCATACAGAAGATGCATATTCTAGTACAGGTCTCACCAAAGTGAGGTAGCATTTTAGTTTTATATCTCTATTACATTTGTTAAAGTTCCTTTTTATAAAGCCTAAGGTTTTGTTTGATTTTTTAATAACTTCATTGACATGTGTCTCTCCATTGTATAATAGGCATTCATTGAAAAGACTTTGAAACATTTGGTTTATTATCTACCTTTATTGAATTGAATCTCTTGTGGTGTGAAAGAAGGAAGTCTCGAAGTTTGACCTAGTTTCAGACTCTTCTCAAGAACTTTTTGTTTCATTACCTCAGGATAATCACCTAATTAAAATAAATAAATATACTGGTCACACTGGTCATTGCTTCAAATTACGTGTGTAAAATATTTGAATTAAAGTCACAGGCTCTGTATAACTTAAGAATATAATTTATTATAGATTATAAGAAAATATGAAAAATTAAGATATAGAAAACAAAAAAACGCGCCTGTAAAATTCAAAACCTAATGAGCGTTAACTATTCATAACATTTATTAGTATTTAAATAAAGTTTAGGAGAAGTCATCACCGTCAGCATCCGTGGCACTACTGCCAATGTATAAATAAACATGTCAAGAGAGCTTGTTGTTTAGACCACAAAATGTATAAACAAAACTGTTAGGAGAACTGGATGTCTAGACCAAAAACCTGATAAGAGACATGGATGTGTAAACCACAAACCTGTTAGAACTGGATGTCCAGACCACAAACCTGAGAACTAAACTAAACTAAACACATATTCTGAAGTCCTGAGACTAGTCTCTTAAGGCCTTGGCTATATACCTGTACCTGGGAAACCTGCTCCATTTGCAGAGCAGTGCCATACAACATTGTCTTAATGTGGGACTCTTTTGCCTCCCTAACCTCCCCGGCTATGTCTAGCGCAGGACACGACGTCAACAGGTGTAGGGCTGTCTCAGAGGCTAGGCTGCAATGAAGGCAGTTCGTGTCCCTGTTGGGATCTAGCCTGTTGAAGTACGAGTTGGTTGGGCAGTGTTCTGTTCTCATTTGAGTCACTAAACTCTGATGTTTGCGATTCAAGCTCCACCCCTGATCTGATCGACTTGGCCTAGGCATGTTAGCGAAAACACCCCGCTGGAAGTCGTATTGTCAGCCCACTCTTGGTACCACTTGCTCCTAAAGTGGTCCATTAGCCAGGTCTTTGCCCCAAGGTAAATGGCTGAGACGTCTGGTTGGGGCTGGGCCACCCCTGCTTTTGCCAAGGAGTCTGCTTTTTCATTGCCGTCAACATTCACGTAGCTCGGGATCCACTGCACTGTCACCTTACCCCACGTATGAGTGACGTAGTGAAAAGTATTCGACTCACCAGTCTAGTTCCCAGGGCAAGGGTAAGTGTATGGGGACATACACTCACCGGGAAAAGGTAATAAAAAGCGCCCATTTCATTCATTCAACATATTAAGGGAACTGGATGTCTAGACCAAAAACCTAATAAGTGAACTGGATGTCTAGGCCACAAACCTGTCAAGAGTACCGGATGTCCAAACCAACCAAAGCGAAACAGTTTTCCCCTCTCAGCGGCCTCAACATCAGATGGGTCGGATGCGTTTTTAGGGATGTCATTATGAATGTCCAGCGTGATGCCAATTTTACCTGGAATTTTATAAAAAAGTTACAACAAATTGAACCTGTGGAGAGCAAGGTCACATCCATGACATAACTGGTATTATTATCATTAGTAGCAAGGCTTTTTGATGAGCAATAATCTTCTGTCTGTAAAGAAGGAATGTCTGTGATTAATAAGAAGAGCCTTAATGCTAGATACACATTTCTTAGGGATTCTTAGAGGAATCACTAAATCTCTTTCTTAAAATAAGGATCTAACGATAACTGACGTCATGCAATTTGACCGAGAAGCGACGTTCCCTCCTTAAATTGTCAAAAAATTGATGAACAGTTGAAAAATTTCACAACATATTTATAAAAATCTGGCAATTATCAGACATTAGCAGAAATATCATAGTAAATTTGTTACTGTCATCCTCTATAGATGCATGACGTCATTTACTAATTAGTTAAAACTAAACAAAACGATTGGCCTACCTTGACCACCAGGACTCTGGGACCGGTATGTAGAGTTGTACAGATGGTAGACCTACCTTGACCCCCGGGACTCTGGGACCGGTATGTAGAGTTGTACAGATGGTAGACCTACCTTGACCACCAGGACTCTGGGACCGGTATGTAGAGTTGTACAGATGGTAGACCTACCTTGACCCCCAGGACTCTGGGACCGGTATGTAGAGTTGTACAGATGGTAAGCGGCGGCGTGAGACTTGATGAGGTTGTGGGTCACAATGTAAACATTCGTCCCGACGCCAATTTTCCCCGGGGCCATTTGACCCAACACCGTAACCCAGGTAGGAAACAACCCAGGGTTCATTGAGAGTAATCCAGTACTTGACCTGGAGGTGGACAATTCAAGGACAGATGGAGAAATTAATACACAGCGTCCCGTTTTATTTTTGAAATCTAATTCTCTTGTCGGATCCTATTTTTTGAATTATTCACTTTCATAACGTGATCCTTTTAACCGTGGGGTTCCGTTCTTCGTGAGACTTCATTGCGTTTGGGCAGTTTGGGATCAAATTTTCTGGTTAGACCCTGTTCCAGATGGGACTATACATGGTTCTACCAAACATGCTACAAATATTATATTATATGCTCGACGTATATTAGAGATATCTAATTCTGTCCTTAACACTCACATCAGATCCACGTATATTAGAGATATCTAAATTCTGTCCTTAACACTCACATCAGATCCACGTATTTTAGAGATATATAATTATGTCCTTAACACTCACATCAGATCCACGTATATTAGAGATATCTAGTTCTGTCCTAAACACTCACATCAGATCCACGTATATTAGAGATATCTAGTTCTGTCCTAAACACTCACATCAGATCCACGTATATTAGAGATATCTAATTCTGTCCTTAACACTCACATCAGATCCATATTCTTTAAAAAGTAGGTCAGCGTAATCCCTGAAGTTGTCCACGACAGATTCATTGAGCCACCCGCCATTCTGTTCGAGAGCCTGTGGCAGGTCCCAGTGGTAGAGTGTCACCATCGGTTCTATCCCGTTGGCCTTCAGTTCAGCTATCAATCTGAAACGACATGTGACGTACCTCCGTGGAAACTTTGTGCAAGAGTCAATAAGAGACAATTTTAATTGAAACTTTGAAATCATTGACTGAAAAACACCGAGACTTAATTTTTACTTTGATATACAGTATAGCTTCGCATACTCGTATTCGCGTTCCCCGTATGCGGCCCCGCACATTCGCGGGTTATACTCTTAACCCTATCGGCCCTATCGCATCGTATGCCAAGTATATAAAATATTGTTGCAGTACAAAACTAAAATGCATTTACATCATCATTACTTCACTAGTGAATTACATTAGTGATATAAACATAACTGCATGCACTATTGGGGCATTATTACTGTACTAGTAACAAAGCCCGCCCAAGGACGGGAATAAGTGTAGGGTGACCTGTGAAGTTCATGGACGCTATGTTTTGGTAGTCGTTATGCTGAAGCGTTTGCAGGACATTGTCGTCGGAGGGCAAGGGATGTGGACAACAACAAAAACAACAAAAACAACAAAAACAACAACAGCAACAACAACATCAACAAAAACAACAACAGCAACAAAAACAAAACAACAACAAAACAAAAACAACAACAACAGCAAAACAACAACAACAAAGCAACAACTACAACAACAACAGCAACAGCAACAGCAACAACAACAAAGCAACAACAACAAAACAACAACAATAACAACAACCACAAAACAACAACAACAAAAAAACAACAAAACAACAAAAAAATAACAGCAACAAAAACAAACAACACTTAAAACTCTTGCCACTACCCCCAGGACCATCAAAGGAAAAAGCATTTAACAGAATTGTCATTGGAATAAGCGTCAGGCATAGTGGGAGCAACATAATGAATTATGACCAAAAAAACTGCACCAAAAATAACTCGTTTTGAACCTCCGCGTAATATGTAAAATTTTTCTCCGCTAGTGATTGGCTGTAGGAGTCATATGCGTGTTAGAGGGACCAATCGCTATAGAGGACGGGACAGAAAGGACAGAAACTTGCCTTTTATTATAAAAAAAAGAAGGAGGATTAATGATTAATAGTGTTTTTAGAAAGTGTTTGGGAAGTATTTGGTACCGTATATAAATGCATGCATTGGGGTTTTAAAACTGCATCCAATATTCGATGTTTTTTCGTCAGTCGTGTGGGAGTTATCTGGGGATGTGGGGGGGGGGTAAAAGATTGTAACCCCTCGAATCGCGAGGGAATGCTGTAATCGCATTCTCTTTGTGACAGGGCGAGAAATAACCTTTGATTCTCCCCTTTTCCGTTTGACCTATGTATCGCAACCCCCCCCCCAGTGGCGGATTTAGCTATAGGGCAGGGGGGGGCGGCTTGCCCCCCCGCGCCCCTGTTGGGTCTAAAATGGCGCCCCCTAAAGACGCCCTCGATGAACACTAAAAAGGTGTCACTAGAGCAGAAAAAAAGATTGCTAAACACGAAACTTCTAATCAAAACCAAACTGCTTGCTAAATATCGTATTTCAAATGATGAAAATTTAATATATATCTATATACAATTGATAATGAAGTTAAGTCTGCACAATTCTTTTCTTTAATTATTGATTAAACCATTGATATGTCTAGAATTGATCAGATTTCAGTTTCTTTATGTTGATTTTTTTTTAAAATCAGGACATGTTGTGGAAAGATTTATAGGCTTTTATGGATAGAGAAGTCAATAGTGCGCTCGCCCCACAAGCTGAGGGGCGTGGGATCTAGCCCACGTTTAAGCTACAATAAAAATGGAATGACTAACGCTAAGAAAGTACTCCGCTGACCTGGAAGGGAGATGGCTATCCGCCACTAAATCCCCCCATTGACCCCGGTAAAAACTCTGGGAGTGAACCCTGATCTCCGAATCGTTGCCAAATCTCCCCATGCATGTTCTGGACAAAGGTAAAAATCTGGCATGTATCACACTTACTTGTGGTAGTAATCCAAACCTGGTCGGTTGATCACTTTCGTCGTACCATCGGGCAACACACGTGACCAGGCGATGGAGAACCGGTAATGTGTTACCTGGCAATACAAGAGTGCAGCACAAAAGTTTACTTTAAACGAGTTTGTTCTCAAATCATACAAGAATCGGGGCAGAAACTTCAGTGAGGTTTAAATGAAAAATTACAGCGGTAATTTTGCTATAATTGAATCGTTTTTAATATTGGGGCTTGGGTAAGAGAGAGAGAGAAAGAGAGAGAGAGAGAGAGAGAGAGAGAGAGAGAGAGAGAGAGAGAGAGAGAGAGAGAGAGAGAGAGAGAGAGAGAGAGAGAGAGAGAGAGAGAGAGAGAGAAAGACAGAGAGAAAGACAGAGAGAGAGAAAGAGAGGCACATTGTCTGAAAATTTACAGTGTAGACAGAAGCCTTTTTGCTAAAAAATAACGAGACGTTTACAAAAAGCGATTCAATATGAATAAGCAGTACGTATAATGAATGGAGCTCCACTGGTGGATAAAAAGAACACATTTGTAAATTGAAGTATTTTAAAATATTATTTTTGAACTTACGCCCAAAGTTTTTAAGAGTTGGACATCTTCCTTATATTTGTGGTAGCTGTCACAGGCCACCTGGCCATTCTCGTTGTTATCGATGTGTCCAGCTACACTACTGAAGGTGTCCCAGATACTCGGACCTTTGCCTGTCATGTGGACAAAAAAAGAAGACAAAATTTAGACTTTAAAATAAAACAAACACATAACATAAATGTGTTACCAAAAACAGTTAATTCAGGTTAGCTTGCGAAAATTGAAGCTTATTCTTGTATACTTGTAAGCTAGATTAAAAGTAGCAATATCTACTGTGTTTGACTACCTCATGATGACATCCAAACCATCTCTTGTTGGGCATTTAAACGCACCTTCCGGGCAATAATAGGTCTAATAAGCCACCAAAGGACACACATGGCTGCCAAAGGACACACAGGGCTGCCAAAGGAAACACAGGACTGCCAAAGGACACACGGGACTTCCAAAGGACACACGGGGCTGCCAAAGGACACACAGGGCTACCAAAGGACACACGGGGCTACCAAAGGACATACAGGGCTGACGAAGGATACATGGGGCTGCCAAAGCACACACATGGCTGCCAAAGGACACATAGGGCTGCTAAAGGACACACAGGGGTGCCAAAGGACATGGCTAATGTGACGAGAAGGGTCGTCGTCGATCACGACCAACAAATATCAACAATCCCATGTCTAGGACACAGACAATTCCCATCAAAACCTTACCAAAATAAAGATCGACACGACTAGTTTTATGGTTAAAGTTTTTTCCCCCAACCCCCGTGACTTACCATCTTCATTCCACGCCCCTTCCACCTGGTAGGCTGCAGTAGCCGCCGCCCAAACGAAACCATCAGGAAACGTGTCAAACAGAAAGTCTTTGTCGCCTTCTTGAAGATTCTTGTCCAAATCAACGCCAGCATATATAACTGCGCCAACAATTGATTGGCCAATCAGTGCGACAATGAGGGCCACGTGAGGGACCGCCATGTTGAATGGCTAAATGTGATGAATGTAAAGCTGTCCTGCCTTTTCAAGAGAGAACAATCTATAAAACAATGTTACGTTAGCCCTAAATTTGCTGATCTAATCTATTAAATTACAAACCCCATTATATACACAAGATTATTGCGTCCTACTATTATCCATGATTTATGTCTCGTCTTGCATATTTATAAGAGTTTTGAATGTTAGTAGTGCGTTGGTTTTCCTCGATTGTTCAGACAACTCATTCCACGCCCGACGGCCAGACGGAAAGATGGAGGATTAGTATGTGTTTGTTCTTGTGAATGGAACAGGAACAATGTTGTTAACCCAAGTGTCCGTCTGAGAGTTGTATTAAGTTGTTGTGTTGTTTTTCTAAGTTTGGGTTAAATGCCTTATGTATTATTGCTACTTTGCTCTTTGTTTTTCCGTCTGTAGGGTTTCTAGGTTATTTAATTTAACTACTAGTAATTCTTTTAATTTCACCGTTTTTCTTTGGTAGATGGGTCACATAAAGAATATGCATATTCAGTTTTAGGTCTAACCAATCCAAGGTAGCGTATTGGTTTATGTTCTTTTAAGATTTGTAAAATGTTTCGTTTTAATAAAGCCTAAAGTCTCATTTGATTTAAAATTATTTAAATTATATGTAAATTTTATGATAAAAGAATGCAGCGATAATATATTGAAAAATATTCAGCCATAAGAAGGTCTGTAACTTTTTTAGTTGTAATCAGATATTATTGTTAAATTAATAATTCTTTCAATATATAATGACAATAATTTAATTAAAACATTTTAAATTAAACTAAAATTGAGAAGGAAGAAAATAACAGTTAATATAAAGGAAATAGTTGACAATGTTGAAAAATATATTCCCCAAAAGAAGGTCTCTACAAACGTTTTTTTTGTTGAAAAATATAACATAAAATATCGAACTGTCTCCATTCGTTTAGCTGCATGTAATAATTAATAGTTTCACGTGAACGCTTTACTTTGATGTGCAATTTGTAAAAACTATAAACAATTTTCTAGTTTTTTTTTCAAATCGTCCTTGATCACAGTATTAAAAAAAAACGTAAAAAACAAAGTTTTTTCACTATAAATCCTTTATGTACGAGACGTAACTAAAAGAATGTTCATTATAATACGCAGCGCCAGACCATCCAGAAATACAAAATTGCAGTTGTGTCGTAAAACATGTTTAATATAATGCGCACCGATCAGGAATATGTTTATAAAAAGAGTTGTCAATAAAATACGCACCTTATTGCGCGACAAGAAAGGTTGTTCAATATAATACGCACCGCGACGCTCTATATCAAAAAATAGCATGATACATAGGAATAAATAAAATAATCTAAACAATCAATAATTTAATTACGGTCCATGCGATCGATCTGAAATTTTGATACATTGTTTTTATTATTGGTACAAAACTGCCTGCAAAATTTCAGCTCGCTAGCTTACGAGCAAGTGGGTTAAAAATCGATAAAAAGTTTTGGCGACAAGCAAGGGTGGTCGGTCGGTCGGCCGCAGACACCACGAGTTAATATAAAGGATTTAAAAAGGGCTATAGAATGAGATAATGAGATTATCTATCTAGACATCGAAAACGTCTGAGTAGCCTTATAATATTATAAAACTCTGTAAATAGTTCCATCGACTCGTATCACAATGTGTAAACCTTATACCACAAGGCCATAGAGGATATGTCATTTTTCTGTAACCAGTATATGGTTTCAATCCCAACTTACTGAAAAATTGTATGTATAAAAATTAATACTAGGTTCCAGAAACAGAACAAACAACTGGTGTTGCAAGCAACTATCTTGTTACAACCAGTCACCAAAAGTGCTGACAGTCGAAGATAAGAAAACTTTTATAATTTGAGTTTTGCGAGGGGGGTGGGGCAAAAATAGACCTAGGAATTAAAAATACATCCGTTAATATGGAAAAAAAAGTTGTTTTAATTTCGACACCGATTTTGGCCTGAAAAACACCATACAGCAAAGTGCCTCATAATGAATGTTCCTTATCTGTAACTGAATTGATTTTAGTTTGAGGTCAAACTCGTACTAATTTTTGGCTTTAGTTTGTGTTATTGGCCTTGTGCTATCTATGGTCATCGTTGTGTGATATGTTCCTTAGTAGAGATCGTCTCTTTCACTACTTCCTACACATCGCTCCCACACTAACACATTTAACAAACAGGCAAATTAAAATTATTGTTATAGTATTGAAGTGTACCCTGACAAGGCTAATGGTTGAAAATATAAACTATAACTGGACACTGGTCATAAGAATAATTTGAAATTACTTAAATATTTTAAATTAGCTTTTTTATCTTGGAAAATACATATTGAAATCTATAAATCTTCGGTTCACTAAATTATACTTAAAAGGATGGTCTTAAAAAAGTTGTATTGCGAATGGGGAAAAACAAAAATTCAAACTTAGGATAAACAATATTTTATAAAAAATAATTAAATGACAGTTGTTTGTTGGTTAACGTGGTAATTGGAGTGTACATTCATTGATAGATCCTGACCATGAACTGTTTTTTGAACTCTTATTATGAATAATTATCTCTGATAAAGGAATGGTTAGTTAGATGGTTAAAAATAGTCCGATGTGAAATTAAGACGAGAGTAAGGCAATAGTTTAATGTTAGCCAACATGGACTTGTATGTATGAAAGTGGAATAGTAAGGTATGATACGTCTGATATAATAGCAGTGTTGTGTATGATAGGTCTGATATAATAGCAGTGTTGTGTATGATAGTGGAATAGTAAGGTATGATACGTCTGATATAATAGCAGTGTTGTGTATGATAGGTCTGATATAATAGCAGTGTTGTGTATGATACGTCTGATATAATAGCAGTGTTGTGTATGATAGTGGAATAGTAAGGTATGATACGTCTGATATAAAAGCAGTGTTGTGTATGATAATGTTGTATTTGTATGCTAAGTCTGATACTAGCAGTGTTGTGTATGATACATCTGGTAGTAAGATATCGAAGACGGAGCAAGAAAAGGTTTTAATTCTAAAGTTATAGTTTATAAATTTTAAAGTTTTTTTTAATCTCACCCACACGTCTGAATGGCTTAGCATTTCAATCTGGGAAAATTGTGCCGACCTGGCATAATCATGCCTAGTTTGACTTTGAATAGCCGCACATTTAAAGACATTGCTAAAACAAGCATTGGTAGAATTAGAATGACCACTCATTGGTAGAATTAGAATGACCACTCATTGGTAGAATTAGAATGACCACTCATTGGTAGAATTAGAATGACCACTCATTGGTAGAATTAGAATGACCACTCATTGGTAGAATTAGAATGACCACTCATTGGTAGAATTAGAATGACCACTCATTGGTAGAATTAGAATGACCACTCATTGGTAGAATTAGAATGACCACTCATTGGTAGAATTAGAATGACCACTCATTGGTAGAATTAGAATGACCACTCATTGGTAGAATTAGAATGACCACTCATTGGTAGAATTAGAATGACCACTCATTGGTAGAATTAGAATGACCACTCATTGGTAGAATTAGAATGACCACTCATTGGTAGAATTAGAATGACCACTCATTGGTAGAATTAGAATGACCACTCATTGGTAGAATTAGAATGACCACTCATTGGTAGAATTAGAATGACCACTCATTGGTAGAATTAGAAATGACCACTCATTGGTAGAATTAGAATGACCACTCATTGGTAGAATTAGAATGACCACTCATTGGTAGAATTAGAATGACCACTCATTGGTAGAATTAAAATGACCACTCATTGGTAGAATTAGAATGACCACTCATTGGTAGAATTAGAATGACCACTCATTGGTAGAATTAGAATGACCACTCATTGGTAGAATTAGAATGACCACTCATTGGTAGAATTAAAATGACCACTCATTGGTAGAATTAGAATGACCACTCATTGGTAGACTAAAGTAACTAAAATTACTTAAATTTTATTTGAAATAACCCAAAATGACCCATTGTTTTATTCTTCATGAACACAAGACACATTGGAGTGGCAGAAACTAGAATTATGACAGGAATATTCTGAGCTCTAACTGAAAGGAGAAATCAATTGTTTAAATGTAATCAGCGTTGTTTACAGTTGAAGAACTTTCCGCCCACTTCACCAAAGACGAGATAAAAGATTATCAGTAGAAACTAAAGACGTTACGAGACTTTACGAGACGTTACGAGACTTTACGAGACGTTACGAGACTTTACGAGACGTTACGAGACTTTTGTCAGAGGCTCCAATAGTTTGGGGCTGGGGTGGGTGTAATCTGATGAGGTGGCCATGACGAGACTTTACGAGACTTTACGAGACGTTACGAGACTTTTGTCAGAGGATCCAATAGTTTCGGGCGGGGGAGGGTGTAATCTGATGAGGTGGCCACGACGAGACTTTACGAGACTTTACGAGACGTTACGAGACTTTTGTCTGAGGCTCTAATAGTTTAGGGCACAGGTAGGTGTAATCTGATGAGGTGGCCATCTATTTTCCTATGGAAATTCCTGATTTTTTTCTTCTGAAATTTACGGACAATGAGTATGAGGGCTAGAGGACTGGTTCAATCAAAAGTAAGCATCGATAAAATATGAGGGAAATGTAAATTAAAGGTTAATGAATATAGGTGTCCCAAGCGTCCTCGTATCCATCTCTGGACCGCTTGCTCCAAGATTCATAAATTCTGATTACACAAGAAATAATTCAACACCGCTAACAGAAAACAAACTTTAATCCGAACTCCTTGATACAACATACCATCAATTATTGAATCTACATTCTCTTTTGGGTGGAGCCGCTAGGCTCTTAGGACCCGGTTCAATTTATCGCATGCGAGCCTCATCAATCGTGCATCGCCATAGAGGTACTCCTCTGCAGGTACCGTTACTTCTCCTTCCAAATCACCGCACAGCTCGGGGCACTCTTCGAGCACGTGGGCCACCGTCTCCTCCGGGTGGCCACTCAGCCGACAGGCCAGTTCCCTTCTAGTGTTGAATTTGTACAAGTAGCTTCGTATGTGACAATGTTCAGTTCTCATTCTGGTTATGAGCGTCTGATTGCTACGTCCAATTTCCCACCAGGAGTCACTTTTGTTCGGTCGCGGCATGTACTGGAATACTTTTCTGGCCGTGCTTCCAGACGCCCAGCCCTGAAGCCATTTCTCTCGGAAATAGTCTTTAAGCCACGATCTGACCCGGGCTGAGCTGAACCTTCTCTTGCTAACTTATCGACCCTGTCTGAATGAGGCTCGCCACTGTGCCAAGTGATGTACTGAAGGACTACTTTTCCGCCTCGTGCTAGGATTTCACCTACTGTTTCCAAAATGACACTGACCGTTTTCGTCTCCAGAGAGGATCGACCCACAATCTCGAGCGAAAACCGTGAGTCGGTGAAGACTACGAAGGTCGAGAAAGCCTTTCTTCTTGCTAGACGTCGGCGCACTTCCTTCAAACCCCTGCAGATCGCCTCCAGTTCGGCATCGTGACTACTGTATGCGGCTTTTCCTGAACTCCATATAGCCAGATCGTCAGCAAACATGGCATTCTGCGACCCCAGAATACCTTTTAGGTCGTGGACGTAGGCTAAGAACAATGTACAACTAAGGGCGGACCCCTGTGGGAGTCCGTCCTCCAGGCGCGCCTCGTTGGATAATGACTCCCCCACTAGAGTCTTGATCGTTCTGTCAGTAAGGAACGATTTTATCCAACTGTACATGTTCGCAGTGACACCTAACTGTTGCAACTTATAAAGCAGCCCTCCACGCCACACCTTGTCTTATGCCTGCTGCAGATCGAAGAACACCGCCACGGTGGGATTCTTCGACTGGAGTTCATTTGTAATCGTCTGAATTAGCCGGAGAGCCTGGTCCATCGGTTGGCGTCCCTTTCGGAACCCCCCTTGAGTCATTGGAATGCATTTAGTTTTTTCGAGTAACCAGTAGAGTCGTGCGTTCGCTAACCATTCAGCTACCTTCCCCACACACGATGTGAGGGAAATTGGCCGGTAGCTGGACGGGTGTTCGCCTGGTTTCCCCTCTTTGGGAATTGGGGTTATTGTGGCCTTTTTCCACAGCTTCGGCAGCGTGCCTGTTGTCCAAGTTCTATTTATGAAACTCAATAGTTTCATTCGGCCTGTCTTGCCCAGATGCGTGAGCATTTCATTGTGAACTTTATCTGGCCCTGGTGCTTTGCCAGCTTGAAACTTGTTAAGTGCGGTTTGCAACTCTGTCATTGTGAAGGGGACCGCGAACCTCTAGTTGAGGGCCCTTGCTTTGTCTCCTTGAGCCCTCTTTGCGCAAGCGGTGGATTGTTCGGCTAAAGTCAGATCTGGCGCCTTTCTTGTTTACCTGGGCAAAGTGTTTGTTTAGCGCTCGTGCGCGCTTAACTTCACTAGCCCTTTGGTGTCGTCAAAGGGTTGGAGTTCTTTGTTTTCCCCACGCCAGATAATGCATCTAAGAGCCGCCAAACTTTTCTCCCGTCTACGAGGTCGAGTTTTTCGCACGTATTTACCCATTTCTCCTTCTTCGCTTTGCCGACAGCGGCTTGAACTTCAGCCGTCAGTCTGTTGTACGCCCTACGAGCTTCGGGTGTCTTCAGCCTAGCTGCCTTTTTCCGTGCTTTTGCTCGTCGTTTCTCCAATTCTGTCAGACTCTTGTCCTAGTAAGGTCTGAACTTCTGTTTCCCGTTTGTCCTTGGGATCGTTCGCCTCGCAACCCCAAGGATTGTGTCAATAAACCGCCCGTAGGTGGCATCCATGTTGTCTCCTGCAACATACAGCAGAGCGAGCTTGGCCTTGCTCTCGGCCTCGTACTTACGCCAATCGGCCTTACGAAACTGCCAATGCCTTCTTTCAAATCGAGGTTTTCCTGCACCAAGCACAAATTCAATCAGGATTGGGAGATGGTCACTCCCTACTTCCTTTAAGACTTCCAGTCTATGCTTCGACTCTAGGTCAGCGGATATAAGCGTTAGATCTGGACGGGACTCCGTGCTGTGTCCCGTGTGCAGTAGTGTCGGTTCACTGTCTGCCTTCTGCAGCCTGATGAGATTCGTAATAATACAGACATCCTCGATGTAGCGGCCTGACTCATTCCGTTCAGCATAGCCCCAGTCAGGAGACTGTGCGTTAAAGTCTCCTGCTATTATCGTTCTTCCAAAATTGACATCTTCCCCAATTGGAAGTGTGATTGGATTTCTGGGCGTATTATAGACGTTCGTGATTGTAAAGCCAATGTCGCATTTGAAAACTCTCACGGTGAGAGTATCAGTGTTGCTGTAACACTTAACTTCGAGCAGCTCCATCGTTAAATCATTCCGGACCGCTGTGGCAAGACCTCGACATCGCCGGTCACACTTGCAATGGTATAGCGAGTAACCAGTGATATGAAACGGCTTTCCTTTAAGAAGCGTTTCTTGGAACAGTGCTACATCCACTTTTCGTTCGTGGAGTATTTTGGTTACTTCGTGTGCCTTTTGCCATATGCCACAGACATTCAACTGTAAAACTTCCAGGGCTTGCTCAGGATGGCCCTTCGCACCCATACAAGGACGGCCAGTCACCGATTGACCGCTTGGACATGGCCTGTCATTCGTCACCATGCCTCTAAGAGGGGAGGTAGCCAACCGACCCGACCTACCACCATCCGCCGAGAAGTGGTTTAGAAGGTCCATTCCGGGACCTGCGTTTATCGATAAAAGAACCATAGAATAGAGAGGGGTAGGCAGAAATCTTCACCCCATTGAGGGCGGTCCGTGTGCGTTCCGTCCCTTGCCCAGAGGGTCTTCCTGTCTTTGGCGTTCCTAGACGGGCATTGTTGGGTATGGGCCTGCTCCCACACCCAGCACCGACCGGGCCTCTCGATGAGGCCATGTCCACCCCTCCGGTTGTCCGGGGGGTTCCAGTGCATATGTTTTGTCGATTTCGCCGTGGTTAGTCAGTTTCAAGTCGCAGCCACTTCCGCAACCCTACTTATCTCCCGGGCCACCGTAAAGGCCAACCCTTTCCCATCAACTCAAATCCCCGACCTTCTACACACATTCCACACACGTCTACCAAAAATAAACTCTCCTTTTCACGCTTTCGCTTCGACTAGCCAACAACACTAGCACGTCCAGCAAACATCCCCCCCCGAGCGTGGCTCACAACAAATTATAGGGGGAAATTGGTCATTTGTGACAATGGGTTTCATTATTTTTTTGTTTATTGAATTTAGAAAAATATTGATAGTATAACTCAACACTCGCCATTTTCCATATAGAAAATGTAACAACGTTTAATTCTACTTACGTGTACCCAGGCCATAAATGTTTAAAGCCTATTTTTGTATATATTCCTGTTTTTACTTGCGATTCACTGTAAAATTCTTTAAAGAACAGATTTGAACGATAAAGCATGGGAAAAACTGATATGTCGAAAAATTGTGTATTTCTACCATACGGAATTATTACGTTTAACTTTTAAACAATATATTCCCGTCTCGTTCACGTTACTATTAAAGATATACATCAGAACTATAAAAAATATATATATTTTTAAATAGATATAAAAATAACAGGATCGTTTACACAAAATTGCTAGGAAATTCCGATGTCACTTTATTCAGCAATGAATTTCGTAACAAAGCTTTGATTATCGACTGTTACCAATTATCATTATTAATTCGCATTCATGCTTTTAAAAGGCGGACGCGATGATCCACTGGTACTAACTAACATGTCTGGAGTGTAGCTAATCAGTTTCAGATCTTTGGCTGTTTGTTAATATCAATATACATAATTCCCGTTAACTGTATGAATGTAATGCTGTGAAGTGGCGCTGCGAAATTTGTAATGATGTTAGGTGGCGCTGCGATCGATTTTGTTTTATAGTGTTAATAATTTTAGAAAGCAGCGCACCAAATTACTGCACCAAAAATAACACCTTTCGAACGTTCCGCATAAAATTGTTCAATATGATAATAAATAAATAAAATAAAAATAAAATAAATGAAAGTTCTGTATTACGTTATTTTTTAATCTGATGTGTATTTATTTTGAAAACTTACGTCATTTTTGACTGGTGATACACTAGTAACAACATATGTTTCCCCCGTTGAAATTGGCGTAAGATCAGTTATAAAAAAAAGTATATACAGGACAGTGGCCTTTTTAAAATATCAATTGTTGTTGCTATGGGTTACAAGGTAATAGCATGAGTTCTAAGAAAATAAATATTTCAGAAAATAAGAGTTAGAAAATCTTTAATTATAACGTTGGTTTTGTTGAGTCAAACTCAAATTATTGGTTTCGAGTTAGAAAAGACGAAAAATGATCTTGCACCCAACCAATAGTGTATATCAGTGCTTCTCAAAGTGGTTGTCCGCGGACCGTTGCCGGTCCGTGGGCCATCCGCCGCCGGTCCGCAGAAGTTTTAAAAAAAGGACAGAAAAAAATTGTCAGTGCAGGGAAAATAGTGCATCGGTCCCTGGTGCATTGGAAAAAATTCCTGCCGGTCCGCCATACTAAAAAGTTTGAGAAGCACTGGTGTATATGACAGGTGACCTCCAAGAGCAGGCTACTCTGCTTTAAAAACATGCATACACAACTCAAATCAAATCATGCCCACAGAAGAAGTTTAAAAAAAAATTAATCAAAATACTAAGAGGATATACTATAAATATTTTAATAAGAATAACTCCACAGACTACATTAAACAAATATTCACATTGGGGTAGTCCATAAAGTACGTCACGCTCCAGAAGTGGGGGAAGGGGTGTAAGAAAGTGTGACAGTTTGTGACAGGGGGAGGGGGGAGTTAAAAATGGTCAAAAAAAGCGCGACGTACTTTATGGACGGCCCCATTGGAGAAAATGACATGAAATATTTCAATGAAATTTATAATCTCGTCAGTACCAAAATTTTTGGATCCAACTCAACCTGAAAGTGTAGCAGCTTATTTTAGCCAACAACATCAATGTTTGGTGTTTAGGTACGTGAGGGCGGGGGTTCCAATCCTCAAATTAGATAGCCTCCCTTAGAATGCCGCGGTCTAGAGAGATTTTACGAAACACAAGAGCCGAGTCCCTCAAACTTCTTGGCTGTTCCGGTTCTGTGAAGTTGACCTTGACGAGACCGAACTTGACCTGGTAACCCAGACTCCACTCAAAGCCGTCTGCTAATGAGCGATACGTGTAAGCCCTGACGTCACTTCCGTCTATTCGAACAGCTGTAAAATATATTTGTGTGCATAAATTAAACTTTTTGATTTTATTGGGAACATTTTGACTTCAAACTAATTTCAATAACACACCAAGACAACATTAAAAGTAACCTGATATGAAAATATAGATTTATTTATACAACGTCATTGGCCAATGAAGCTCAGCTTATCTTGTCTTAACTGTTACAGACGCTCCTTGTATACAGAATATTATTGCGTCCTAAGCTTAGCTATGGGTGATGTCTAGTCTTGCATTTTTATTAGAGTTTTAAATGTTTATAGATTGATGGTTTTCATGTTTCTTCAGGCAACTCACTCCACGAGCGTATTCCGGACGGACGTACGAGAACTCGTATTTGTTTGTTCTTGGACAACCCCCAGTTTAGAAACATGGAACGTAAGGATCATGTTCGAAGCTGGAAACACTGCCCAAGTTGCTGCCAAAATGCAAAGGAGTGGGCGTTACTGGGGGGCAGTTAGAGAGATTGGCGCAGGACCGTGAGCCAGGAGAGCCTTTGTTTGCGTGTTTGTATCCCTATCTGAGGGTTCTATTAAGTGATCGTTGTGTTGTACAGGGAGTCCCCGGGTTACGACGTTGATCCGTTCTTTAGAAACGTCGTAACCCTAATTTCCACGTAAGTCGGAACATTAATATATAAAAACCAAAACATAAAAAACAAATTAACGGTAATTAAATATACTGTAAGGCACTGTACGTTACAGCAGTGGCGTCACTAGGGGGGTGCGGTGGGGGCGGGCCGCCCCGGGTGACACCATCAAGGGGGTGACACCAAAATGTAAAATTATGTATGTTCCCATTATTTGGCACTGGGAAACGCGGAGGATTTCGATGGGTTAAGCCGTGAGGGGGTGACACCATGGGCTACCGCCCCGGGTGACACCAACCCTAGTGACGCCTCTGCGTTACAGTTAATAACATAAAAAAGTATTTTAAAAAGAGCTAAAAATTCCTTACCCCATGAAAAAAAAGTTTTTAAAAAATCATTGAAAAAGACGGAATGATGCGTATCAAAAAGTAATATTATTATTTATATATTATTTTTAATGGGGTGCGTTCGTAACCACGAAACAGCGTAAGTCGGGACCGTCGTAACCCGAGGACTCCCTGAATTTCCAACTTAAAGTTAATTGCCTTATGTATTATTACTACTTTGCTCTTTGTTCTTCTATCCTCTAGTGTTTCAAGGTTTAATGATTTAACGAATTTTACCTTTGAGAACCTCGTCCACGTGACGTGTTATAAAACTGGATCTCAAACTGTCAGTGATGTCCCCCGTGGTGTCCCAGGCCCCGTTGCCAGTTATACTGACGGGGACGTTGTTGTAACGCCGTCTTATCTCCCCTAGCAGTGTCCGGAGATCTCTGGGGTCCGAAAGCTGCTGACCGCTGGCCAGTCGCTGGACGTCAGCTTGAGTGTGTCTGTGATGTTGACATCTCGACCAACGGTCAGTGAGCCGTAGTAGTCAAGGCCGAAGAAGTCTGCGCTGCCTGGTGGTAGCATGGACACAGAGTTTAGTAGCTTTGTTTTTTTTAAATATTTATTTATTTATTTTTTGTTGTTGTTATGTTGTTTGTTTTTTCTCTCCAGAGTTTGAAAATACTGTTTGTAAATCTCGCCAAATCCCACGTGTATGATGGACCAATGGAATTAAAGGAAATGAAAATCAGACCAGAAATATCATTCTTACCTGAAGTTAATCTTTGTAGCTCTAAAAATAATTAAGACAACACATATTCTTAATTTTTAAATTAATATATTAGAAAATTTGCAATGTTTACATGACAAGGAACAAACAATACATTCATCTAACACTCCGGTGAGATAGATTCAAGGACACCCTCCCTCTCCCCCCAAATAGTTAATGCATTTTGTCTTTGGGTCACACTGACCTTTAATTAAGTTCATCTCCACGTCTGACATCAACGGAAGAGCAGCACCAGCAGACGCCTTGACCTGGTCAGAGAAATCACCATCCAGGAAAATGGGATCAGCGAAAATTCCGAAACTAAAACCGTTGAGGTCGTCTGCTGATGCGGCATGACTCGGGTCGTAGGGATTGATGGGAAGACTTAAGACTGGGGCCAGGGAGATGCCGACCTGACCTGTGGATTGGACGTAGAAGGTAACTGAATGTATTCTGACCAAGTACTGTACACCAAATAGTAATCTTTACATTAATTAAAAACATTTGATAAGATTGATTTAATGCTGTGAAATGAAAAATAATATGATTCGAAAAATTATCTATTAAAATTCTTAAATCAATTTTATTTTATTCTTACCCATGAATGAGAGAAAATGTAGCAACTACTTACTGTAATGCAAATACTCTTTTTCGAATCCCAGTTACGATAAGATAAAAAATATTTTGATTTAAACATGGAAATAAAAAGTCAACTGATATTGACATAAGGATCTCATATACATTATAATTACTTGATTTGAATAATGACAAAGAAATTTAAAAAAATAAATATTATAATAGTGTTTTATACGGTGCCCCTCTGCTGTTCAGCATTTCATTGATAGCTTACCATTCTGAACTCCCTTGTAGTCTGCAGCATACAGACGATAGGTCATGGCATGGGCCACCAACAGGTGCTTGTAGATTGTGTAGACATCTTGGTGTTGGTATGTTTGCATCAACTTGGGCAGTTGTTCTGGGAGGTAAAACGTCGTCCAGTATTTGACCTGTGCAAAATATGAGTTAAAATATTTTGCGCTTGATTTAAAAAAAAACATCTTTGATATTCTTTAAAGTGATATTGTTAGATGAAATTTAAAAGTCTTAAGAGTTACGTACATTTAAGGCATACAAAATACAAAACATTTCTAATAACATTCATTTTACTAAATATTTTCAGACGGGAACAAAATAATCGCTGCTGTTTAGTGGTGAGCTGTCAGCAATAATTTGAGAGCAATTATTGTGAGAAAGCGATAAATAGCAAGTGTTGGGGGTTTTTGAATTTTTTTTTGTTTAATACGGTTCTCACGTTTCGGAGGTTTTAAAGAAGAAAAAAAGAACTGAATAAAATAAATGATCTATTTTCTGAAGTTATCTCAATATCCTTGGTGCCAGGACTGATACACTCATCACCATGAACAACTCCATGACTGTCTAATACAAAAATATGTTGTTTACTTTAAGGTAGTCGAGCTTAAAACAGAGGCGTAGCTAGGCATAGTTAACCAAAGAGCGAGCGTCCCCCCCCCCACATCTTCCACGATAAAAACATTTTATTTCTTCAATTCTCGCCTCTCTGTCTATAAATAAAAATGCGAACACAGAATCCAAAGAAGAAATTGTCACCAAGATAAAACTCCTTAGAGAAACACACTTCAAATGGAGGTAACTCTCACCTTATTTCCAAAGTGCTGGAAGCACGTCTGTGCTAGAAAGACGTATTCGTCTATCATGCTCTCATTTAGCCAACCTTGGGATCTCTAGCGAAATAAAAAGTTGGAATGAATTTAATTGAAGACGAAACAATCAAATACTGCTGGCTAGAATTTTTCCAACGACATAAAAAATATTATATCTACAAAATGTATCACCCCCACCAAAAAAAAAGTTAATGAGATGAGACAATGATATTGAAGCACATTCCTAAACGTCCTGTCAAATTTGACTTAAATTTGTTTTAGTACTCTTTTAAACTTATATAACGACAAAAACAGAATGACCTGTAAGGTGCTAGGATAATCCCATTGGTTGATGGCGACGGCCGGCACAACGCCAGCGTCCAGCAGCTGGTCTATCAAAGTCAGGTAGTAGTTGAGTCCAGACTGACTCACGCCACCGGCCTTGCCCGTGGGCAGAACACGTGACCAGGTGATGGCGAAGTAGTAGTGGTCGGCCTGCATGTTAGCAATCAAGACTTTTGTTGAACAACTTAAAGAAATTATTGAAGAAGACCTTTGTTGTAAATGACTAATAAGTTTAAACACATTACGTTACGTTTAGGCAGAAAGAGACAAACATAATTCAGCAAAGTCGAAAGATTCCAATTGAATTATATAAAAATCTGAAATGTGTATTATTGATTTGAAAAAGGTAGTTTTTCACAAACGTTTCACTTTTATTAAACTTTATGTGATGGGAAAAAAGCTAATTATTTAACTTCACATTCTAACAAATTTCCGCAAAATAGTGACTTAATTTTTTTTTACCCCAGCATGAATATAAAAAGGGGTAATTTAATTGAATGCCTTTTTCATACTCTGGTTGAGTGCCTCGCTGACAGTCTAACAGAGTCTAACTGCAACCATCGCCCTTCCACCAACGCCCTTCCACCAACGCCCTTCCACCAACGCCCTTTCACCAACGCCCTTCCACCAAACGCCCTAACACCACCCTCTTCCTAACAGCTCCATCACACTTTTACTATTAGCACAGATTTCTGTTGTCAGCCAATGTGCATGTTTGTACTCAACTCATCTTTTCTGTTTCCCCACCCCTCACCACCCCATCCCCACTCTCCACCCAACTGCGTAACTCCTCAAATTCCTTCTTCCTTACGGGTAAGTACAATGTAGAGTTACCCGAGCGAGATGGTCACGCATGCAGCGAATCAAACAACAAAGTTACAAACTAAGAACAACAAAATCGTATTAGCGAAACAAAATACAAATTTTCTTCTCTAAATTAAAAATTTTAAATTGATGTATAAATCATTCTGATCCCTTTAGAGTTGACCTTAATATTGTTGAGATCAGCGATGTCCCTGGAGAAGTCAGCCGCAGCACTGACCAGCGTGGACACTTGACCTGATGTGTTGGCGATGAGCTCCCAGGCACTTGTTCCTCTATCTAAGGATTGATCAACAGTTAGTTAAACAGTAGCACTGGGGGAACAGCCTTAAGTCATGTGATGGTGACTAAACTGAGCTCTCTCTCTCTGCTATCAGACCTTGAGCGGTAAAGCCGTTTGAATGGTTTAAGAGATCAAATCCCCAGATTTTATATAGATTTAAGATTTTTACTGTTTAATGTAATCATCTGAAATGAACCTCTGTGACTAAGTAACAAGAACAAAATTCATGTCCATTGTTTCTAGAACATAATTTTCTGCCAATGATCCATCGAGATTATATCTCAACATTGAGCCCAAAGATATTTCCACGTTAAATATTTCAAATCTTATACAGACAACCATCACCTACCATCTCCGTGAATCTGGCTCCGTACATCAAAACTGACAGTCGAGACGCCAAATGAGAACCCAGGCGGAAACTGGCCGAAATTAACATCCGTGTCGTATGCTGGGTCTGACCTCAGCTTGGGGTCAGTGAATGTTCCTTCCACAAATCCGTGTTCCCTGAATTGGGGGAGGGGGTTAAGGATATTTGATTATAGGGTACTGACATTTATAGAGCAGATTCAATTACATTAAAACACGCACATACACAATCGCTCAAACACGCGTGCGCACACACACACACACTTACTCACACAAGTACATTCACATTGCAAGGCCATCACCTACTTGACGTACACACACAATTCAAGGACATGACCTACTTGATGTGCACACATTTCAAGGCCATGACCTACTTGATGCGCACACATTTGAAGGCCATGACCTACTTGATGTACACACACATTTGAAGGCCATGCCATACCTGACGTACACACACATTTCAAGACCAGGAACTACTTCACGTACACACACATCTCAAGGACACGACTTAATTAACGCACACACATCTCAAGATCACGACCTACTTGACATACACACACATCTCAAGGTCATTACTTACTTGACGTACACAAACATTTCAAAGCCACGACCTACTTGAAATACACACACATCTCAAGGACACGACCTACTTGACATACACACACATCTCAAGGTCATTACTTACTTGACGTACACAAACATTTCAAAGCCACGACCTACTTGAAATACACACACATCTCAAGATCACGACCTACTTGACATACACACACATCTCAAGGTCACGACCTACTTGACGTACACACGCATCTGAAGGTCATTACTTTCTTGACGTACACAAACATTTCAAGGCCAGAACTTACTTGACGAGTTCATAGATATATCTGGCCGACGCTTTGGGGGTCCTTGTCCGAGTGGGGTCACTAAATTTGACCTGGTAACATCCCATTTTATACATGAAGCCGCTGGACCACTCAAAGTTGTCCATGAGTGACCACAGCGTGTAGGCCTGGACGTTCACTTTGTCCAGGACAATAGCTGTTGGGAGAGTGCGGAATAGAATTAGTGGTCCTCCTTCAGCCATTCGGTAAAACAAAGGGCAATTAAGCACGTTGATAGATTTTAGTCTTAAGTGTATAAAGAAATGGGGGATAACTGATGTGTGGTGCTGATTAACACGATCTTCTTTAACACCAATCATCAAAATAATGGATAGAGTAGCACAGCTGCACTTGGCCGGCACGAAATAATGGATAGAGTAGCACAGCTGCACTTGGCCGGCACGAAATAATGGATAGAATAGCACAGCTGCACTTGGCCGGCATGAAATAATGGATAGAGTAGCACAGCTGCACTTGGCCGGCACGAAATAATGGATAGAGTAGCACAGCTGCACTTGGCCGGCATGAAATAATGGATAGAGTAGCACAGCTGTACTTGGCCGGCATGAAATAATGGATAGAGTAGCACAGCTGCACTTGGCCGGCATGAAATAATGGATAGACTAGCACAGCTGTACTTGGCCGGCATGAAATAATGGATAGAGTAGCACAGCTGCACTTGGCCGGCATGAAATAATGGATAGAGTAGCACAGCTGTACTTGGCCGGCATGAAATAATGGATAGAGTAGCACAGCTGCACTTGGCCGGCATGAAATAATGGATAGAGTAGCACAGCTGTACTTGGCCGGCATGAAATAATGGATAGAGTAGCACAGCTGCACTTGGCCGGCATGAAATAATGGATAGAGTAGCACAGCTGTACTTGGCCGCCACGAAATAATGGATAGAGTAGCACAGCGCCGCCACGAGAAGAAAGCCATTTCTAAAAAAATAAAACTAATTACTTTAAAAATTATGGTGCCAATTAAGTTAACATCCTTCGCAACCCTACACCAAATACTCCACGTTAAACAACTTTGATCTGTATTCAGCTTTATCCAACGCTACACCCAAAACAGAAAGAGTTGCCAAATAGAATGTCATTTTTAAATCAATGTTTTCAGACTATTTTTTAAAAAAAAAGAGATTTTCTAAACGTTTGGCCACCAATTCTTTTAATTGTATTAAAATGGTAAACATTAAGAAATGTTTTGTATTTTTTAAGCATATTAATCAAAATAATTGTAAAGAATTTAAACATATAAATTTTGTTCAAACACCTTTTAAGACATTGTTGACGTAACCCTGAAGGTAGAGAACTCTGTGCATATCATCCAGCGTCCCTGTTGTGTCCGCTTCCCCATTCTCTGTGACGTAGATGGGGATGTTACCGTACTCTCGTCTCATCCAGTTGAGGAGTTTACGGAAACCCTCGGGGTTGACATACGGGTAGGGCCAGTAGGAACTGGAACGAACAAACAGCGAGTATGACATGCAGTTGTTCTCAATTTTTTTATCCTCTCACACCTTTGGTTTGATTTTTCTTTTTATCCAATCCTTTATCCATATTAATCATCGCTTCTCGTAAATTAAAGAGAGGAAAATAGAAACATGTTTTTCCCAAAGAACAATACAACCCCGCTATCACCCGTGTGCACTATTGGGGTATGCATAGTACAGTTTGAGAGGCACAGGTGTCAGGTAGAGATTGATTCAGTTGAGACAGGAAGAAAATATTAGATGCAGGTGACGGAAAAATTACGGATTTGAGATTGTAAAGATATCGCAAGGAAGTATCTGTAATTTTCACAAACTATAAACAATATATTTATGATTGTTTTAAATTAATCTCATTCCTATAATCTTTCCATAAAGATAAGAATACTACAGATATACTTAACATTAACACACTTACTGTTTTGCAAAAATTGATACATATATTATTGTTAATAAACAATGCATTACAATGGATAACAAGATAATGCGAGTTCTTTGCGTTCACGAACACAATATTTGAGCACTTTAAACATCTATCTCATGGCGTAGTATTCAGTATTTCTTGTTATTACACTAGCAAACTGTGGTAAATATATATTGCATGGTGTAATTATGTGTAATATTTGTCCTTACACTAGCCAACTGGGATCCTTGGACTCAACGACCCTTTGATCCCCAAAGTAGCCAGGTCTGTTGGGGTCGCCCTCCTCTATGAGAATACTGGTATAGTGGTTGATGCCCAGGAAGTCTGCTGTACCTGTATTGGAAGATAAACTGGAGTTAACCTGGCTATTTGTACCGGTATTGGAAGATAAACTGGAGTTAACCTGGCTATTTGTACCGGTGATAACGACATGAGAGTGACGTAACCAGGCAACCGTTACCTGGGATAACAAGATGAGACTGGCTTAACCTGGCTAGTGGTATCTTGTGGCTGTTTAATACTATTACTATAAATCCGGAAGTTACAATCGAACAACGTCATCTAAAGTAGAGCGTGTTCTTTCGTTTACTTGAGCGTTGTCTTGGCGTGTGTAACTTATTACAAGAGTGGAAATAAAACAAACCCGTAAAAACAAAGTTTTTGACTATAAATCCCTTATATATGAGACATAACTAACAGTATTGATTATTTTCAAACATTTACAGACTGAATCTGTCTTAACTCAACTTTGCATCATAACCCTAGTGAGGGGTGGGTTGGGGGGGGGAGAGGGGAAAAGTCTTGTCACCGATTCGCTTGACCGAGCTCAGAGTGACACGTAAAATGTAAACAAAAGCGCCCGTCGCTTCGTTGGGTCGCCTCAATGCGTCAGCTCAAAATTTCACGTGGGAAAAAAACAATAACAAACCGTGAATTTAAATTACATACCTCATATAAGGATAAACTAAAAATGCATTAATCTAATTACGGTACGTTCGATCGATCTGAAATTTTGATACGATGCATTGTTAGGTTAGACAGGTCCGTGTGCCAAATTTCAGTTCGATCGGATCATGGGAAGTGGGTCATTTTCGACTTCTGTTTTTCCGCCCGCCCGCCCGCCGAGCCCAAGACAGAGACGGCCGCGAAGTTAATATAAGGGATTTAATAAAACAAACCCGTAAAAACAAAGTTTTTGACTATAAATCCCTTATATATGAGACATAACTAACAGTATTGATTATTTTCAAACATTTACAGACTGAATCTGTCTTAACTCAACTTTGCATCATAACCCTAGTGGGGGGAGGGGTGGGGGGGAGGGGTGGGTGGGGGGAGGGGTGGGGGGAGGGGTGGGTGGGGGGGAGAGGGGAAAAGTCTGGTCAACGATTCGCTTGACCGAGCTCAGAGTGACACGTAAAATGTAAACAAAAGCGCCCGTCACTTCGTTGGGTCGCCTCAATGCGTCAGCTCAAAATTTCACGTGGCAAAAAAACAATAAACAAACCGTGAATTTAAATTACATACCTCATATAAGGATAAACTAAAAATGCATTAATCTAATTACGGTACGTTCGATCGATCTGAAATTTTGATACGATGCATTGTTAGGTTAGACAGGTCCGTGTGCCAAATTTCAGTTCGATCGGATCATGGGAAGTGGGTCATGTTTGACTTCTGTTTTTCCGCCCGCCCAAGACAGAGATGATGAGACGCCGGTGAAGTTAATATAAGGGATTTAATAAAACAAACCCGTAAAAACAAAGTTTTTGACTATAAATCCCTTATATATGAGACATAACTAACAGTATTGATTATTTTCAAACATTTACAGACTGACACCGAGTGATGTCCCTTGTCTTTAATAAATGGGGGTGGGATGTGAGGGGGTGTTGGCACGACGGACGGCGTCAACACGACGGTCGGCGTCAACTCAAACTCACGTGGAACTGGAAGAAAAAAAACAATAACAAACAGTGAATTTTGAATTACATACCTCATATAAGGATAAACTAAAAATGCATTAATTTAATTACTGGTACGTTCGATCGATCTGAAATTTTGATACGATGCATTGTTAGGTGAGACGGGTCCGTGTGCCAAATTTCAGTTCGATCGGATCACTGGAAGTGGGTCATTTTCGACTTTTCTTTTTCCGCCCGCCCAGCCCATGAGAGATGAGAAAGATGAGAGAGACGACAGACAGAGACGGCCGCGAAGTTAATATAAGGGATTTAATAAAACAAACCCGTAAAAACAAAGTTTTTGACTATAAATCCCTTATATATGAGACATAACTAACAGTATTGATTATTTTCAAACATTTACAGACTGACACCGAGTGATGTCCCTTGTCTTTAATAAATGGGGGTGGGATGTGAGGGGGTGTCGGCACGACGGTCGGCCGTCAACTCAAACTCACGTGGAAGTGGGAGAAAAAAACAAAAACAAACCGTGAATTTAAATTACATACCTCATATAAGGATAAACTAAAAATGCATTAATTTAATTACGGTACGTTCGATCGATCTGAAATTTTGATACGATGCATTGTTAGGTTAGACGGGTCCGTGTGCCAAATTTCAGTTCGATCGGATCATGGGAAGTGGGTCATTTTTGACTTCTGTTTTTCCGCCCGCCGAGCCCAAGACAGAGAGAGAGAGAGAGAGAGAGACGGCCGCGAAGTTAATATAAGGGATTTAATAAAACAAACCCGTAAAAACAAAGTTTTTGACTATAAATCCCTTATATATGAGACATAACTAACAGTATTGATTATTTTCAAACATTTACAGACTGAATCTGTCTTAACACAAGTTTGCTTCATAACCCTAGGGGGGGAGGGGTGGGTGGGAGGGGGAGAGGGGAAAAGTCTGGTCACCGATTCGCTTGACCGAGCTCAGAGTGACACGTAAAATGTAAACAAAAGCGCACCGTCGTTTCGTTGGGTCGCCTCAATGCTCAAACTTTCACGTGGCAAAAAAATAATAACAAAACGTGAATTTAAATTACATACCTCATATAAGGATAAACTAAAAATGCATTAATTTAATTACGGTACGTTCGATCGATCTGAAATTTTGATACGATGCATTGTTAGGTTAGACGGGTCCGTGTGCCAAATTTCAGTTCGATCGAATCATGGGAAGTGGGTCATTTTCGACTTCTGTTTTTCCGCCCGCCCGCCCGCCGAGCCCAAGACAGAGACGGCCGCGAAGTTAATATAAGGGATTTAATAAAACAAACCCGTAAAAACAAAGTTTTTGACTATAAATCCCTTATATATGAGACATAACTAACAGTATTGATTATTTTCAAACATTTACAGACTGAATCTGTCTTAACTCAACTTTGCATCATAACCCTAGTGGGGGGAGGGGGGGGGGAGGGGTGGGGGGGAGGGGTGGGGGGGAGGGGTGGGGGGAGGGGTGGGTGGGGGGGAGAGGGGAAAAGTCTGGTCACCGATTCGCTTGACCGAGCTCAGAGTGACACGTAAAATGTAAACAAAAGCGCCCGTCGCTTCGTTGGGTCGCCTCAATGCGTCAGCTCAAAATTTCACGTGGCAAAAAAACAATAACAAACCGTGAATTTAAATTACATACCTCATATAAGGATAAACTAAAAATGCATTAATCTAATTACGGTACGTTCGATCGATCTGAAATTTTGATACGATGCATTGTTAGGTTAGACGGGTCCGTGTGCCAAATTTCAGTTTGATCGGATCATGGGAAGTGGGTCATTTTTGACTTCTGTTTTTCCGCCCGCCCGCCGAGCCCAAGACAGAGAGAGAGACGGCCGCGAAGTTAATATAAAGGATTTAAAAAACAAACCCGTAAAAACAAAGTTTTTGACTATAAATCCCTTATATATGAGACATAACTAACAGTATTGATTATTTTCAAACATTTACAGACTGAATCTGTCTTAACTCAACTTTGCATCATAACCCTAGTGGGGGGGGAAGGGGTGGGTGGGGGAGGGGTGGGGGAGGGGTGGGTGGGGGAGAGGGGAAAAGTCTGGTCACCGATTCGCTTGACCGAGCTCAGAGTGACACGTAAAATGTAAAGAAAAGCGCCCGTCGCTTCGTTGGGTCGCCTCAACGCGTCAGCTCAAAATTTCACGTGGCAAAAAAACAATAACAAACCGTGAATTAAAATTACATACCTCATATAAGGATAAACTAAAAATGCATTAATTTAATTATGGTACGTTCGATCGATCTGAAATTTTGATACGATGCATTGTTAGGTTCGACGGGTCCGTGTGCCAAATTTCAGTTTGATCGGATCATGGGAAGTGGGTCATTTTTGACTTCTGTTTTTCCGCCCGCCGAGCCCAAGACAGACAGACAGAGAGAGAGAGAGAGAGAGAGAGACAGAGACGGCGGTGAAGTTAATATAAGGGATTTTAAAACAAACCCGTAAAAACAAAGTTTTTGACTATAAATCCCTTATATATGAGACATAACTAATAGTAGTGATTAATTTTAAACATTTACAGACTGACACTGAGTGATGTCCCTTGTCTTTAATAAATGGGTGTGGGATGTGAGGGGGTGTCGGCATGACGGTCGTCGTCAACACGACGGTCGGCGTCAACTCAAACTCACGTGGAACTAGAATTTAAAAAAACAACAACAAACAGTGAATTTTGAATTACATACCTCATATAAGGATAAACTAAAAATGCATTAATTTAATTATGGTACGTTCGATCGATCTGACATTTTGATACGATGCATTGTTAGGTTCGACGGGTCCGTGTGCCAAATTTCAGTTTGATCGGATCATGGGAAGTGGGTCATTTTCGACTTCTGTTTTTCCGACCGCCGAGCCCAAGACAGACAGACAGAGAGAGAGAGAGAGAGAGACAGAGAGACAGAGACGGCGGTGAAGTTAATATAAGGGATTTAAAAAGACTGAACTCTCGCTATAAGGTGACTCGGTTCAACCTGATGGAAGTGATACTGCAGTGATACAGACTACAACGAACCACGGGACGACCATTGCGATTAAACTTCTTGGTGGAATCTTGATAACGAGGCTACGCCTAACAGACATTCATAGCCTTGAACTCTTGATTTAATTGTGTGTATTTGTCTTGTTATTATTTCTGGATCGGGATCTTCATCATGGCTTCCTGTTTCGCTAAGGATTGCTCCATCAAATTAACATTCTATGACGGTGATGCGTCCATTTCTGAACATTTATATGAAATTTTGTGTGTGTAACTATGTTTAGGAAGATTTAGAGTGCAATGTGTTTTATGTAGTTGTTGAACATGTTTGTAAGGCACTGTGAGCCCAGTTGTACGCTGGGGTACTGCGCTATATAAGTGAACAAAATAATAATCATAATAAAAAGTCATAATACTGGTTTAACAAAGCCATTTCAATAATCGTGTTTGGCATAACATATAATAATCAAATAAAATATTTTAATTTAAAATTATGCATACGATTCCCCAGGTAGGTCAAGATTTTTCTAGCATCACCTTAGATCACAGTTTGCATGAGTTTGATTGGCCATGTCTTTAACTCTACAAATCTATGCTTAGTTATTTGTGCATTCCCTCGTTTCGACTAACAGATTAACTTCCGTGGATAAGGCTTTGGAAGGATTCCGATCACAACGACACATACCTTTAATCCTTTGCTTTTCCTCAGATGTAAACTCAGGTAACCTCGACTCTTGAAGGCCCTCCTTCAGACTGGCGTTCCAGACGTAGTCCTTCATGACCTCCGGGTAGTCTCCGTTGACCAGGATGGGGTGACCGTACCAGCCCATCATGAACTGGAGCCTTCTCTCGGCCGCCGCGATGTCCGCAGGATTGGCCGGGTCCTTGGGCTGGAAGGCGTCAGAGTTTAACACTATGCCGACTACACCTGAATGTAGACAAGAGTTTAACACTATGCCAAATACACCTGAATGTAGACAAGAGTTTAACACTATGCCAAATACACCTGAATGTAGACAAGAGTTTAACACTATGCCAAATACACCTGAATGTAGACAAGAGTTTAACACTATGCCAAATACACCTGAATGTAGACAAGAGTTTAACACTATGCTGACTACACCTGAATGTAGACAAGAGTTTAACACTATGCCAAATACACCTGAATGTAGACAAGAGTTTAACACTATGCCAAATACACCTGAATGTAGACAAGAGTTTAACACTATGCTGACTACACCTGAATGTAGACAAGAGTTTAACACTATGCTGACTACACCTGAATGTAGACAAGAGTTTAACACTATGCCAAATACACCTGAATGTAGACAAGAGTTTAACACTATGCCAAATACACCTGAATGTAGACAAGAGTTTAACACTATGCTGACTACACCTGAATGTAGACAAGAGTTTAACACTATGCCAAATACACCTGAATGTAGACAAGAGTTTAACACTATGCCGACTACACCTGAATGTAGACAAGAGTCATTGGAGAGTAGAGAAATGTTGGAAATTGTGTTTTAAGCAATGGATCTCAAACAGTGATGCTATTAGATACTACCCGAAACGCTACAAAAGCATTGAGAAATATAATAAGCTTTGAAATAAATTTCTTATTTAATGAATTTCACATGTTTCAACCAAAGTCTCACCTTGTTGCACGGCCTTGAACTTGTCCTGGTACAAGTGGTACACCTCGGCGTGAGCTTTGAGGACGATGTGACCCGCCTTGTACGGCCCGTTCTTCATGTCAACCTGACCTGGCGGGTCATTGCCAGCCCCGTAACCCGCTATGGTGAACACCCAGGGCTCGTTGAAGGTGATCCACTTCTTGACCTGTTGAACATAATAGCGGGTTTTGACCATATCGTTCAATTATTGAACTTTATGAAAATGGGTAATTTATCAAGCTACGAGTTTATTAGGTTTTTCAGGGGCGGTTGATGGACAATTCGGGGTATATATTAAACTCTTAGCGTTTGCGTGTCAATGCAAACTCAGGTTTTAATTTATAATTATAAAAATAAGTAGGGAAACACTGGTTTTTAGAATAGAACAAGTTGCATGAACTTTGCCTAGAGCATACTGTAGATTCTATTTGCGTGGAAGCATGCAGTTTTTAATATCATGGAGAAATTTTCAGAACAAAACAAACTAATAAGAATGTGTTTTTCTATATTCCAAAAAGAATAAAATAATTTGAATTTAAGGCTCCCCACCAAATTTCATTAAAACTGAATAAATCGAGACTTAATCATTTCAACAGTGCCCGTCGTTTCAACAACACTGCCCGGCGTTTCAACAACACTGCCCGGTGTTTCAACAACACCAACTTATCACTAACAATAAAGTCATAGAAAATAATTGCGTTCTCTTTTAGCTGCTTCATTATTTTGATAGAATTTTCTTTGACATGTTTCAAGATTTCAAATTCTGGTGGTACATCGAAAAAAGTTCAAAATTCAAAGTTCAAACCTTTGCGCCGTATTCAGTAAAGCAGAGCTCGGCGTAATCTTTGAACCACGTCGTTATGTTTGGGTTCAACCATCCACCTTTGTCTTGGAGGGCTTGGGGTAGATCCCAGTGGTAAAGGGTTACCAAAGGCGTCACCCCTGTTCAGACATCATTTAAAAATTGGACTGTGAACGTTTTTTCATAGTCGTTATTTAATGTAAGTAATTTTTTGCTAACATTCACAGCAAACATAATAGTTATTTTACAACTATGGAAAGCTAAAAAGACTGGACTGGCTTCGGACTTTAAATCTAGTCAACTATTTAAAATCTGTCCACCCCTTCCTTTTTTGTAACATTGTTTATTTCATCAAGAACATATATGAAACCTACCCGCAAGATGTTATGTTACTGAAAATCCCACTTAAAGTTAAAATCATTATTTCCCAACTCATCTAAAAAACGATCATGCTTAAATCATACACCCCCCAAACATGTGAACAACGAACATGTTTAAATAATAACCGTGGTGTCGTTTTCAGATATCATTTTAAAATCGATTATACATTATAACCGAGGTTTACTCACCAATATCGTGTAGTTTATTAATTAGTCTCCTGTAGTAATCGACTCCTGCTGGATTCGCCGGAGGGCGGCCATCTGCCATAACTCGAGACCACGATATGGAGAATCTGTAATGGGTGATCTGAGTACAGACAAAAGTACGAAACTCAATTTTGAGATTTTGATCATTTAAATAACATATAACAGAACTTTGTTTAATAAAATATGTATATGTTATTAAATGAAAATCATTTCTGAAGTTTAAAAAAGGATGTAAAAGAAGTTTGATGGTGATTTTCTGTTTCACTTTTGAAAATTTCGTTAATTTTATGTTATTTTATTTTCAAAAAAAAACAAACAAACAACATGGTCAATGGTATGTGTAATGATTTCTTTCTTGAAGGATCAAACACAATTGATTGATTTTTATTGAGCCAACACCGAATACCCTCGCCTAAAGAATGTTTCTTGTTTTGTCACAAAATACTTACTGAAGTAATACTTGTGTGCTAGAGTTACAGTTAATATTGACAATTTAATAAACAGCTTGTTTTGATGTACGGACGAATCACTTACACCCAGATCTTTGATGATGCGGATGTCGTCATCCAACTTGTGGTAGCTGTCACACGTGACGTCAGCCGTGTCCCCATTTTGGACACGACCCGGTGTGTGGCTGTGCCTGTCCCAGATACTCTCACCTTTACCTGGATGTCAGCAACAGGTGAGTTAGGATTAGAAAACACATTGTCATGACAATTCAACCATCTGAAGTAAGGGGTAATGAACCCTCGAGTTTCAGATGTGTGCCATTTACTGTAAATGGTAATGTTAAAAAAAAAGATATTTAAAAAAAAATTTACAAATGAAAATTGAGAAAATAAATTGTTACATTTTTGCTGGGTATAGTTGTTAATATTTAAAAAAAATTTTTTTTTAAGACATATAATTTATGGTGGCACCACCAGACAACGGATTACTTCAGATGATTGGGCGAACATGCGAGGCTACCAATCGGGTCGAGGAGAAAAAAATATATAATTTTTATTTTTTTAAAAACTAGTTTCAAAAAAGTTTAAAATGAGACAGGAACGTTAAATCGTAAATTAAATCGATTATCTCGTTGTTCGCCATGACTATAAGACTAGGGTGCTCAGGTGAATATCTCTGCATAACTTAGCAAGCACCTTATTGTTATGGTCATGGTGAACAACGAGACAGTTGATTTCACCTACGATTTAAACTTTTTTAAAACTAGTTTTTAAAAAGTGTTTTTTATATATTTTTATTTTCTACTTTTTAGTCTACGCATTTTACAGTAAGTGCAAAGCCAGCTTACCTTTTGACTATAAATCCCTTATATATGAGACATAACTAAAAGTAGTGATTATGTTTAAACGCGACATTTACAGACTGAAACACAATTATCTCTCCTGGTTTTAAAACCGGGCGTAGGGACGGTAAAGGGTGTGAACATACACGGCCGTCGTCAACGCGTGAACTGAACTGTCACGTGAAAGAATCATAAACAAATGTTCGGATAGTCCGATCGCTTATACTTACAAAGCGAATTAATATAAGACTAGTAATAAAAAGTTTAAAAAATGATGGATGTAGTGTTAAATTTCTTTTATTTATTTCTCTTTTTTAAAAAGTATGTTAGCATTTGTTATCAAAGGGGGGACAATGGCGTCAATTAGAATCGTCAAATTAAGATAATTAAGGATTTGTCTTTCTTTTTGGATTAAATCAAAATATCACACATAACGCAGGGAAATTAACTTTTACCATCTTCATTCCAGCCGCCTTCTACCTGGTAACTTGATCAGAAAATGACACCTACCATCTTCATTCCAGCCGCTTTCTGCCTAGTAACTTGATCAGAAAATGACATCTACCATCTTCATTCCAGCCGCCTTCTATCTGGTAACTTGATCAGAAAATGACACCTACCATCTTCATTCCAGCCGCTTTCTACCTGGTAACTTGATCAGAAAATGACACCTACCATCTTCATTCCAGCCGCCTTCTACCTGGTAACTTGATCAGAAAATGACACCTACCATCTTCATTCCAGCCGCCTTCTACCTGGTAACTTGATCAGAAAATGAAACCTACCATCTTCATTCGAGCCGCTTTCTGCCTGGTAACTTGATCAGAAAATGACACCTACCATCTTTATTCCAGCCGCCTTCTATCTGGTAACTTGATCAGAAAATGACACCTACCATCTTCATTCCAGCCGCCTTCTATCTGGTAACTTGATCAGAAAATGACACCTACCATCTTCATTCCAGCCGCTTTCTATCTGGTAACTTGATCAGAAAATGACACCTACCATCTTCATTCCAGCCGCCTTCTATCTGGTAAGTTGATCAGAAAATGACACCTACCATCTTCATTCCAGCCGCCTTCTATCTGGTAACTTGATCAGAAAATGACACCTACCATCTTCATTCCAGCCGCCTTCTATCTGGTAACTTGATCAGAAAATGACACCTACCATCTTCATTCCAGCCGCTTTCTGCCTGGTAACTTGATCAGAAAATGACACCTACCATCTTCATTCCAGCCGCCTTCTACCTGGTAACTTGATCAGAAAATGACACCTACCATATTCATTCCAGCCGCCTT
The DNA here is from genome assembly GCA_944989445.1 of Ampullaceana balthica. NCBI lineage: Eukaryota > Metazoa > Mollusca > Gastropoda > Lymnaeidae > Ampullaceana > Ampullaceana balthica. The sequence continues at coordinate 909,836 of CALYLW010000118.1, forward strand.
CTACCTGGTAACTTGATCAGAAAATGACACCTACCATCTTCATTCCAGCCGCTTTCTGCCTGGTAACTTGATCAGAAAATGACACATACCATCTTTATTCCAGCCGCCTTCTATCTGGTAACTTGATCAGAAAATGACACCTACCATCTTCATTCCAGCCGCCTTCTATCTGGTAACTTGATCAGAAAATGACACCTACCATCTTAATTCCAGCCGCTTTCTATCTGGTAATTTGATCAGAAAATGACATCTACCATCTTCATTCCAGCCGCCTTCTATCTGGTAACTTGATCAGAAAATGACACCTACCATCTTCATTCCAGCCGCCTTCTACCTGGTAACTTGTTCAGAAAATGACACCTACCATCTTCATTCCAGCCGCCTTCTACCTGGTAACTTGATCAGAAAATGACACCTACCATCTTCATTCCAGCCAACTTCTACCTGGTAACTTGATCAGAAAATGACACCTACCATCTTCATTCCAGCCGCTTTCTATCTGGTAACTTGATCAGAAAATGACACCTACCATCTTCATTCCAGCCGCCTTCTACCTGGTAACTTGATCAGAAAATGACACCTACCATCTTCATTCCAGCCGCCTTCTACCTGGTAACTTGATCAGAAAATGACACCTACCATCTTCATTCCAGCCGCCTTCTATCTGGTAACTTGATCAGAAAATGACACCTACCATCTTCATTCCAGCCGCTTTCTATCTGGTAACTTGATCAGAAAATGACACCTACCATCTTCATTCCAGCCGCCTTCTATCTGGTAAGTTGATCAGAAAATGACACCTACCATCTTCATTCCAGCCGCCTTCTATCTGGTAACTTGATCAGAAAATGACACCTACCATCTTCATTCCAGCCGCCTTCTATCTGGTAACTTGATCAGAAAATGACACCTACCATCTTCATTCCAGCCGCTTTCTGCCTGGTAACTTGATCAGAAAATGACACCTACCATCTTCATTCCAGCCGCCTTCTACCTGGTAACTTGATCAGAAAATGACACCTACCATATTCATTCCAGCCGCCTTCTACCTGGTAACTTGATCAGAAAATGACACCTACCATCTTCATTCCAGCCGCTTTCTGCCTGGTAACTTGATCAGAAAATGACACATACCATCTTTATTCCAGCCGCCTTCTATCTGGTAACTTGATCAGAAAATGACACCTACCATCTTCATTCCAGCCGCCTTCTATCTGGTAACTTGATCAGAAAATGACACCTACCATCTTAATTCCAGCCGCTTTCTATCTGGTAATTTGATCAGAAAATGACATCTACCATCTTCATTCCAGCCGCCTTCTATCTGGTAACTTGATCAGAAAATGACACCTACCATCTTCATTCCAGCCGCCTTCTACCTGGTAACTTGTTCAGAAAATGACACCTACCATCTTCATTCCAGCCGCCTTCTACCTGGTAACTTGATCAGAAAATGACACCTACCATCTTCATTCCAGCCAACTTCTACCTGGTAACTTGATCAGAAAATGACACCTACCATCTTCATTCCAGCCGCTTTCTATCTGGTAACTTGATCAGAAAATGACACCTACCATCTTCATTCCAGCCGCCTTCTACCTGGTAACTTGATCAGAAAATGACACCTACCATCTTCATTCCAGCCGCCTTCTACCTGGTAACTTGATCAGAAAATGACACCTACCATCTTCATTCCAGCCGCCTTCTACCTGGTAACTTGATCAGAAAATGACACCTACCATCTTCATTCCAGCCGCCTTCTATCTGGTAACTTGCAGTGGCCACACCCCAACTGAAGCCTTGAGGAAACTTGCCAAAAAGAAACTCATCTCTCATTTCTACAGCTGTCCCCCACCCCACGGCCTGTGTGAAGCCATGTTTGAACCTGTACAGAAGGAGACAAGAGATTTATGGTCGTACCAACAGAGAGATATCAACTTTTGACCCCCAGAAAATAAAAATTAATATTTTCCTGTAAACACATAATTTTTCCGACATTATGTTCCCGAAGGTATTTTCCAAATCGCAGTGAAAAGTGTAAATTTTAAAATTGTTAAATTGTGACTAAAAATGAAGAAAGCGCTGCTCCCAGAGGCTATAAAACTAAATAGAATAAAGATGTTTAAAATAGTCAAAAACTTTGTGTGATGTATAAAAGTGGAATAAAACCGTTGCCTTACCAATCATCACAATTAATTATATTTTTTTATAGAACATCCCCAAATTTTGTTTTTCCTGTTGTCAAACACACACACACTACTCAATGACTCAGAGATGACATATATGGTGTTTGTAATTCTACGTGAAACTTAGTTAGCCAGTATGTTATTGCATAACAATTGTATAAAACAAATACCACTGTCACATCAAAAGCTCAAGAAAAATTATCAATATAAAATGGCAAGAGAAAGTTCCAGAAACCGAAATATTAGTCAGGTCAGGACTACCTAGCATCCACACTAGCCTCATGCAGTGCCAACTGCGCTGGGTGAAGCATATAGTGCGCATGCCCGACCATCACCTCCCCAAGACGCTCTTCTATGGTTAGCTTACTGAAGGGCATAGAGCACGCGGAGGTACACGTAAACGATAAAAGTATACGCTCAAAACTGCCCTTAAGGCCTTTGACATTGGAGGCAGCAGCCAGTGACCGAGCCCCCTGGCACTCTATTATACGGAACGGGCACCTGTCTGTGAGGCAAATAGACAACAGGCTACCAAGACCAAATGTCAGGCCAGAAAGGACCGTGTCCAAAACCCTCCTGAAGGGATTCCATCCATCTCTTGTCCAACATGCGAACGCTAATTTCGTCCAAGAATAGGGCAAATAAGCCACAAGAGGACACACGTGGTGGCCTAGCGCTGGACTAATATGATGACAGAGGTCATCGTCGACCACGACGGACGAACAAAATAAAACAAATAAATAAAAATGTGTTTTCGTAAAGCCATAATTCCCTCGCTATTCGCTGGAGCTACGTTCTTTACCCGCACCACCGCAAATGGCGAAAAACCGCGAATATTGAATGCAGTTGTAAAACACCTAAGTATGTGATGATATACGGTACTAAGTGCTTCATAAAGACACTCTTACTCATTCATACAGTAATAATGTAGTAATATTGCATGCAGTTATGTAATTCACTAATGTATTTTACTTATGTATCTCACTAACGTATAATGTAATGTAGAAGGTAAACACATTTTAATTTCGTACTGTAACATTATTTTATTAAAAAAGAAACGTAAGTACAGAAGGTAAGTAGCACCGCATCCTTTACCAATACTGTATTATTGTACCGTCAAGTCATTTTCTTTGTGTACAACATATGTATCAGAATTAGCAAAAAAATGGAATACATTTAAAAGCAAACTGGGATAGATTACTACAGTACTCACAGTTCACGTAATAACAATACACTACAGTACGATGCGATAGGGTTAAGAGCCTAACCGGCAAATATGCGGCGCTGCGAATGGGAAACCGCGAATTGGTGAGGGTATACTGTACGTAACTAATAGTATAGCACTATATTCACACATTCAAACATTGAATTACCCGTAGTCAGCTAAGATAGTCTTGTAGACTCCTTACCCGTTGTCAGCTATGATTGTCTTGTAAAACTGAGCCGAAGCCTTGGGAATTCGTGGTCGTGCTGGGTCACTGAAGTTGACGTAGTGAAGTCCGAACTTCTCCACAAAGCCCAGTGACCACTCCAGGTTGTCCATTAGGGACCAGGCCGTAAAGCCTTTCACGTTACAGCCGTCAAGTCGAATGGCTGGGAACGAATACCAGTGCATAAGACAGGACTTTAGATATGACTTAATACAGATCGTAAGACAGGACGTAAGAAAAGGCGTAAGACAGTACGTAAGACACTACGTAAGTCAGGACGTAATATAGGATGTAAGTCAGGACGTAAGATAGGACGCAAGACAGGGCGTAAGATAGAACGTAAGACAGGAAGTAAGCCAGGACGCAAGTCAGGAAGTGTAAAACAGTTCTTAATACAGAATGTTAAGTCCAACTGTACGTCTTATATTTACCAAGTAAGTATTATTGTATAGGATGCCAAGCGTTAAGTCGGATCTGGATTTTGGAAGGTGAAACAGGAAAACAAAGTACAGCTTACCTTTCAAGAGTTCATTGAGGTAGAGGCGGTAGTACCGGACCCTGTGCCAATCGTGAAGGGTTCCATTTCTGTCGCTGAGGCCGTTCTCTGTGATGTAGATGGGGGTGTTGTTGTAGTTGTTCTTGTACCAGTTCAACATTTTACGGATACCAAATGGGGTCACCTTGAGCCAGCTTGACCCTGATCTGAAATAGGTCATGAGGTCAAGAACAAGACATTCATTGCATCAGACTAGTCTAAGTAAAATCACAATTTCAACCAAGCTCACATTTCCCAAACAACACTTCAAAACAAAACGTGTCCAAAACTGACCCTGTCCAGTTCGGGTCAATGACCACCCGGGTGCCGACATCGTTGGAATAGGATGGCGGGGTCGAAGGTGGCCGTGTGTCTGTTGTTTCGTATTCAGCTGTGTAGAAATTACAGCCAAGGAAATCTGCGCTACCTGGGAGATGCCAACATTAAATTGTTGATATTAAAGTTTGGAAGTTACAAAAATTGGCGAAAGCTTTTACTTTAAAAATGTGACTGGTTAAGACGCGTCTAGTTCATAGGTATACAAAACGTTGGCACAGAAAATTGTACAAAAATTACATTTCTTTTTTTAAATTAAATTTAATATAATTGAAAACTGATGATCGAAGATTCAAGGAATGGTCGGCTACTAGGAAGAGAGGTTTATAGAAATGGAGGTTTGGAGAAGGGGATGTTTGGAGAAAGGGAGGTTTGGAGAATGGGAGGTTTAGAGAAAGGGAGGTTTGGAGAAAGGGAGGTTTGGAGAATGGGAGGTGTAGAGAAGGGGAGGTTTGGAGAAAGGAAGTTTGGTGAAAGGAAGTTTGGAGAAAGGGAGGTTTGGAGAATGGAAGTTTGGTTAAAGGAAGTTTGGAGAAAGGGAGGTTTGGAGAAAAGGGAGGTTTGGAGAAAGGGAGGTTTAGAGAAAGGGAGGTTTCGAGAAAGGGAGGTTTGGAGAAAGGGAGGTTTGGAGAAAGGGAAGTTTGGAGAAAGGGAGGTTTGGAGAAAGGGAGGTTTGGAGAAAGGGAGGTTTGGAGAAAAGGAGTTTCGGAGAAAGGAAGTTTCGGTGAAAGGAAGTTTGGTGAAGGGAAGTTTGATGAAAGGGAAGTTTGGAGAAAGGGAAGTTTAGAGAAATGGAGGTTTGGAGAAAGTGAGAGGTTTGTAGAAAGGGAGGTTTGGAGAAAGGGAGGTTTGGAGAAAAGGAGTTTTGGAGAAAGGGAGGTTTGGCGAAAGGCATGTAGGTAGAGAGTAGTGTAGGCTGTAGAAATAAAGGACCACCGAGCATCAAATGATGACATTTGTCGTTTCTGTACCATTGATAAGTTGTTTTTCTGCGTCTGTGAAGGACGGAAGTCTGCTGGTTGAAAACCCCTGTGCAATACTCCTCTCTAGAATCCTTTGTTTCATGATCTAGTTTCAAAGTCAGCGGGAAGAAAACCAAAATAAAAACTCAGATAACAAATTTTAAGTCTCATTTTAAATCTCAGATTTTTGTTTTGTTTAATCAACTGAGATCATAAGAACTCCTTGTTCTAATTCGAATTTCTGATTATAGGTGCGATTTATATTTTTCTCTCTACCACGTTTTAAAACAGTTTGTTTTGGAAACCTGTTAAATATTTTCCGTTGATCTTGCTGTCAAAGAAAATTATAATCAATTTTTTTAGAACATCAGTATTATCCTCAAATGTCGTATCTCTTGATATTATTTTAATAACAGTTCATATTATAATCCCGATTATGTCTTACCTCAGGATAATCCCCGTCAACAAGGATGGGGTGGGCGAACCATCCAGCATAAAAGTTCAAGGCCCTTTCTGAGGCCGCCACGTCTGCTGGGCTGAGTGGGTCCAGGGGTTCTGGCCAGCCCTGGTTTAACGTGATCCCAACTTGACCTTTGCAAAATAGTCAAAAGTCATTTCATGCATCCACACTGCGAAATCAAGACACCATTAACAACTGTGTAACAACTGACCTTGACTTGCCTTCACTTTTCATATAAATTAAGCCACTCTCAGTTAACCTCACAACACACGCGCGGGTTCACTTCACTAGACAAATCACTGTCCCCGAACTCAAGTTTCATGCTCAAAATGGCACCACGACAAGCACGCCTATAAATAATAAACAGCCGTCCTAACGTACCTTTTTGAGTGGACTTAAACTCTGTCTCGTAAATGCGATACGCCTTGGCATGCGACAAGATGATATTGTGGGTGCTGATGTAGCCGCCTCTGCCTGGATTCTTTCTCCCTGGAGCAATAACTCCGTCTTCGTAGCCAGGGAGACTGACAATGGCTGGTTCGTTGAACGTGATCCACTTTTGGACCTGAGGCAAACGAACAAACAATCAAAGAAACCAACAAACACAACTATTCTTATATGACAATAATTTACTTTTTAAAAGGTAAAATAATTCAGTGCCTTTATATTTACAACCAGTTTAAGGGTGTTAGAGATGGATTTGCCATACGCAAAAAAACAAACAAACAAACAAACCTGCCTGCAATACAATAGGGCAAACCCTGAAATGGAATCCCCCAGGGAAAGCGAAAAAGGGACCGTCCAAGAAACACTTGGCACCGAGAATAAGAGGCAAACATAAAGAGAATTGGCCATGACTCGAAGATGACTGGAATAGGGATGCCTGGAGGTCTCTCGTGAGTGGCCTATGCCCTTGTAGGAATCGCAGACGTACACAATGATCGGCGTATGCCCCTCGCGGACGAGAAAGCTCAATGAAACAACGTAAGAGCATCAGGCATTTGATGCCAGTTTAGATTTACTAACTTTTGGAAATTTCTTTGCCTTTTCGAAGTTACAAATGCATATAAAACAAGGAGGCCTATAGCAAAGTGCTCCTCAAGTATTGATATTTTCTACCAAGTAAATATTCTCATACATGAACTAAAAGGCCAATAATTTCTTTGTTTGATCGTATTGAGAATTATCTCGAATTTATGTTCTAATTGTTACTTTGAGGTCAGCAGCCAGTAGTTGTTCCATGCGAAAATAAAGTGTGTGTGAAAATAAAATCTGCTGTGTGTAGGCCTGTCGACGGGTACCCGGGAACCCGGGTACCCGTTGCTGCGCAATTACCCGGGTAGTAAAATTGCGCCCGGGTACCCGTGAAAATGTTGCTGCAATGTACATACCAGTGGTTGCCAAACTGTGGCTCTTCTGTGTTCAAATTTCGTGAACAATTTATTAAATTAAAACTTTTCGTTTGAAAAATATGCTGTTAAATACGCTTAACAAGAAAACGCTTTAAAAAAAATTAACTTTTAACCGGAAATAAAACACCACGGTCCTGACTAACTTCAATGTATTTTGACACACCTTTTTTCTTGGAACATGAAACAAAAATCATCTAACACAAAAAGCCTCGATCGCCCGCCCCCCCCCAATAAAAAAAATCACTTCGGCACCCCTACACACATTGTTTTTACATTACCGTTTTCGTTTTACCGTAATATAGTAGTAGTTCAATGTCATCATTTTTAAATCGCTGATTCATTACATCTAAATGTGCATTTCTATAATAAACAAAGAAGTACATGTATAATGCTAATAGCGGGCATGACGGAGAAAATTTGAGGTGTTTCGAACGGGTAACCCGGGTACCCGTTCAAAATTTCGGGCAGCTTTTTTTCAACAATATTGACAGCCCTAGCTGTGTGTGGGATGGAAGCATGTGTATAAGTCTAAACTTATTACCAGACGATAGAACTTTAATTTTACACACAAATGGGTCCCAATTCACTTATTGGATGTCATTCATAACTCATGCTTACCCTGTCACCAAATCTCTGGAAACACAATCTGCTGTAGGCAGCAAAGTCATCCTGTATAGTTGAGTTAAGCCAACCACCTTTGTCTTCTAGAGCTTGGGGTAGGTCCCAGTGGTACAGTGTTACCATTGGTCTGTGTGTGAGAGATGGGTACAGTTATACTAGAGCTTGGGGTAGGTCCCAGTGGTACAGTGTTACCATGGGTCTGTGAGTGAGAGATGGGTACAGTTATACTAGAGCTTGGGGTAGGTCCCAGTGGTACAGTGTTACCATGGGTCTGTGAGTGAGAGATGGGTACAGTTATACTAGAGCTTGGGGTAGGTCCCAGTGTTACAGTGTTACCATGGGTCTGTGTGTGAGAGATGGGTACAGTTATACTAGAGCTTGGGGTAGGTCCCAGTGGTACAGTGTTACCATGGGTCTGTGAGTGAGAGATGGGTACAGTTATACTATAGCTTGGGGTAGGTCCCAGTGGTACAGTGTTACCATTGGTCTGTGTGTGAGAAATGGGTACAGTTATACTAGAGCTTGGGTTAGGTCCCAGTGGTACAGTGTTACCATTGGTCTGTGTGTGAGAGATGGGTTATACAGTTAAACACGAGCATGCAGTAGGAGTAGAAAACCGATAGTTGATGCTAACAGTACAAATAAGATCTGATTGTGTGTTGATTATAATCCATTATGTACAAATGCGACACAATCTGCAATAAAGAGAGGGAATATCTTGCTGTATAAGAGACTTTGCTTTCTAAGTTTGAGAACCTACTTGATGTTGTTGGCCAGAAGTTCTAAGTTTGAGGACCTACTTGAATTTGTTGGCCAGAAGTTCTAAGTTTGAGAACCTACTTGATGTTGTTGGCCAGAAGTTCTAAGTTTGAGAACCTACTTGATGTTGTTGGCCAGAAGTTCTAAGTTTGAGAACCTACTTGATGTTGTTGGCCAGAAGTTCTAAGTTTGAGAACCTACTTGATGTTGTTGGCCAGAAGTTCTACGTTTGAGAACCTACTTGATGTTGTTGGCCAGAAGTTCATTGATGAGGTTATTGTAGTACTGTATCCCAGGTTCGTTGACTGTCGCTAGAATTCCGTCAGACATGACACGTGACCACGAGATGGAGAACCGGTAGTGGTTCACCTGGATGAAGAGGAAAAATAGATACTTATACAAATTTGAGTTGGAATCTTGGGAAATTATGTTGATAAACATGAATGTATTCAACAACATCATCCGTTCCGTGACAGTTGCGGTCTTTGCTCATGGACACATCAGCAGTCAACGATCTCCACATTTGCCTATTTTGAGTGGCGGCCAGTAATTCATTTAACCTCAGCTCTGTCCAATCTTTTATGCTGTCAAGCCAACTTTTCCGCTGTCGAGCTCTTCGCCTGCCTCCTTCTACAGTGCCTTAATGGATTTAATTTTTGTGAGGCAATCATGTCGCAGCACATGACCGAACCATGCCAGCTTGCTTCTCTTAATCGTCGCTATAATGATTTCTTGACGACCCGCAATGGAAGTTATTCTGTCCCAGACATACTAATTGGTCTTGTGTTCTGGATAAGAGATCTGAAGAATTTTTCTCATGTATTTGTTTTCAAATACCTGCAGCTTGTTTTCAGATGTAATTTTAATTTGTAAAATTAAATAAGCAACAAAGGGGCCGTCCATAAATTATGTCACGCTCCAGAGGGGGGGAGGGGGTGTAAGAAAGTGTGACAGTTTGTGACAGGGGGGAGGGGGGTACGGCCATGTGTGACGTCAGGTGTTTTAATATTAAATTTTAATTATTTTTTAAATAAAAAAAAACTGCATTTTTGTTCGAAAGTGTGACGTACTTTTTTTTTGTCCGAGATTTGTGAGAGTTTGTGACAGGGGGTGGGGGGAGTTAAAAATGGTCAAAAATAGCGTGACGTACTTCATGGACGGCCCCACATGTGTAATAATTAAGTGGAACATTCTACAGAGTACGACCAACCTTTTATACAAACCGATAGACCTCTTACAAATAGACTTGTGTCATGACATCACACAGTCGATATTTTTCAGTTTCCATACAACCCCGATAATAACCAACACAAATCAACTTTTTAAGACGATCACACCTAAATTAGAAAGTTTAGTTAAACTGAAACGTGTTACGATGCCCTTATGTTCGGCTACCTACCCCCAGGTTTCTCAGCAGTTGGACGTCTTCCTTGTACTTGTGGTAACTGTCACACGCCACATCTCCTGTCACGTTGTCAATTATTTTATTGTCGTGTGCCCATGTGTCCCAAATACTCGGGCCTTTCCCTGTGTGATGTCAACAAATTACGACTCGCTGATAAACGCAAATAACTCCAAAGGCTAATAGCTAAACATTTGACATGTATCAATTTAATTATTTGACCTTACTTAACAACACAAATATAGGGCATATGTGCAAAGTTATAGAATATCATTCATATCCCATATCTCTTTGATAGCTACCCGGTATTGTTTGAATTAAAAAAATGTGTGACGGTATACGAAGCTAAGAAAACAATCACGCTTGTGTAAGTTGGTGAACGAGAAAATTATAAGTAAGGCAATACAACTATCATGAAATACATTGAGTTATCTTAAGAATATTTACAGCCTCTAAAAATAATTATTGTATATTTCGTTTCGCGTCTTCAGACGCCGTAACTACAAACGCCCTCACTACAAACGCCATCACTACAGACGCCCTCACTACAGACGCCCTCACTACAGATGCCCTCACTACAGACGCCCTCACTACAGACGCCCTCACTACAGACGCCATCACTATAGACGCCCTCACTACAGACGCCCTCACTACAGACACCCTCACTACAGACGCCCTCACTACAGATGCCCTCACTACAGACGCCCTGACTACAGACGCCCTCACTACAGACGCCCTCACTACAGATGCCATCACTACAGACGCCCTCACTACAGACGCCCTCACTACAGACGCCCTCACCATCAGCGTCCCAGCCCCCCTCCACCTGGTAGGACGCAGTAGCAGCTGACCAGACAAAGTCGTCAGGAAACTGGTCATAAAGTATTTCATGTTCGTCCTCCAGGTAGGCTATCCCCGTGGGTTGTGCCCCTTGACCGCTGAAAGTAAACATAGTCCAATATTGGTTTTAAAACAACAACTAATATCGTCATTTGGTTGTTCAAAATTTTTAGTTCTGTCTGAGTTAACTGGGAGTTGTAATAGAGAACAGTATTGTTGAATAGTTTTCTTGTCGTGTTTTACTAGCCGGCTGTCTTAAAATGAACACATGAGCTATACTGACTGATTAAAAAAAACATATTGATTATTTATTAATGTTTTTGTTTAAGAGAAAAAAAGAAAGTTCTGTTAGGAATTATATATCAAGAAGATTTTTATCTGTTTTTAAATGATCATTTCAGTTACACAAAATTTACTACAGTCAAACCTCTCTAAGTGGAACTCAAATGGACCCGAAAAAAAATTCCACTTAATGAGTTTTCGAGTTAAGGAAAATGGTGTAATAGGTGCAGATTTATCTAGGACAATGTTGATATTGATTTTTTTTGGGGTGGGGGGAGCAGCCTTACCAGCGACAAGGCTTGACAGGAAGGAGAGGCGGTGTCTGATGTTTCATATGAAAGGAAGCCGACTTAGCTTTGACATACCGACACCACTGAGCAATCTCTCCCCCTCACCCCTCCAACTTTACTCACTCCACAGTGGGATGTGGGGAGTAAGATTTTTCCTTTACCCAAAGGAGATCTAAAATTTATAAGGCATATGGAATTTTGCCGGGACCTAACGATTAATTCTATATAGGGAGTTTTTCGACTTAGGGAAGTTCAACTTAGCGAGGTCCGACTGTGATATTAAAATCTATGTTTAGAAAAAAATTAGGGCTGCGGAAATTATAGAATAATTTTTCGATTAATCGTTAACAATTTTATCGATTAAATATCGATTAAAATAATTTTAATTGATAAAAATTCGATTAAAATTTAAGAAAATATTTATAATGTTTTTTTAAAATTTTTATTAATAAATAATTAATAATTAATAATTAATAATAATTTATATATATTTTTTACGTCCAAACATCTCCCGCGTAATGTTAAAATTTATTTTATCAATTCATGTGGACCGGCAGAAACAAAACAAAAATTGTTGACAGACAGGAACGAAAGCAAGTTAATAAAAACGTGGTAAAAATGGCTGACACCAGGGAAACAGGGGAAATAACTCAATACATTTTTTTTAAAAAGTCAATTACCTGTTTTTGTTACTTCCCTTGAAATGTTCAGTTTAATGATGTCATAAATTTCTATTTTTGGCTTTAATCGAAATTTTCGATTAATTAATCGATAATTTGTTTAAAGATAACGATTAAATTTAAATTAATCGATAACAGCCCTAAAAGAATAAAAAAAATATTAGGGCAGGTGGTGATCATTGACGGTCATCGATTTAATACAATTCTTTCGGTGCATTTTACTTCATGAATGTGCAATGTGCATACAACATTTCTCATTATTTAGCGAACCATTAATTCCCTTCTAAGATTTCATCACATAAAATTTCCCTTGAAATAGAACAAGGTATACATAGCCTCCAACCTCTCACCTATAACGTCTGACCCTCTCACCTATAACCTCTGACCTCCTCACCTATAACCTTTCTTGAAGCCGTTGTCCCGAATGAGATTAGAGAAGAATTGAACCGACGCCTTTGGTGTCCTGGTTCTATTTGGGTCATTGAAGTCCACGTGGTACAACCCGAATTTCTCCGAGTAGCCACTCGCCCACTCAAAGTTGTCCATCAGGGACCAGGCAGTGAAACCTCTGACGTCACAACCATCAAGTCTGATCGCTGGAATTGTTAAACATCTTCGTTAGGGAATTTTATGCTTTCTTAACGAGTCTGATCTGCTTATAATGATGGGACGAAAATTGGGACATAGTCAAAGTTATGAACGAACTCATTAGAACTCTACTAAAATGATAGTAATAGCAATAATAAATGAAAAATATCATGGAATCCCGATGTCAATGAAAAAATTGATGTTCTTGATGTGTTGTACCAACCTTTCAACACCTGGTTGATATGTTGTACCAACCTTTCAATACCTGGTTGATGTTTTGTACCAACCTTTCAACATCTGGTTGATGTTTTGTACCAACCTTTCAACACGTGATTGATGTTTTGTACCAACCTTTCAATACCTGCTTGATATTTTGTACCAACCTTTCAATACCTGCTTGATGTTTTGTACCAACCTTTCAACACCTGGTTGATGTGTTGTACCAACATTTCAACATCTGGTTGATGTGTTGTATCAACCTTTCAACACCTGGTTGATGTTTTGTATCAACCTTTCAACATCTGCTTGATGTTTTGTATCAACCTTTCAACACCTGGGTTATGTTATGTATCAACCTTTCAACACCTGGTTGATGTTTTGTACCAACCTTTCAACACCTGGTTGATGTTTTGTACCAACCTTTCAACACCTGGTTGATGTGTTGTACCAACCTTTCAACACCTGGTTGATGTTATGTACCAACCTTTCAACACCTGGTTGATGTTATGTACCAACCTTTCAACACCTGGTTGATGTGTTGTACCAACCTTTCAACACCTGGTTGATGTGTTGTACCAACCTTTCAACACGTGATTGATATGTTGTACCAACCTTTCAACACCTGGTTGATGTTTTGTACCAACCTTTCAACACGTGATTGATATCTTGTACCAACCTTTCAACATCTGGTTGATGTGTTGTCTGTAGTACGTAATCCTGTACGCATCTCTCAACGTCTCGTTTTTATCGGAAACTCCGTTCTCTGTGATGTAAACGGGGATGTTGCTGTAGGTCGTTTTGACCCAGTTGATGATCTCACGGAATCCTAACGGCGCACTGAAGAGCCAGGATGAGCCAGACCTGAGAAGTTTATGTTCAACTGTGACCTATTTGTTTAAAATCATGTTTTACCACCCCCCCTATTCCCACCCTCACACACATTTGTTATCTTCGAATACGAGTTCAATCCACCTAACAGAAATATATATATATATATATATATAATATTTTTTTATTAACAACAATCCAAAACTAAAAATGAAATAGAATAGCGATCCTCACGCTGTCCAGGTAGGGTCTATTTCCCTCCTAATATCGATGTCATTGTTGTAATCGGGTGGGTCGTAGGGCAAGTCAGCTGACGTCACGTAAGCAGATGTGTAATAATTTAAACCAAGAAAGTCAGCGGTACCTGAGGGAGAAATATAAAACTAACATCTACATGATTCTCTAGGGCAGTGCTTCTCAAAGTGGTGGTCCGAGGACCGGTGCCGGTCCGAGGACCGGTGCCGGTCCGAGGGCCATCCACCGCTGGTCCGCAGAAGTTCTCCAAAAAAAAGGACAGAAAAAATTGTCAGTGCAGGAAAAATAGTGCACCGGTCCCTGGTGCAATGGACAAAATTCCTGCCGGTCCGCCATACTAAAAGGTTTGAGAAGCACTGTTCTATGGAACATGAAGGTCAAAGTAAAGCTATGCTATAAATAATCCAGACAAAATTCCAGAAATGTGCGCTAAGAGATTTTTTTTAAAAAGACACAAGCACATTGAGTGGGAATATTTTGTCCTTAAACAAATTATGAAATTGGAATTATTGATGGGATAAATCTACAATGTAACACAAAAATTTTTGTTTAGGGACATAAAAACAAGTGATATGACTGTTCAAAACTTTTGTTGTAGTGACTTATAATATCATTAACTCGGATGATTTTAAAGGTAGTGTTATTATTTGACTTTGTCAGAAGATTCCTTATATGTAGATCCTCCGCTTGCTAAAAGGTTCATATACTTCATTGATTGTCGTTCTCCTTTTGCGCCCTACACGACACCACAAGAGTTACTCTCTAACTATTCACACACGTTCTCTCAAATGACACAACGTTGTTTTTTATAAACACACTTCCCCATGGACCAATCAAAACGCGACCCCAACCCCGAATAGCTCACAACAAGGTCATGAAGGCGAAATGGTCATCCGTGACAGAGTTGATGTCTACAGTCTACACATTGTCACCGAATTAGTTTTCAAATCTTCACTTCTGATCTAATGGTTTTGAAACTTATTTGTATCAATGCCGTTGTGGTTTATATTCTCTTCTAGTATTATATTCAGATGTTGTTTTAATATAGAAAAATAAAACGAATGAAAAGGCCGATCTAGTGAATAACTAAAGTTATCAAAAGAGCAAGCTAATATGGAGCGGTGCCCGAGCAAACTATATGCTACTTCTATTAAAGTTAATTGAATCAACATTTCTCTTTGTCTTTGATTTTAATTTATATTCATCAAGACCTTCAAGGTTCATATTAATAAAATGTCTTCAGGAAAGTCCACATATATATAAGTGTATACCTAACTCAACATAATTTAGTATTTACCATGTATTGACCAGGAACTCGTATTTACTTTTATTCTGTAGGATTTTCTGTGGTTTAAACGAAGGCAGTCGAGATGTCTGAGATATTTACCTTTATTCTGTTGTATTACTTGTGGTGTAAAACGAAGGCAGTCGAGATGTCTGAAATAATTACCTTTATTCTGTAGGATTTCCTGTGGTGTTAACGAAGGCAGGGCAGTCGAGATGTCTGAAATATTTACCTTTATTTAGTTGTATTTCCTGTGGTGTAAACGAAGGCAATCGAGATGTGTGGCCAAGCTTGAGACTTTTTTCTGATATCTTAGATTTCATGACGGTCGGATAATCCCCTGTGGGAACAGAAATCTCATCAAGTTAATGTTTTTCTTTAATTTAATGTTGGCCAATTTTGAAAAGTCAAAAGAAAATGAAACAAACAAAACAGCTACCCATTTGAAATTATCGTCAATGACCAGAAGTTATTCGTTTCTCTAAATAATAAAATAGACATTTTGCAAATTCATTTAAAGTTGACTTTTAATAGGCTCTTCCCTTGAAGGATAAACGAAATATTATTGAAAATAAAGTGTTTTTTTTAAAAACGAATTCTAGATTTTTTTTTCCACGGTGAATGTTACCTGTCCCAAAAATAGGATTAGCAAACCAGCCCAGAGAAAACTGTCTTCCCCTCTCTGCTGCCTCTACGTCTGCTGGGCTGGATCGATTCTTTGGCATGTCTGTTCCAACACCAAGTGTTATTCCGAACTGACCTGTAGTGAATGGTGTTAAGTTTTAACACAAAGAGTCCATCCCTGAATGTTTGTAAACAATGTGTTGTTATTAGTCTCCTGAATATTTACATACCCCCCTCCCCCGCCGCTATGAATTCTATTCTGTTAACTACGCCCACATCTACCCTTTCGACACTAGACAAGTTACCCAAACTTACATCCTGTATAATGTAGGTGGAGAGTACCACTTCCTGGCAATTCTATCCTTGTTACTTCCCTTTACAAACTTAGCCAAGTATTTCCTTCATTTGCCACCTATATCTTGTAGATAGTAGCAAATTTGGCCAACTACGTTTTCTAGATATTATCCTCTATATTGGATGCTGTCTACTCTATCTTGTAGATATTACCCACCTTTGCCAGCCATATCTTGTAGATATTACCCACCTTTTCCCCCTGGACTCTGTGTCCTGTAGGTTGTGTTGTAAAGATGGTAGGCGGTCACGTGAGCTTTGATCAGGTTGTGGGACACGATGTACACATTTGTACCAGGTCCCCACCGTCCTGGGGCCATCTGGTTGTATCCATATCCAAGAAGGGTCACGGTGGTGGGTTCATTCAGTGATATCCAGAACTTGACCTTCAAGAGATACGCCAATATTTCTTCTTAGAAATTTTAACCAACTTGTATCGATAGGTAAGAAATAGACACCACCCCACGCAAATAACAAATATAATACTTAAAAACTTGTACGGTAACAAACGAAACAATCAAGAACAACCAAAAAAAAATATATATCAACAAATAACAACAAGCAATCCACTGTAAATATAATCTTAAAAGATTAATTTAAATGATTGACTATCGAAAGATGAAATTTGTTTTAGCAAGTCCAAAGATGTGTGGGTATTTATTTCGTAACATACATCAGCGAAATGTGGATGAAATCATTGAAACGTCATCTCTTTTGGTCATTTATTTCATTTACGTTAGACTGCAGTGGTTCTCAGCCTGTTGTCCGCGAGCAAATCATGAAAGTTTTATTTTTAAATTTAAGAACACGAAACGGTATAAATGTTGTCACTTGTTGAATATATTGATTATTTTTAATCACTCAATGGCGAGAGCATAGCGCCGAAAATAATATGCTTTGAGTCCATATTTAATTTTAGCCATACGTTATATAATATACATATGCGTCATAGCAATTGATCAACCCAGACCATAATGTGTAATATGCTCGAAATTCCAGGAAATAAATCGATGAAATCTGCAAAACTCAGAATAAATCTGAAAACTAACCATAATGTCTGCTCGGAGAATCTTTTTGCGCTAAAACATTCACTGCATACGACAAGCAACCAAAGTCAATGAAAATGTGTTAAGAGCATCATTTTTGGTGGCTATACGAGTTGCACAGGCCAAAAAGAGTGGTTATCAAGGTAAAAAAAAGGGGGGGGGTTTGTTTAACACTGTCTTAATTAAGTGATGCTGTGAAGGAGTTTTTCGGAGAAAAAAAAACAAAGCTTGTTGATCCTTTTAACGATTGCTTATGGGTTGCTGTTCTGGCTTACTTGGCTGACATTTTTAAAGAAATTAATAAACTTAATTCCTCTCTGCAAGTAGAGCAGACATATTTAATTACTCTCTGTGAAAGTTTCTGCTTTTACGAAAAAAGCATTATCTTTGTAAAACAAGATTATTTTATGAGAACTATCACAAGTTTGATTAATTGTACGAATTAATCAGGAAACCAGAAGATGGTAAAACCAATAAACTATAAACTACTGTTGATAAATTGTTGATAAATTTGATTTCTGACCAAATTAAATCCCAGCAGGATCAATTTAACTTCTACTTTTGGTGATTTGAACGTTCAAAGTTTTTTGTGAGCTTCCAGGCCATTTCTTGCACTCGTTGACTCATTAAATTTACTACCATCGAAATTAAATCAATTCATGGAACTGTCCAGCAATACTACTTTGAATATGTTGCAACAGAAAGTGAGCTTGATGAAATTTTCTAGTACTCAGAATTGTCTCAGAAAGCTTTAAAATACTTTTACCCTTTGCAACATCATATCTTTTTGAATGCATTTGCTGCATTGGGTACAATCAAGACAAAACATCGTTCCAGACTTTAGGATGAAGATGAACTACGATGGAGTCTTTCAAGTATTACACCTCGTTTGGGTGTGCTGTGCTCAAATGTGCAAGCTCAAGGCTCGCAGTAAATAAACTAACAGAAGCAGTTTTACTAATACTGACTACTGTTTATGACTTAACGCTTTTTTTTTACAGTAAGCAAAACGAATTGAATAAAACTATAAGTATAAGACTAGTATAATCACATTTTTCATTACAAAACAAAGCTATTACAATCTGTTTCCATTCAATATTTTTGAGAGCACGCAAATATTAGCATGTTAGTAATGTATAGTCTTACTTACTAACCTAACTTGTATAATAGTAACTATAGTAATAATTTTATACACAATATAATGCAATATAAATTTCCAGCATAGCAGTAGTACAATATTTCAGCAGTGGTCCATGGTTGAGACGTAAATTGTTCAAGTGGTTCTTGAAGCTCAAAAGGTTGAGAACCACATAATTAGATTCAATATCCTTATTAAAAATGCCTGCTCTTGGATTCGCTTACACCTTAAACTATAATTATTTTGTAACATTTACTAAACACAATTCACCATAACCCCCTTCCAAACTGGCCCAACATTGCCATCCCCGACAACAACAAAAAAAAACAGGCAGGGTACATGAGTGTTGGCCATTGTGTGTACCTGCGGTGGCGCGGCCAGCATAAGTGACACCCGGGGCAAGACAAGATATTCTCAGCCTCTACACCATTAAGTAACTCCTTAGTCCCACCCAAACACCAAACTCGCATTATGACGCCACCACAGATATCTTATCTTATCTTATCTTATCTTATCTGTTTACAGACGCTCCTTCTATACAGAAGATTATTGCGTCCTACGCTTATCTATGGTTTGTGTTTAGTCCTGCATTTTTATTAGAGATTTAAATGTTGATAAAGTGTTGGTTTTCCTGGATTCTTCAGGCAACCCATTCCACGCCCGAATTCCGGACGGGAAGAAGGAAAACTTGTATGTGTTTGTTCTTGCATACGGAATAAGAAAGGTGTTTTTATCCTTATGTCTATCTGAGGGTTGTATTAAGTTATCTTTGTGTTGTATTTCTAAATTAGAATTAATTGCTTTATGTATGATTACTACTTTGCTCTTGGTTCTTCTATCCTCTAGTGTTTCAAGGTTTAATGATTTAACTAATGGTGTCACTCTTGTCAGTTTCGAATATTCTCCAGTAATGAATCTGGCAGCTCTTTTTTGAATTTGTTCTAGTTTATCAATGTTTTCTTTGGTGGATGGGTCCCATACAGAAGATGCATATTCTAGTGCAGGTCTCACCAAAGTGAGGTAGCATTTTAGTTTTATATCTCTATTACATTTGTTAAAGTTCCTTTTTATAAAGCCTAAGGTTTTGTTTGATTTTTTAATAACTTCATTGACATGGGGATTCCATGATAGTTTCTCATTTATTAAGACTCCTAAGTATTTTGCATCTTTAGTTTGGGTCAGTTCTTTTCCATGAATGTAATATTTTGAATTTATTTGTTTCTTTTTCTTTGTTACTCTACTGGACTAATTGGATTTCACCGCAGCTAAGTTTTTTTATTCTTTCGTTTTATTCGTTTTATTTGTGTACTATTTGTTCGTTGAGGAAGGTTCTTTGCCGAAACGTTCACTGTTGTGTTACGTCCTGTCAGGCTAACTAATACCCTGTTTATATGTTATACACAGATATGGGCTAGTCTACAAAACTTGACCACACCCAGAAATCCTGTAAGCTTACATCCCGTCCGTATTCCTTGAAGCAGAGGTCAGCAAAGTTTCTAAAGTGACCAACTGTGTCCACGTTCAGCCAACCACCTTTCTCTTCCAGAGCCTGTGGCAGGTCCCAGTGGTAGAGACTAATCATCGGTTCTATTCCGTTAGCTTTCAGCTCAGCTATCAGCCTGGCAAAGAAAGTTCGTGTTAAACCAAAGTCCTTAACAATAAAGGGAAACAGATAAAATTAAGTGTCGTTTTCACCATCAGTAAAATAACATTAATAATAAAGATAAAATAAAGCCTACATAAAAATTAATTGGTAAATCAAATCTTACATGTTGTAAATTTAAGTCAATTATGTAATAAAATAGAGGATTAGTTTTAAAATTTTTATTTACACTTGCATAAGAACTAAAGACTGACCATATTTTACTTTTCTGAGGAAGACCTGATTTATTTAATTTGAAAATTTCGCAGCTTATAGATAGATACGTGTGGCTTTAGCTTGAAATCGCAGTAACTTATTTTATGGTCGAAGCATTAATTATAAAAAAATAAATAGATTTAAAAGAATAGATACTGCTATTACCGATGATAATAATCGATTCCTGCCTTGTTTATTGTTTTGTTGGTACCGTCAGGCAATAATCGTGTCCATGCAATAGAAAATCTGTAATGCGTCATCTGAGACAGGATTAGAATGTATTATCACAATTATTGACGTGTGAATATCTTCTATAATTTATAGGTTAAACGCTTTAAAAAAATGATGAATAAAATTATTCCTGAAATATAAAAATTAATTTAATATGTTCTAAATGAGTCGCCAACTATGGCGGATTAAGCTGAACGGGCTAAAGCCAGGGGCCCCGTGCAGTCTTAATCCGCCCCTGGTCGCCAAACTTTATTTCATTCTTTGCCAATAGCCTCAATTGTTGATTTTTCTTTGAGTAAATATCAATATTTGATGATGGTCAGATAGCAGACATTGTTACAACAAGTGTAACAACTTTCTTGTGTCACACCAACATGACATGATCAATACCAGACATTGTTACAACAAGTGTTACAACTTTCTTGTGTCACACCAACATGACATGATCAATACCAGACATTGTTACAACAAGTGTTACAACTTTCTTGTGTCACACCAACATGACATGATCAATAGCAGACATTGTTACAACAAATGTAACAACTTTCTTGTGTCACACCAACAGGACATGATCAATAGCAGACATTGTTACAACAAATGTAACAACTTTCTTGTGTCACACCAACATGACATGATCAATAGCAGACATTGTTACAACAAATGTAACAACTTTCTTGTGTCACACCAACATGACATGATCAATACCAGACATTGTTACAACAAGTGTAACAACTTTCTTGTGTCACACCAACATGACATGATCAATACCAGACATTGTTACAACAAGTGTTACAACTTTCTTGTGTCACACCAACATGACATGATCAATACCAGACATTGTTACAACAAGTGTTACAACTTTCTTGTGTCACACCAACATGACATGATCAATAGCAGACATTGTTACAACAAATGTAACAACTTTCTTGTGTCACACCAACAGGACATGATCAATAGCAGACATTGTTACAACAAATGTAACAACTTTCTTGTGTCACACCAACATGACATGATCAATAGCAGACATTGTTACAACAAATGTAACAACTTTCTTGTGTCACACCAACATGACATGATCAATACCAGACATTGTTACAACAAGTGTTACAACTTTCTTGTGTCACACCAACATGACATGATCAATACCAGACATTGTTACAACAAGTGTTACAACTTTCTTGTGTCACACCAACATGACATGATCAATACCAGACATTGTTACAACAAGTGTTACAACTTTCTTGTGTCACACCAACATGACATGATCAATACCAGACATTGTTACAACAAGTGTAACAACTTTCTTGTGTCACACCAACAGGACATGATCAATACCAGACATTGTTACAACAAATGTTACAACTTTCTTGTGTCACACCAACATGACATGATCAATACCAGACATTGTTACAACAAGTGTTACAACTTTCTTGTGTCACACCAACATGACATGATCAATACCAGACATTGTTACAACAAGTGTTACAACTTTCTTGTGTCACACCAACATGACATGATCAATAGCAGACATTGTTACAACAAATGTAACAACTTTCTTGTGTCACACCAACAGGACATGATCAATAGCAGACATTGTTACAACAAATGTAACAACTTTCTTGTGTCACACCAACATGACATGATCAATAGCAGACATTGTTACAACAAATGTAACAACTTTCTTGTGTCACACCAACATGACATGATCAATACCAGACATTGTTACAACAAGTGTTACAACTTTCTTGTGTCACACCAACATGACATGATCAATACCAGACATTGTTACAACAAGTGTTACAACTTTCTTGTGTCACACCAACATGACATGATCAATACCAGACATTGTTACAACAAGTGTTACAACTTTCTTGTGTCACACCAACATGACATGATCAATAGCAGACATTGTTACAACAAATGTAACAACTTTCTTGTGTCACACCAACAGGACATGATCAATACCAGACATTGTTACAACAAGTGTTACAACTTTCTTGTGTCACACCAACATGACATGATCAATACCAGACATTGTTACAACAAGTGTTACAACTTTCTTGTGTCACACCAACATGACATGATCAATACCAGACATTGTTACAACAAGTGTTACAACTTTCTTGTGTCACACCAACATGACATGATCAATACCAGACATTGTTACAACAAGTGTTACAACTTTCTTGTGTCACACCAACATGACATGATCAATACCAGACATTGTTACAACAAGTGTTACAACTTTCTTGTGTCACACCAACATGACATGATCAATACCAGACATTGTTACAACAAGTGTTACAACTTTCTTGTGTCACACCAACATGACATGATCAATACCAGACATTGTTACAACAAGTGTTACAACTTTCTTGTGTCACACCAACATGACATGATCAATACCAGACATTGTTACAACAAGTGTTACAACTTTCTTGTGTCACACCAACATGACATGATCAATACCAGACATTGTTACAACAAGTGTTACAACTTTCTTGTGTCACACCAACATGACATGATCAATACCAGACATTGTTACAACAAGTGTTACAACTTTCTTGTGTCACACCAACATGACATGATCAATACCAGACATTGTTACAACAAGTGTTACAACTTTCTTGTGTCACACCAACATGACATGATCAATACCAGACATTGTTACAACAAGTGTTACAACTTTCTTGTGTCACACCAACATGACATGATCAATACCAGACATTGTTACAACAAATGTAACAACTTTCTTGTGTCACACCAACAGGACATGATCAATACCAGACATTGTTACAACAAATGTAACAACTTTCTTGTGTCACACCAACATTACATGATCAATAGCAGACATTGTTACAACAAATGTAACAACTTTCTTGTGTCACACCAACATGACATGATCAATACCAGACATTGTTACAACAAATGTAACAACTTTCTTGTGTCACACCAACATGACATGATCAATACCAGACATTGTTACAACAAGTGTTACAACTTTCTTGTGTCACACCAACATGACATGATCAATACCAGACATTGTTACAACAAGTGTTACAACTTTCTTGTGTCACACCAACAGGACATGATCAATACCAGACATTGTTACAACAAGTGTTACAACTTTCTTGTGTCACACCAACAGGACAAGATCAATACCAGACATTGTTACAACAAATGTAACAACTTTCTTGTGTCACACCAACATGACATGATCAATACCAGACATTGTTACAACAAATGTTACAACTTTCTTGTGTCACACCAACATGACATGATCAATACCAGACATTGTTACAACAAATGTAACAACTTTCTTGTGTCACACCAACATGACATGATCAATACCAGACATTGTTACAACAAGTGTTACAACTTTCTTGTGTCACACCAACATGACATGATCAATACCAGACATTGTTACAACAAATGTTACAACTTTCTTGTGTCACACCAACATGACATGATCAATACCAGACATTGTTACAACAAGTGTTACAACTTTCTTGTGTCACACCAACATGACATGATCAATACCAGACATTGTTACAACAAGTGTTACAACTTTCTTGTGTCACACCAACATGACATGATCAATACCAGACATTGTTACAACAAAGTGTTACAACTTTCTTGTGTCACACCAACATGACATGATCAATACCAGACATTGTTACAACAAGTGTTACAACTTTCTTGTGTCACACCAACATGACATGATCAATACCAGACATTGTTACAACAAATGTTACAACTTTCTTGTGTCACACCAACATGACATGATCAATACCAGACATTGTTACAACAAATGTTACAACTTTCTTGTGTCACACCAACAGGACATGATCAATACCAGACATTGTTACAACAAATGTAACAACTTTCTTGTGTCACACCAACATGACATGATCAATACCAGACATTGTTACAACAAGTGTTACAACTTTCTTGTGTCACACCAACATGACATGATCAATACCAGACATTGTTACAACAAGTGTTACAACTTTCTTGTGTCACACCAACATGACATGATCAATACCAGACATTGTTACAACAAATGTTACAACTTTCTTGTGTCACACCAACATGACATGATCAATACCAGACATTGTTACAACAAGTGTTACAACTTTCTTGTGTCACACCAACATGACATGATCAATACCAGACATTGTTACAACAAATGTTACAACTTTCTTGTGTCACACCAACATGACATGATCAATACCAGACATTGTTACAACAAATGTTACAACTTTCTTGTGTCACACCAACAGGACATGATCAATACCAGACATTGTTACAACAAATGTTACAACTTTCTTGTGTCACACCAACATGACATGATCAATACCAGACATTGTTACAACAAATGTTACAACTTTCTTGTGTCACACCAACATGACATGATCAATACCAGACATTGTTACAACAAATGTTACAACTTTCTTGTGTCACACCAACATGACATGATCAATACCAGACATTGTTACAACAAATGTTACAACTTTCTTGTGTCACACCAACATGACATGATCAATACCAGACATTGTTACAACAAATGTAACAACTTCCTTGTGTCACACCAACATGACATGATCAATACCAGACATTGTTACAACAAATGTAACAACTTTCTTGTGTCACACCAACATGACATGATCAATACCAGACATTGTTACAACAAGTGTTACAACTTTCTTGTGTCACACCAACATGACATGATCAATACCAGACATTGTTACAACAAATGTTACAACTTTCTTGTGTCACACCAACATGACATGATCAATACCAGACATTGTTACAACAAATGTAACAACTTTCTTGTGTCACACCAACATGACATGATCAATACCAGACATTGTTACAACAAATGTAACAACTTTCTTGTGTCACACCAACATATACTTTTAGTAAAACTTACTCTCCTGTATTACACTCGACCCTCACACAGCTTTGTTTACGCATCAACTTACGCCCAGCTGTTTCAAGAGTTGAACGTCTTCCTTGTACTTGTGGTAGCTGTCACACGCCACTCGACCATTCTCGTTGTTGTGGACACGTCCAGGCTCACTGCTGTAAACGTCCCATATACTTGGACCTTTACCTGAGGAGGAAGCAAGAGTCTTTCTAACGGCTCTCATGACATCAATACATAGGGCGTTCTAACGGCTCACATGACATTACTACATCAGTCGTTCTAACGGCTCACATGACATCTCCATAAAAGTCGTTCTAACGGCTCTCATGACATCACTACATCAGTCGTTCTAACGGCTCTAATGACATCACTACATCAGTCGTTCTAACGGCTCTCATGACATCACCACAAAAGTCGTTCTAACGGCTCTCATAACATCACTATAACAGTCGTTCTAACGGCTCTCATGACATTACTACAACAGTCGTTCCAGCGGCTCACATTTCATCACTTCTACCATTCCCTAAAATCATGAACATCTTTCGTTAGTTAATGATAAAAACATAATTTTTCCCTTCATAAAAAATAATTTTTAAAAATGATTTTAAAGTTATTGTTATGGCGTTTTGTGGTTGACATGAAATCGATTTTTATGTTCGGCATTACAGTCGAGGCTCTGAAACGGTAACTCTTTAGGAAAAGTCGCGCCTCACTCAGGCAGAGTGTTTTCTGCTCAAACTTTTTTCATACGACTATGTCCTATGACCTTTGACCTTTGACTATATTGCAGGGCTACGTTGTGTGACAATGAAGACCAAAGGGTGAATTTAACAACCACAACCATACCGTCTGGAAGGACTTAAGAGTTAAGTCCCAAACCACACACATAATAATTAAGTTAGATGCCATGCAACTTACCATCTTCATCCCACGCCCCCTCAACCTGGTAGGACGCTGTGGCGGCCGCCCATACGAAGCCGTCAGGAAACGTGTCGAATAAGAAATCTTTGTCTCCGTCTTGGAGATTCAGGTCAAGGTCAACGCCGGCGTAGGTAGCGCCATCAACATCACCCCAACAAGTCGATACCATCAAAACAAACGGGAATAAATGCAGCATCCTGAGGAAGGGCGCCATCTTGCTGTCGTCTGCTCTTGTTCTGATGTGTACAGAAATATTTCAAATATGGCAATTGTTTTCTACACATTCAAGTTTGTGATATCAGTTAACGAACCATCTAGTAAATGACTGGTCCCAATCCGAGGCTCAAGAAATATTGAAACGAGGTTCAAAAAGTAAAGGCATTTATTCATTTGTTATCGCTGTCGTTACTCTCACCCTAACAGTGTTTTGATATATCAACTCTATGTTTGTGGGGATGTTGTAGTTACGATAAAGAATAAGTCATTATATGCATGGACGAGTTTTAACGATATTATAAAAATAAAAAAAGTCTTTGTTGGATCACACGACTCAATGCGTGGATATTGTACTGAGTACTGCATTGGTTCATAGGCAATAAATGAAAGATGTTTCAATTGTTACAAATAAGTGCGGGAAAATACACACAGTGTGTTAAGGGGCCGTCCATAAATGACCTCACGCACCAAGCGGGGGGAGAGGGGGTCACACTTTTGTGACGATGCGTGACGAGGGGGAGGGAGGGGGGGTTGAAGAAATGTGACGTCACATCAAAAGGGTAACTTTAAATAAAACTTCAACTGAAATATTTGGTCGCTTACAATTTATTTAATGATTTTAAAAAATATTTTTTTAAAAAAATCAGTGGTTCTTAATGTGCCGGTCAGTAGGCCATCAGACGCTGGTTGGCGTAAGCTATTAAGACACGAAAATTAAATCTAATTATGATCCTTAAGTTTGAGAACCCACAAGATAACGTATGAATTTGTTACCCTGCGTCGTTTGATGTTGACATCAAAGCATTTGTGATGTAACCGCAGCTCCGTTTGGTTCTCTCACGGCAGGAGTTGGCAAACGTTTTTTGCCCGTTACCCCAAAATAAAACAAGTTTATGTGTGCGTTCTACGCCCAACCCCCAGACTGTAGGTCCTGCTCACATGACTCGGGGATTTGGGGGAGCGTCGTTATGCCCCCCCCCCGAAAATGCAAACTAGTGAGTTTTACAAGCATGACAAGTGTCTAAAAATGATCTGAATATGATTATGTGTAGATATTTTAAGTCAAAACGACACAGAATATCCTTTTTCTTTAAAAAAAAGAAAAGAGGGGGGGATCTGTTTGATAGAATTATAAACGTTTTAAGTTTGATATAATGGTTCGATTGGTTTGTGGTCAAACGCCCCTGGCCATACTAGATATAATGATAAATGAGCCCATTTAAAATTAGTCAAGTATTCATTAATTTTATTGAATGCATCAAATTCTTGACATCGCAATTCGAGAGGATCACAAAACAACTTTTCTTCTTAGCTCAGTTTTTAAGGCATTAATTTTAAATATCACAGAAAGGATACTTGATACAGTCAAGTCAGTGGATTAAGATTAGGCTATTGTCACTCGTGTCAATATAAATGAAAGTAGGGTGGATTTAGGTGTTTTCGTGTAGTACATAGGTAAGAAATCTACATAGTTGTCAAATTTTTTTAAAATGCATTTTATGGAAGTAACCGATTCAATAATGGGCATATGTTCCAAGCGTACACGTACAAATTACGTTACACATGACATATTTTAATATATCTAGTGGGTTGTAGTGGATGTTATATGTCCCAAATGAGTCTGCATTACCCCCAAGAATTCCCTTTTGACCCCAGATGAGGTTATTTACCCACTGTTCGCCGACCTCTTTCTTACGGGATGCCCGTCAGTCAATTGAGGAATTTTAAAAAAAAATACATTTAAAAAAAATATTAATTTTTTTCTAAACAAAGACGTTAACCGTGATAATTAATAGTCAATGTTTAATTTGTGTGCATTAAAATAAAATATAATCTAAGGATGTTAACACAGTTTGTTTTCTGAAGGCCGGTTAAACGTTTTTAAAAAAAGCTTCACGCGCTTACGATATTACAATGTAGACCTTCACTAAATAATAAATACTTAAATGACAATAAAAGTGATTTCAAACATACTTTTTTTCAAAAAGAAAATAAGGTTTTTTTAAAAATGTTTTTTGTGGGGTCAAAGCTTTGTGACGTATTTTTAGAAGAGGGGGTCTAACTTAAGGTGACGACGCGTGACGAGGGGGGTAGAGGGATAAAAAAATCGGCCAAAAATCGCGTGACGTCATTTATGGACGGCCCTTAAGTCAAATGATTTGATAAATGTGTTCTTTTCTTTAACGATTAATAATGACATATAAGGGGAAATAATATTAAACACAAGTCTTTTAAAATAAAATACATGTAATAAACATTTGGTTTTTTATAAAAAAATATTTTGTGTTGGTTTTTCTACCAAAAACCTACAAAAACACACAAACACACACAAACAACTCGTGTACATTTTGATACTTCGGGGAATTATATCATTTTCAAATTAGATAATATACATTTTAAAAAATTGTTTGGAACAGACATCAAAATATAAAGAAAAACCGAAAATATGTATTTGTTACGTAATATGACGTCATTAGATCACAGAACTTCAATAGCACGTAAACATTTTAAAGAAAGTCTCGACATAACGCATCTAACTGTTTTTGATGATTCACTTTTGTTATAAAATAATTAAGCGTAAAGCAAATAATTTGGCACAAAGTGGCAGAGAAGTGTTGTTAGGTTGACATCAGATTGCTAAACAAAGTAGGACAGCAACTATTCCGCAAAAGAAAATTGAAATAAAAATGTTTTATAACAAATGCATTTAATAAATTATAGATATACAGCAGACAGTTGGAGCCCGTGTTAATCGTTGTCTGCATTTGATGTCTCAATTAAGATAATGGCTTTAAAAGTGATGGGGTGAAATCCCAGAGTAAAAACTGAAGTCTTACGCCGGTAAAGGCAAACGACAGTTACGTGTTTTAACGGTTTTATTTGTAATGGCCGCTCTTCTCTTTTCTGTTTCTTTAAAAGTGTTGTTGCTTTGTTTTGTTTTTCTGTTGTTGTTTTTTCCAACTCAATAAATACACTTGGACTTAAACCTTTTAATTGCTTTATTGAGTGTTTTAATATTTAGGCCAAGGGGACTGCTGTTCAAATAACTAGAATTAAAATATTTTTTTTTAAAAGCATGGGAAAAACAGAAAACATTCGGTAAAAATATCAGGGCCGGATATCTTGAATGACTCTTGTTTGCTTGTTTGTTTCTGGAGGTGGGGGTGGGCTGGGGGGGGGGAAGCATCCTTCAGATTAGACAAAATTACCGTCACTTACTTGAGTCCACGTTGAAAAATGTTGAAGGTCTCAAAACGTTCCTTTTTCACCCGCAATGCGATAAGATTTTAAGTAAGACTAAGTTTTTTACTAGGATAAAAAAAAGTGTTATCTTTTATTTTTTTCTCATGATGACAAAATCAGTTGTGTGTTTTCTCTATTTATGATACGTTTTACCTCAACAAATTAATGTGAATCATTCTAAATATAGCCTCCTGCAAAAATTCAAAAGACTGACACTTTAATCACATATCTATGAGGAAGCACATTTTCCTCCTGCCATCTAAAAATAGATTTGTCGCTTGCTTTATTCGTAAATTTGTAATTTTATTTTGTAATAATGGAAAAGAAAAATGCAGCTGTTTTTTTAGTGTGCGTGTGAAAGTATTTTAAAAACGTATCTGGTTTGTTTTTTCTGAATGTCAATTAGCATTTTCGATTTAAGTTTGAATTTATCATTCGAGAATATTCGTATTTTTAATTAGTTGTTGGTGAAAAAAAAACAGGCCAAACTTAAATGTATCGAAAAACAAATGATTTTTAAAAAAAAGTGATTATTGTTAAAAATGTTTTATTTTCAAGCGATTGCCATAAAATTATCATAATGTCATTTAAAAAAAGGTATAATAAACAAATTTTGTATAAGGAAATATTATCTAACTTTACTTCAACTAGACGAGGAACACAGATGGGATGAGGGCCAGGGAAATAGTCGGGTTAAGTTTTATTATCAACAAGTAATATATATTAAGTCAAAATACGGACAGGCTGACGGAAATTTGTGATAATTTTTTTGTATCATGCTACACTTTGAGAGCTTCAATTGTCCCACATCCTATCTCTAACAAGACTTTGGTATCAATGCCAGAGTACTCTGCCCCTGAAGGGAGTCTCATATTGTTCATGTCTGCCCTTGAATTAAAGACTTTGGCAATACTAAAATAAATAACAGTAATATGCAATTACAACATTGATTTTATTTTGAAAAGCTATGAAATATAATGTAATAATAATAATAATATAATTCATTTATTTTTTTATCATCTATTGCTTCACTTGTAGAGGTTATAATTTCATAAATGTAACGTTTGCTCATATTTTGAAAAAATCTAAACATCTAATTACGATTTTCAATTTAAAAGAAATTTTAAAAAAAATTTTTTTTTAACGATGCTTCCAATACTTGTAACTGAAACTTTGAAGCAATGAATAAAAGCGTCCCATTACATGGATGTTTTGAGTAAGTTTCAAACTATTCATAACATGATAATAATAATGATATATCAATTACTATCTGCCGTGGAAAAAAACAAAATTGTACATCGAAGAAAATACAGAGGAACAAAATTACAGCGTTAATATTAATAATTAGAAATTACAATTTCTGAATGTATTTCTGTATTAAAGTAAATCATTGTAGTCATAGACTAGTGTTGCTTAAAGGTAAAAAGAATATACAAATGATAAATTATATTTAAAAATATAGATTCATAAATAAAATTATTTTCAAAAAGTCAAAAATATATATATATATATTTTGTAAATGTCATAACATTTTTCAATCTATGACTATGCCAGACAAACCTCCTTCACAACACACCAACTCAAAAAAACTAACTGTAATTTAAATTAATAAAATCCAAACTTTGTAATTACATTGTTCGAAGTTTACGAAAACCCGCCCGCCCGCTTTCTTGCTATTCCCCATCCCACAACTTTAAGAGGCCCTGGCACGCACACACACACACACGCACACACACACACCAAAACAGAGACCCACGCACACCAACACAGAGACACACGCACACCAACACAGAGACACACTCACACACTCGTGGAAGACACGGCGAAAGGAAATATTTAAGTGTTGTTCTATTTCCAAAATTTTGATGTCGCAACGGTTCAAGGAATTCTTCAATTTTTATTGTTGGACGCAAAGAGATTTCAATTAAACATTTCTAAAAATATTTTTAGTATTTTACATTACTTTTGGTCTCTAGAAACAGTTTTGAAAATATACAAGTATTAGTTGATTAAGTGTAGTTATAAATGGAGTTTTTCAGTTAAGAACAATTTAAGGTGAGTTGTTTTTGCAATATTTTATGGCAATTTTTGTTTGAAAATTATTACAAAAGTTATGAGAACTTTTAATGAATGACCATATTTTAAAAAAACAACAACAAAAAACCCTGTAAATTCTATATAATGATACAGCTATCTGCTTCCTGGGTACACATTTGTCAAAAGTGAATTAAAATATAAAAAAACTCGTTACTCTATTCAGATGACCAATTATTCTGTAATATGAATTACATTAAAAAGTTATCAATAAATAATTCTACAAAGCATGCCACTAATAGTATTTGTGCGTGGGTGTAATCTACTATATTTTCTTTATCTTTTATCATAATCAAAAAATATTTTTACATCATATAATTTTTTTTTGAAGAGAGGATGGCTGTAGTTTTGACGTGCTTGTCCGCCATCGTCTGGCTTCTAGCAGACGTGACGTCAACTCATGCAACGTCATACGCAGGCGTTGACCTTGACCTGAATCTCCAAGACGGAGACAAAGATTTCTTATTCGACACGTTTCCTGACGGCTTCGTATGGGCGGCCGCCACTGCGTCCTACCAGGTGGAGGGGGCGTGGAATGAAGATGGTGGGTATCTTGCTGGGCATATCCATTATATATATATATATATATATATAATTATCTTCGTGAGACCATGCGAGACACCACGCAAGTATGTGCAACCGAGCATTACGAATGACCCTCGCTGGGGTCGACCAATGTATCGAGACCGACAATGGTTCTTGCGTTTCACTTGCAATGTTCCTTCACAGAAAACGTGAGTTTCGTAGTGTACTGGTTATCACGTTCGCCTCATACGGGAAAGGTCCTGGGTTCAAGCCCCAGCGAAAACATTGCTTTTTAAACAAAAAAAATTTAAAATGTCTGTTTGTGCCCGTTCTTTTACCCCTTTATTGTCAAGAGTAGCTGACCCGCGGCATAGCATACGCCGCTAATGATTTAGTGACGGGTGAAGACTTCCTTAAAGACACAGTTGTCAAAATGGGGTGGGTTTGGGCAAAGGACTGTGAGTGAATGAAAATAAGGAACTCTGGAGAGACCCACGGCGTAGCATACGCCGCAGACTTGCTCATCATAGACAGTGCAAAGAAAGGTTTAGGGGTGAGAGTACAGACACAAAAAGCAGAACAAAGTAAATAAAAAATAGCGAGTAAACGTGAAGACATGCACACTGAGGTTGTTGTTACCCGCCTCCCATTTAATACTACCATCCCTTAAAAATAAACTGTGATTGGCCGACCCTAACGAGGGTTAGTAATATTTAGGGTTGTTAATTGTGTGCTGTTTTTTTAATTATTTAAAAAAAATTTTTTTGGCAAAACGATTATCGATTATGTAACTCCGATTTTAAACCGATTATCGTTTTATAGCTGACTTCATAGATGTTAAGGGTGTATCGAATTTCGCCTGCAAATGTCTCGAAACCAAAAATGATTTGTCAGCGCCCCCCCCCCAAAATCAACTTAAACTCGCGTTGTTTTGATTTCTTAGTGCTGTAGTGTGTGTCCGTTCTGTCTCCACTTTCTTTGCACTCTTTATGAGCAAGTCTGCGGCGTATGCTACGCCGCGGGCGTCCAGTTTGATATAATCAACTTCCTGTAGCTAGATAGTAGTGGGTATCTTTCTGGCCATATTTGATATAATCGACTTCCTATAGCTAGATGGACGTAGTTTTTTTAATGTTTTTTTATACGGATGTTCACTTTTGGAGAATCTCCAGCTCTCGAAGACGAATAACTTTGGAGAATCTCCAGCTCTCGAAGACGTATCACTTTGGGAGTGCCTTTAACGTGTAAACGGTTAAACGCTAAATAGATAAAACGTGCTATGAGAGTGTTTTTGTAATCTGTGTTTAGATGACGGCACAAGGCAATATATGTATGACAGTGTGTTTGTACCTAGTACTCATCTGTAGACACTGGGCAATTTTTGTATGACGCAGTTTTGTTCAAGTAGAAACCACAGAGAACAGATTACAAGAACGAATGTGTACGTCATCTTGTTTGCACATCATTGTCTTTTCTGTTGATTGACAGGCAAAGGTCCAAGCATCTGGGACGTCTTCACCAGCGAGCCTGGTCAAGTGGACAACAACGAGAATGGTCAAGTGGCGTGTGACAGCTACCACAAGTACAAGGAAGACGTTCAACTCCTGAAGCAGCTGGGAGTAAGTTATACCAGTGGTTCCTAAACGTATAAGTTTTTTTAGCAATGGATACACTTCTCTTTGTCAAAGGGACAGTTCCCAAATTATTTCAATATTTCCTTAAATTTATTTGACTTCAAAAGTGCAATACCATTGTTAAAACAAATCAATTTTAGAGAAACGTTACGGCCATTTCCTTTTTAAGTCTGCAAATTTGTGTACGTGTCTGATTAACTTTCTTTAACTTTTATCCTATTTCCTGCCGATGGTTGAGGGGACTGGCACTTGAGTCTTGAAGACCTCCGCCGGTCTGCACAAGCAAATTTTGAGAACCACGCTGTGTATTAATAAATACGTCATTGGTCTCACCGCTATCAAAGATGATAGACTGATGTCGACCGCTGCGGTTTAAATTGATAAATAATAATCAATTTGATTTTCAATATTAATAAAAATACTTCATTCCTGTCTAAGGTGACCCATTACAGGTTCTCCATTGCCTGGACAAGGTTGCTACCTGACGGCACAAATAGAACCGTCAACAGAGCTGGGATAGATTATTATCACAGGTAACTATTAGGCTGGCATTGACATTACAGGTAACTATTAGACTGGCATTGACATTACAGGTAACTGTTAGGCTGGCATTGACATTACAGGTAACTATTAGGCTGGCATTGACATTACAGGTAACTATTAGGCTGGCATTGACATTACAGGTAACTATTAGGCTGGCATTGACATTACAGGTAACTACAGAGCCGTATTTACAACATTTTGGGCCCCGGGCAAAGAAATAGTGTTGGGCCTCTCCCCCACAGGAATAAAATAATAAATATATATATAATATATATAAATAATTATATTCCCATGGGGCTCCTATGCTCGTGGGTCCCGGGCAAATGCCCAACGGGCCTATGCGTTAAGACGGCCCTGGGTAACTAGTAGGCGTGACTCTAATAAAAAAAATAGTTAAAACATATGTTTTTTAAAATGAGTATTTTTTATAGTATTGAATAAATGAGCACTTGCTTAAAAAGACAATTGATAGTTTAATCGATAGTGTATTCGATAGTGTATACGATAGTGTATTGGAATGACCCCAACGGTATCTATGTGTTCCAGGCTTATTGCTGAACTCAAGGCCAATGGGATAGAGCCAATGGTGACCATCTACCACTGGGACCTGCCCCAGGCTCTGGAAGAGAAAGGTGGTTGGCTGAATGTGGACACAGTTGGTCACTTTAGAAACTTTGCTGACCTCTGCTTCAAGGAATACGGACGGGACGTAGGTTTTCAATGTCCTCTATAATATATAAGAATAATTGCATTGTATTTAGAGAAAAAATAAATAAAAGGAGTTGTCCAAAAGCACCAAACACTTCGTTGACTCCTCTTTGGAGCTTACAATGTGGGGTCACGAATCATATCTTGATAGCATTCAATAACATGCTTCCTCTCTTGTTGAAAGGGTGTTTAAATATTAGAGTTAATTTGTAAAGATGATCCAATAAATGGAATTAATTGATATTAAAATGTACTCATATCACTCGTGGGAGAAATCGTAACACTTCAACAGTTTTGAATATTGCCTCACCCCTACATCACAACAAGAAACAATGAAGTCGATACTGAAACAGCCATCTTGGAATATTTGTAAATAAGGTTTCACTATTCCATCATGTATGTCACCTTGTCACTAAACCACTTTCTGCATTTTTCAATTCATTGGCCTGTTAGTTTACGGGGTCGTCTTGGTATTGTGCAACAAACAGGAACAAGGTGGTGGAACTGTCTATCAAATATATGAATTATTTTGAAAATTTAACGGCAGTGTACCTAGAAAGAAAAAGTTGTCCGTTTTAACAATTACAATTGAAGGTGTATAATGGTTTTACTAAGTATAATTATACAAATAACTTTTTTCGGCAGGTTACATTTTGGATTACACTGAATGAACCTTGGGTCGTGTCGGTCTATGGATATGGCTACGACCAGATGGCCCCTGGACGGTGGGGGCCCGGGACCAACAGTTACATCGTGGCCCACAATCTGATTAAGGCCCATGTCGCTGCGTATCATCTGTACAACACGACGTACAGGGGACAGAGTCCTGGTGGCAAGGGTAGGTAATACATACAGGGGAGAGAATCCTGAGTGCAAGGGTAGGTAATACATACAGGGGAGAGAATCCTGGAGGCAAGGGTGGGTAATACATACAGGGGAGAGAATCCTGGAGGCAAGGGTAGGTAATACATGCAGGAGAGAAAATCCTGGGTGCAAGGGTAGGTAATACATACAGGGGAGAGAATCCAGGAGGCAAGGATTTGTAATACATACATGGGAGAGAATCCAGAAGGCAAGGGTAGGTAATACCCATACATTGGAAAGAGTTCAGGTAGCAAGAGTAGGTATTGAATACCAGGCATCGAATGCAAGGGGGAAATGTAGATTATTCACGGCACATAGTTGGAAGTTAAAGGTAGGCAATGCAAGGTTATATAATTTAAAAGCCGAAAGTGCGGAATGGGTTCAGATAGACTGGTAAGGAAAATGCAATGTTCAGTCTCCAGGAGGTAACCACTCGTCAACTTCTAATGTTTACACCGAGAAGACGGAAGTGGCACAACGTTAAAAACAAAAAATTATCTGTTACGTTTAATCTTTATTTTCTTTAATTAAAAAAAAGTAACAGTTCAATTTAAAGTACATGTACATAGTTTTATGTCGGCAGGCCAGATCGGCATCACACTGGTGATAAACAATGACACGCCCAAGAACCGAACAAACCCTGATGACATAGCAGCGTCAGAGAGGGGCAGACAATTCTTTTTTGGCTGGTTCGCCAATCCTATAGTTCTTACAGGTAACTCTTTTATTTTATTTGTTAAACTTAAAATATGTGCACCAACAGTTTTGGTCTGTGTTACAAATTATTATTCAAAATGTTTTTTTCAGGTGATTTAGGATTGTTATAAAAATATTCTCGCTAACTTCAGATTTTCTAAACTCATTATCGGAATATTTTTTTAGACTCCAATAAACGTGTAGAAGTCTTTCATTTTCAGGAAATCTATTGAGTTAGAGCTTGAGTTAGAGTCTGATTTAGAGTCTGAGTTAGAGTCTGAGCTAGAGTCTGAGCTAGAGTCTGAGTTAGAGTCTGGGTTAGAGTCTGAGTTAGAGTCTGAGTTAGAGTCTGGGTTGGAGTCTGGGTTAGAGTCTGAGTTAGAGTCTGAGTTAGAGTCTGAGTTAGAGTCTGAGTTAGATTCTGAGTTAGAGTCTTAGTTAGAGTCTGAGTTAGAGACTGAGTTACAGTCTGAGTTAGAGTCTGAGTTAGAGTCTGAGTTAGAGTCTGAGTTAGAGTCTAAGTTAGAGTCTGAGTTAGAGCATGGGTTAGAGTCTGAGTTAGAGTCCGGGTTAGAGTCCGGGTTAGAGTCCGAGTTAGAGTCTGAGTTAGAGTCTGAGTTAGAGTCTGTGTTAGAGCTTTAGCTAGAGTCAGAGTCTGGGTTAGAGTTTAAGTGTTTGTAAATCTGTGGGCAGTCATCAATAAACTGGCTTTGTCATGAAGATAATGAACTATACAAATATTCGTTAAAAAACATCCTTTGAAGGGATATTTTCCCATTTTGTTCAGAACAGCAATTACAGAAATAACATCACCTAACATTTTAGCATGGCCACCTGTATAATTCTATGTAATCTTGAAAACCTGAACATTAGGGGACTACCCCGAGGTTATGAAAACCAAGATCCAAGAAAAGAGTTTGAAACTAGGTCAAACTTCTCGACTTCCTTCGTTCACACCACAAGAAATCCTACAAAATAAAGGTACGATGACTAAAAGAAAAGTATTTTATAAAATGTTCTAATTTTGAATTATTTGAATGTATTTGCGAAATTTTTCAAAATGTTTCCTTTCATAACGAAAAAAGTTATCTTGTGTTCAATGTTCCCTCTAAGTTTCGATGGTCCTTGTGCAAAGTTTAAAAAACTCGTGTGCAAAGTTGCACAACGTCCATTTTTTGTGCAATATTTTACAAAATTTGCTGCGCGGTGATTCTAAACTGCTGCGTGGCGTCTGTCAAATATCTTCGCGCCCGCGCTACCTCGCGGATTAAAGGGACCATTGCTTGCGTTCAATATTTATTCACTTACATAATATAACATGATTTTTAATTTTTTTAAATGAGAAAACCAAATACTCCACAATTAGAGAGCATGGATGAGTGTAGGTGAGTTTAGTAGAATGAGGGCACTTCATAATGCATAATTTATATCGTCGAACACAATTTAGTTATGTGTTTAGACGGGAAAGCTGAAAAGAAGAGTATTTTATTTCCATTGGCCGAGGTAGAATAGAAGTGTTGCAATCAACGAAGCTTCAACGGAAGGGAGACAATTACTTAGAAGATAAATTGTTGGGTGTAAGAGTGATCTCACTCAAACGTAATGCTTTGATTGGCTGGTTATACAAATAATTATTTTTAAAAGACAATTAAACTTTCTGTTGTCTAAAGTGTAAAGCATCTCGCTGGCGAAGATACTTGCACGCAAAAACTTTTAGAGCTATAATGTTTCACTGGTCTTCGGTGTAACAAGCAGAAACACTTTTAATTAACACAATAACTTGAATCCTGATAACAACTAGAAAGACAAAATAGCATTTGACAAAAGAAATACGTTATAAATAATGCCGCATGATTCCCCTCCTCCGCCCTTAATGATGAAAAAGTGAGGTTGTTTAAAATATGGAAGAGTAAGTAATAGCAAAACAAATCTGTAGAATGTAGTGACTTTGATAAATTCCACCACTTCCATACCAGGCACAGCAGACTTTCTTGGATTCAACTACTACACCTCAAACTATGCGACCACCGCTGACCTGCCCTTCGACCCACCAGGCTACCAGTTTGACATGGACATCGTACGAGAAATTGACCCATCGTGGACAGGGTAAAGACGATTGAGATTTTCTCAAGCTAACTTAAAATTATATTATATTTAGTGTGGCCAACTCGGACTGCTTTAAATACTTATTTACATGAACTGTAATAACCGTCTCAAATGTTAGATTAGCTCAAAGGAAACCCGTATTAGCTCAAACAAATCCCAGATTAGCTCAAACAAATCCCAGATTATAGCTCAATGAAAACAAGGATTTTCTCAAAGAAAACCCAGATTAGCTCAAAGAAAACAAAGATTAGCTCAAAGAAAACCCAGATTAGCTCAATGAAACAAAGATTATCTCAAAGAAAACCCAGATTAGCTCAAAGAAAACCAAGATTAGCTCAAAGAAATCTCAGATTAGCTCAAAGAAAACAATGATTAGCTCAAAGAAAACCAAGATTAGCTAAAGGAAAACCCAGAATAGCTCAAAGAAATCACAGATAAGCTCAAAGAAATCTAAGATTTCGCTCGCTTATGTTTATTTTGAGATATTATTTACTCCATTGTCTGTTTTACGGTCAAATTTTGCTCCCAAATCTGTCACATGAACCTTTAGTCCGATCAACTTGATAGTTGTAATTGTTCCTAAACCAACGCTAAATTAAACATGGATCAACTTGATAGTTGTAACGGTTCCCTAAACCAACGCTAAATTAAACATTGATCAACTTGATAGTTGTAATGGTTCCCTAAACCAACCCTAAATTAAACATGGATCAACTTGATAGTTGTAATGGTTCCTAAACCAACCCTAAATTAAACCAATCCATCTTTTGTTTCATGGTCAGGTCTGGCTCATCCTGGCTCTTCAGTGCGCCGTTAGGATTCCGTGAGATCCTCAACTGGGTGAAAACGACCTACAACAACATCCCCGTTTACATCACAGAGAACGGAGTTTCAGACAGGAACGGAACTTTGAGAGATGCTCACAGGATCACGTACTACAGACAACACATCAACCAGGTGTTGAAAGGTTGGTACAACACATCAATCAGGTGTTGAAAGGTTGGTACAACACATCAATCAGGTGTTGAAAGGTTGGTACAACACATCAATCAGGTGTTGAAAGGTTGTTACAACACATCAATCAGGTGTTGAAAGGTTGGTACAACACATCAATCAGGTGTTGAAAGGTTGGTACAACACATCAACAAGGTGTTGAAAGGTTGGTACAACACATCAACCAGATGTTGAAAGGTTGGTACAACACATCAACCAGGTGTTGAAAGGTTGGTACAACACATCAACCAGGAGTTAAAAGGTGATGGATAATTCTACTTATAACACAATTTAACTGACTAAAAGGTACATTATTTTTTAAAAATCTATTTTTTTTTAATCTATTTTTTTTTAATCTTCACTTGACAACATTTGTCATTGTGACATTTTGGGTATCTTAAAAAAAGAATTAAAAAACATAAACAAACAAAGAAACAAAATTAAATCAGCAAAGTAATAATTCCCATGGGACTTATATCGTTACACAATGTCACGGATGACCAATTTTCCATCATGACCAATGACCTTGTTGTAAGCTATTCGTAGTGGGGTGTATAAAGGTCGAGTTTTGATTGGTCCGTGGCGAAGTGTGTTAATAAAGAACAACGTTGTGTCATTTGTGAGAACGTGTGTGAAGTGTTAGAGAGTTTCTCTGGTGGTGTCGTGTAGGGCGCACAAAGAAAACGACAATAAAGGACTTGTGATGTCTCTGTGTGATGTGAGGAGTGTATGGACCTTGGTAGCAAGCCGAAGATGTTCATATTAGAACGATTGTGACATACAATTTAGGATCATTTTAATGTATTGAAAGGGATTGTATCAATGTCTTTAACAAATCATTGAATATTGGTTAAAAAATAATTATTTAATTAAGGGCTGTTTTTTGTAGGTGTCAAATAAAATTTATATTAAAAAAAAAGAGAAAAAAATGGGGCATCTAAAATAAAAATTTATATTTTGTCAAATGTAATAACGAAACAAATTTTTTTTTGTTTCCAGCCATCAAACTTGACGGATGTGACATCAGAGGTTACACTGCATGGAGCTTAATGGATAACTTTGAGTGGGCCAGAGGATTCTCGGAAAGATTTGGGTTGTACCACGTGGACTTCAATGACCCAAATAGAACCAGGACACCCAAGGCGTCGGCTCAATTCTTCTCTAATCTCATTCGGGACAACGGCTTCAAGAAAGGTTATAGGTGAGGTCAGAGGTTATGGTCCTCCTATCTCATTTTAAATATATTTGAGTAAGACAGTACGTAAAAAAGTCTTCTTACTTTAACTCTTGCCAGAGACATTAATCATCGTTTGCCCCTTTTAACAGTTAGTTAATGATATTTTAAACAAACATTTTTTAATGTATTTTAATTTGAAATAATTTACACATTTCATTCCAAAGTTATATGAATCAAGACATTTTAAATAATTCAAAATCTTATAGACTACATTAGCTATTACACCGATTAAAAGTGTGTACTTTCGCTAATTGTCATCTGATTGTTGAGCTGATTTCAACTCTTTATCCCATGCATCATTCATTTGAACACAGCGGTAAAGCCGCTCAACCCACAGGCGTCGTCTACCTGGAGGATGAGTTTGAGATTCTCTACGACCAATTCCCCGATGACTTTGTCTGGGCCTCGGCAACGGCAGCCTACCAAATAGAAGGCGGCTGGAATGCTGATGGTAAGACGCTGAACGTTTAGTTGTGAAAAATTAAGTGAAGATAATTTCCAAATTTAATAATGATGTTGATAAAAGAAAATAAAAATACTAAACCAAGACATCATATTGACATAATTTTTTTTCTTCAAACTATGTAAGTTTTATCTTTGCTAAAAATTGGAAAATAATGTCTAAAGAGCTCGACTTTACACTGACTAAACGTTTAGTAACTGCTGCTCTTAAATCCAGGGAAAGGCCTTAGCATCTGGGACACCTGGGCTCACAGTAATAAAATAGCTCACAGCGAGACGGGTGACGTGGCATGTGACAGTTACCACAAGTACAAGGAGGACGTTCAGCTGCTCAAAAACCTTAAAGTATTGTCTTTTTTAACACTACAAGTTTATTGGATGTACTATTGTGAAGCTTTCAAAAATTTAACAAAAGAATGTTCAAGTTTAAGCAATGAATATTACAATTTCATAATCACCATTTAGAAAACAAATAATTTGAATTGTTCACTTGTTAAAGCAAAATTTGTGTTTGTTCATGATTTTTAAATTGTGCCATTAAAAAATTTGTTGGGGGGGGGGATCGAAAATATCTTATCTACACGAATGTATCATTAATAACTACAGCATTCTCAAATATTGCCTTAATTAATCATCAGTTA
Source organism: Ampullaceana balthica (assembly GCA_944989445.1). Lineage (NCBI taxonomy): Eukaryota > Metazoa > Mollusca > Gastropoda > Lymnaeidae > Ampullaceana > Ampullaceana balthica. The sequence continues at coordinate 952,267 of CALYLW010000118.1, forward strand.
AATGAACCATTTCTTTGGGAGCAAATCATTTATTTAGTGAATGATTCATGTCATCAATTTCCAATCAAATGATGTTTCTCCGTTAATATTCAAATGTCAGCATAAAATCAACATACTTGATATCATTGTCATGTTAGAAAAAACGTGCAGTAAACTTTTTCAAAAGAAATGTTTTTTCTCTCCCCCAGATGAACCATTACCGGTTCTCCATCTCGTGGTCACGTGTCATGTCAGATGGAACTCCAGCTACGGTCAACGAGCCGGGTATACAGTACTACAACAATCTAATTGACGAGCTTCTAGCCAATGACATCCAGTAGGTGGATTGTATGCTGACCTTTTGGTTATTAACGGAGAAACATCATTTGATTGGTCAATTTTATGTGGCTTATTCAGATTTAACAGAGAATCATCATTTGATTGGAAATTGATGAGATGAATTATTCACTAAATAAATGATTTGCTAACAAGAAAAATAGCTCCAAATAACTGATTACGCATTAATGCAATATTTGAAATAACTGTAGCTATAAATGATACATTCATGAAAATTAGAAATGGGTTGCTAAAAAAACAGTATTTTTTTTAAGACTACAGTTTTTAGTGGAATAACCTTCAGGAACCTGTTCCATCCTATAAAATGTTCTTCTAATAATTATGCAAGTCTCATGTTACCACTTTATACGGAAAGGTCAGAGGTCTTGTTCATAGAAAAAGTAAATCATTCTAAATTTAAATTTGATATTTTAGTTTATTTACATTCAATATTTTTGATGATACTGTTGCATATTGTCTAGTAAATAACTGTACCACTGGGACCTACCCCAAGCTCTAGTATAACTGTACCACTGGGACCTACCCCAAGCTCTAGTATAACTGTACCAGTGGGACCTACCCCAAGCTATAGTATAACTGTACCACTGGGACCTACCCCAAGCTCTAGTATGACTGTACCCATCTCTCACACACAGACCAATGGTAACACTGTACCACTGGGACCTACCCCAAGCTCTAGTATGACTGTACCCATCTCTCATACACAGACCAATGGTAACACTGTACCACTGGGACCTACCCCAAGCTCTAGTATAACTGTACCCATCTCTCACACACAGACCCATGGTAACACTGTACCACTGGGACCTACCCCAAGCTCTAGTATAACTGTACCCATCTCTCACACACAGACCCATGGTAACACTGTACCACTGGGACCTACCCCAAGCTCTAGTATAACTGTACCCATCTCTCGCACACAGACCCATGGTAACACTGTACCACTGGGACCTACCCCAAGCTCTATTATAACTGTACCCATCTCTCACACACAGACCCATGGTAACACTGTACCACTGGGACCTACCCCAAGCTCTAGTATAACTGTACCCATCTCTCACACACAGACCCATGGTAACACTGTACCACTGGGACCTACCCCAAGCTCTATTATAACTGTACCCATCTCTCACACACAGACCCATGGTAACACTGTACCACTGGGACCTACCCCAAGCTCTATTATAACTGTACCCATCTCTCACACACAGACCCATGGTAACACTGTACCACTGGGACCTACCCCAAGCTCTAGTATAACTGTACCCATCTCTCACACACAGACCCATGGTAACACTGTACCACTGGGACCTACCCCAAGCTCTAGTATAACTGTACCCATCTCTCACACACAGACCCATGGTAACACTGTACCACTGGGACCTACCCCAAGCTCTAGTATAACTGTACCCATCTCTCACACACAGACCCATGGTAACACTGTACCACTGGGACCTACCCCAAGCTCTATTATAACTGTACCCATCTCTCACACACAGACCCATGGTAACACTGTACCACTGGGACCTACCCCAAGCTCTAGTATAACTGTACCCATCTCTCACACACAGACCCATGGTAACACTGTACCACTGGGACCTACCCCAAGCTCTATTATAACTGTACCCATCTCTCACACACAGACCCATGGTAACACTGTACCACTGGGACCTACCCCAAGCTCTATTATAACTGTACCCATCTCTCACACACAGACCCATGGTAACACTGTACCACTGGGACCTACCCCAAGCTCTATTATAACTGTACCCATCTCTCACACACAGACCCATGGTAACACTGTACCACTGGGACCTACCCCAAGCTCTAGTATAACTGTACCCATCTCTCACACACAGACCCATGGTAACACTGTACCACTGGGACCTACCCCAAGCTCTAGTATAACTGTACCCATCTCTCACACACAGACCCATGGTAACACTGTACCACTGGGACCTACCCCAAGCTCTAGTATAACTGTACCCATCTCTCACACACAGACCCATGGTAACACTGTACCACTGGGACCTACCCCAAGCTCTAGAAGACAAAGGTGGTTGGCTTAACTCAACTATACAGGATGACTTTGCTGCCTACAGCAGATTGTGTTTCCAGAGATTTGGTGACAGGGTAAATCTGTGAAATTAGAGATTTTAAAGAATCATATTACAATGATTGCAGTAATAAAATAGCAAGTAATTTTTTTATCGATGTACGTACGTTTACCTGTATTAGATATATAAATAGTTGAATCTCATTAAAAGATTAAAATAAAACAGATCTTTTTTTTAAATTAATTTCGACCAATAAAAAAAAGTATTTAAAACTATAATATAAAGCTAAATATAAAGATATTTTTAAACATTAAAAATACTTTGACATCACGCTTTTAGTATAATTGAGCAAGAAATGGACACACCGATAGTTACAAAATGGAAAGTTTATTATAAAAATTAACTTTAAATTTAGATAAATTTGCTTTTATTTTCAAAGTGGATTCTTTACCTGGGTAGTTAACAACAAACTTTAATTAATGCTTATTTCAATTTCGCAAAAAAAATATTTGTGATGGTACAGACTTTCGTTGATTTCCCTAAAAATGTATGTAGCAATATCATTAGTATAAAAATTATTATTTTTGGAAACTTTGTCATGAAATTCCCATTTAATTTCCTTATATATTTGTTTAATTCTTAATTGTAATAAGCATCTCTTATAAAACTGGTGTAATAATAATAGTCACAATAATTTTAATAATAATAGAGATAATAATAATAATAACAAATTGATAATTTATATTGCGCTGTACCCCAGTAAGAAACTGGGCTCACAGCGCTTCACATAAAATAATAACATACAAGTAAGTATTAACGCATTCAATAGACATTGTAATTTAACATAATGTAACTATGAATAACACGTTCATACATATTTTTGTTCGATTTCCTAGGTCAAGAAATGGATCACCTTCAATGAGCCACCTATTGTTACAATTCTGGGGTATGGTGACGGAGTATTGGCGCCTGGTCTCCATGACCCAGCAAGGGGAGCTTACGTCAGTGGCTACAATCTGATCTTGGCTCATGCCAAAGCTTACAGGATCTACGAGAAGGAATTTAAGAGCACGCAGAAAGGTGGATTTTATTTATTACTTGTTCGTGTAAATTGAAATTTACAAAAGTCCTGCTAGCGAAAATAAATTTGTTTTAAAAATCATTTAGTCACTGATAATTATTCTGATAAAGCAAAGAGCTGTTGATATTTATTGCTATTACTTCTAGAAATTATCAGTAGGCATCTAATCTTTCTTCGCCCTTTCTGTAAACCATTTTTCTAATGGCCCAACTGGCATATAGGTGAAGTTGGCATCACCATCAACCAAAACTGGCCAGAACCGCTTGACCCCCTGAATGTTGCAGACGTGGAGGCCTCAGAGAGGAGTCTGTACTTCTATGCTGCCTGGTTTGGTCACCCGATATTTGTAAATGGAGATTATGCCGAGGTACCGTAGCAGCTAATGTGGGACTAATACTCGTTATATGTGAAAACTGAAATTTACCTAAATAATGTAACTGAAATTTACCTAAATAATGTAACTGAAATATTAGTTAAAAATCTCTCAAAACAATGGCCAAGGGGCCTTCAATAAAATACGTCACACTTTAGTACAAAATGTTTTTTAAATTAACAAAATAATTAAAATTTAATATAAAATACCGTGACGTCACACATGGCCGGACACCCCCCCCCCGTCAAAAACTGTCACACTTTCTTACACCCCCTCCCCCCTCTGGAGCGTGACGTACTTAATGGACGGCCACCAAGGTGTATGCAGTTCAATGAGAAGCTAAAGCTTGTTAGTTATAATTATAGGTTCATGCTTGTACAGGTCATGAAGCAGAGAGTTGCAGAACGGAGCAAAGCTCAAGGTCTCTCGGAGAGTCGCCTCCCTGCATTTACTGATGCTGAGAAACAAATTATCAAAGGTTTCAAAATGTTTTTCTTGTATATAACTAAATTACGAGAGCAGCAGCACAGAAAGATAGTGTGTTTTAAAAAATTAATTATTGTTATATTGTTTGTACCTAAAATGAAAATCTTTTTTGATGTCATAAAAAATGTTCCACCTAAGGTTCGTTGGTCCGCGTGAAAAGAAAAAAAACAACTCGTGTGCAAAGTTGCACAGCATCCATTTGTTGTGCAATATTTTTAAAAAAAATTGTCTCGCGGTAATTCTAAGCTGCTGCGCGGCGGCGGTCTGATATCTGCGCGGCCTCGCAACCGGTCATAACTCATAACAGTTAACTACATCTACCGGGGAAAGCTAAATATTTCATAAAGCGGTAACATGAAAATATATAAAATATCAACAACATTTTTCAAGTGCAATTTAAAATTCTAAGTGCTCTTTTTTTCTCTATCTTATCTTATCTGATCTTATCTGTTACAGACGCTCCTTCTATACAGAAGATTATTATGATGTAATAAATTTAAGAATTATCGTATCTATATGAATATATATATATATATATACATGTACTTGTATTTACAGTAGTATAAATGATTTTATTTCTAGAAAAATATTTGAGATTTTCTCAACTTCAAACAACTTCCTACTGCACTTTAGGTTCCGCCGATTTCCTGGGTTCCAATTTCTATGCTGGCAACTATGAGGCAGATGACCCCCAACCCCCATCCGACCCCCCTAACTACTACAACGACAAGGAGACAAGAAGTGAGGACGACCCCAAGTGGCTAGGGCAAGTAGAAATATCTTTAGTAACAAGTGTGTACTTTACATGTGCCTCAGAAACCGAGGTATTGAGGTTCATCTATCAATAACACAACATGCATTTGTAGTGGATCTGCCCCCTTCTACTACAGTTTCTTGCAATCAAATAATACCCTTACTCTTTAATCCACAGCAAAACATTCCAATTTTTAATCCTTGGAAAAAAGCTTTTTTTTTGTTTTTTGAAATGCTCTTGAACTTTATTTCTGTTTTGAAATTCCTTTTATTCTGCTGATAGAACCCACCAAAAATATATCCCTACGACAAAATAGAACTCACCAAAATAAACATATCAATACGACAAAATAGAACTCACCAAAATAAACATATCAATACGACAAAATAGAACTCACCAAAATAAACATATCAATACGACAAAATAGAACTCACCAAAATAAACATATCAATACGACAAAATAGAACTCACCAAAATAAACATATCAATACGACAAAATAGAACTCACCAAAATAAACATATCAATACGACAAAATAGAACTCACCAAAATAAACATATCAATACGACAAAATAGAACTCATCAAAATAAACATATCAATACGACAAAATAGAACTCACCAAAATAAACATATCAATACGACAAAATAGAACTCACCAAAATAAACATATCAATACGACAAAATAGAACTCACCAAAATAAACATATCAATACGACAAAATAGAACTCACCAAAATAAACATATCAATACGACAAAATAGAACTCACCAAAATAAACATATCAATACGACAAAATAGAACTCACCAGTTGATTTCGTTGTATTTTAAAGAGCTCATATATCAGGACTTTCTTTTGTGACACAACTATGGACGTTACATTGCAAATTTTGTGTTGTGACTTTATTAGTATAGGAAATGTTTTTTTTTAAAAAGCTGATTAAAATGTTAACATGTGAATTTAGAGGTTTGTATGTTTAAAAGGAAATTTAAAATGGAGCAAATTTTATATAAATTAATTTTTATAATAAGATCAATTTTAATATCAAATATTTCATTGTTTTTTAATGATCCTGAATGCTTTATTTAGATGTCTTGCCTAAATTAGAGATCCATTAAATACTCACCATAGCATTTAAAACATTTTGGAAATAAGGGAGTAGATTAATGATGACGTACGATTACAATTATGTAATTGTAGATCCGGGTCAAGCTGGCTCAAGGTGACCCCATTCAGCATACGTAAGATGATGAACTGGTACAAGAACAACTACAACAACATCCCCGTCTACATCACAGAGAACGGCCTCAGCGACAGAAATGGAAGCATCCATGACTGGCACAGAATCCACTACTACCGACTTTACTTGAGTGAACTTTTGAAAGGTAAATGCTTTCCGGTTTGTTCCAGTTTTTAAACTTACGTGTACCACAACTCACCCCCCACCCTGGTTTTAAATGTTATAACTGTTACAGACATATACCTATATGTAATCAGTGTGTTTATAAAAAGGCTGACTGCTTTAGTACAGTCCAGTCAGAAATAGCTGAAGTTGTGTTTTAGTGTGGGTAACTCATTTTCTAACACAATCTGCTGGGTAACTCGTGTTTTTAACACCAACAGCTATAAAGCTGGACGGCTGCAATGTCAAAGGTTACACTGCCTGGTCCCTCATGGACAACCTGGAGTGGGGCAACGCTTATGACGAGAAATTCGGACTACACTATGTGAACTTCTCTGACCCGTCCAGACCTCGGACACCGAAGGCGTCAGTTCAGTTTTTCAGGACACTCATCTCTGACGGAGGGTACGGCGTCTTTTCTAATTAAACAATATAATTTGCAATTGTCACGCAAGTAGTGTCTGTCAGTCCTGACGCTACTGATTTTAGAAAGCAGGGAAAACCAAATTACTGCACCAAAGCATCAAAAGGTGTGCAAATTAAAGATGCGCTGTAAAAAAAATATTATATGACGTCATTGTTTTCGCTCATATTTTAATTTTGGTAAAGGGATCAATGTAAAAAGAGGATTTGATGATGGTTAATTATAAAATAAAAAAATAAAGGGGGCGCCGTAGTCGCCCTGCAACCCCTATTATAAAATACTTTGTGTACATTTCAGAAAGTTTAATATTTCGTATTTATCAAACAAGGACAAGTTAGTTGGGCTTTTGAAAAAGGTCGGCGCCGTAGGCGCCCTAAAAAAGTGCATTTTTTATAAAATAAATAGATTAGCTGAAAACTTCCGTCATTTTTGACGGGTGATACGCTAGTTATTTCATAATTATCAGTCATCACTTAAAGATGCAATAAAATGAAATGAGCAATAATAAAAAGGAATCGTTTCATTAAATTTAGCAAACAATTTACAAAATTTAAACATTTGATGAATAACTTAGGTTTTCAGATAAGCTGATTTAAATATTATATATCTTGTTAATTTTATTGGTCAGTATTAGCAAGCAGCTAAAATGTTGATAAATGACTAGGCATAGTTTATCCACAGATTCAAACATGGATACACACAGAAGGGGGCGTGGGGCACAGCTGTTCAACTCACAGATGACTTCCTGTATGCCAGATTTCCTGAAGATTTTAGTTGGGGGATGGCGACTGCCAGCTATCAGATAGAGGGAGGATGGAATGAAGATGGTATGTGAGGCAGAGGGAGGATGGAATGAAGATGGTATGTGAGGCAGAGGGTGGATGGAATGAAGATGGTATGTGAGGCAGAGGGTGGATGGAATGAAGATGGTATGTGAGGCAGAGGGAGGATGGAATGAAGATGGTATGTGAGGCAGAGAGAGGATGGAATGAAGATGGTATGTGAGGCAGAGGGAGGATGGAATGAAGATGGTATGTGAGGCAGAGGGTGGATAGAATGAAGATGGTATGTGTGGCAGAGGGTGGATGGAATGAAGATGGTATGTGAGGCAGAGGGTGGATAGAATGAAGATGGTATGTGTGGCAGAGGGTGGATAGAATGAAGATGGTATGTGTGGCAGAGGGTGGATGGAATGAAGATGGTATGTGTGGCAGAGGGTGGATAGAATGAAGATGGTATGTGTGGCAGAGGGTTGATGGAATGAAGATGGTATGTGTGGCAGAGGGTGGATAGAATACATACAATAAAGCAACATTACGTTCTAATTATTAATTTTTTTCAATTTATGTTCCAATAATCATCTCCGCCTTATGTACCTTGCATGTCTTCAACAATTTCCAGGTAAAGGTGAGAGTATCTGGGACAGGTACAGCCACGTATCAGGACTTATTAAAAACAACGACACGGGGGATGTAGCATGTGACAGTTATCACAAGATTGATGACGACATAAAGATCATCAAAGATCTTGGTGTGAGTTCGTTAACATATCGATATTTTTTTGAAAAAATCAGACCTCAAGGTCAACAGGCAAAATAAAACTCCAAAACTTATAAACATTTGTTCAACAACAAGATGGTAAAATAATTACAATAAAAAATAATTTTTCGTTCATTCTATGTCTAAGACACGTTTGGTGTTCTCTTTCTATAGATGAGCCACTATCGGTTCTCAATATCTTGGTCCAGGGTACTGCCCAATGGAACTCTCCCTGCCAATCAAGCTGGAATAGACTTCTACAAGAGGTTCATTGATAAACTTGTGGAGATAGGTAACACTTAGTCGTTTTCTTTTAAAGTTGAAATGATCAAACATATTTATTTTGTATACAGAAATTAAATCTCTTCAGAAACTGATCGTGTTAAGATCTCACTGAAATCCTGATTTCAAAGAGATTGACTCGTAAACATAAGTCTGCTTATCATAAGTTTAACGAGTTAAAAAAAAGAGTTTTATGTAATTCTTATACTTGATGTTTAACTGTATCCAATACCCCGCCCACCCCCTACTCTGTGTGTGAAGGTGTCAGGCCAATGGTGACACTGTACCACTGGGACCTACCACAAGGTCTGCAAGACAAGGGAGGCTGGCTGAACCCGGATGTTGTTAGTTGGTTCAGAGATTATGCAGACCTTTGTTTTTCCGAGTTTGGAAGCAAGGTGATTGGTCGAGATTAAATATCGTTTATTTTATTCTCATCACATAAGTCGACATTTTCTTCCATTATTTTGTTTCTATTTACATTTGCTGCGGAAATACCCTAATAATTTTAATCCAATATTTTTACATTTTAAATTAAATAAATGCATTGAAAAAAACGAGGTATTATAGTGAAGTCACTGTTCGAACTTGCCTTTATCAAACAGGTAAAACTGTGGATAACCTTCAATGAGCCATGGGTCTTCACAATCCTTGGCTACGGGCGAGGAAGTATGGCTCCCGGTGTCACGGACTTGAAGAACAACCCATACAGAGCAACTCACAACGTCATCAAGGCTCATGCAGAGGCGTATCACGTCTACCAGTCGAAATACAAGTCAAACCAACAGGGTAAGATTTTAGTAGCACCTATGCTTTCATTTTAAGTCGGGCGTTTAGATGTGCACTTCCTTTCATGTTTTATTAAGGACAACAATTTTATACATTTTTAATTGATACAACAATATACGTAATTTCAATAGAGATTTATTATGCAAATGGGTATTTGAATATCAAAAGCTTGTATATATTTTCTATATCAATAGCTTGTGTATATTTTCTATATCAATAGCTTGTGTATATTTTCTATATAAATACTTTTATATATTTGAGTGAATGTATCACAAATCAGGTCAAGTCGGAATAACGTTAAACTGTGATTGGTTTGGACCACGTGACCCCGCGAGCCAGAGTGACATCGACGCCTCAGACAGGAGGCTTCAGTTCTGGATGGGATGGTACGCGCACCCTCTGGTGGTCAACGGCGACTACCCGGATGTCATGAAGGAGTACGTGCTCAACGCCAGCCTCGGGGAAGGTCTGACACAATCAAGACTTCCGGAGTTTACAGCTCAAGACAAACTGAGGATAAACGGTCGAGTCTCGTTTGTTCTGTCTTTGTTTTTATAGATGGAGTCGTAACTGAAAGCTGGACATTATTACTGATAGCATTTTAGCGATGTTAAAAATAAATGAAATTATCAAAGTTTCAACGATTAGGAATTCACTTTGGGGGTGGGGATAAGGGGATTTTTCTCTCTTTGTAATAAAAAAAAAGTAAACCTTTTTAAAATATGTTGATTTTTTTTTAACTTTGAATAAATATATGCGAGTTAGCAACGACTTCAACAAATTTTATCAGCAATATCTCTGCAAACTAATTTTTAATTTGGGATTGTTGGTTCAACTAAAAAAGAGTTTACTCTTGTTATGCTTTTTTAGTGTAGTGAATAAAAACGCCCCCAACATTAATTTATTAGTAATTAATTGGTGGATCTTCTGGACTGACATTTGACAGAAGATTTTCAAACGAAATTCCCCCCCCCCACACACACACAATTGCAATTGTGGCAAATATTTACATGAAAAGTACTTGACGAAAATCAGTTTTAGACTTTTAAAAAACAAAGTCACTTGTTAGTTTATTTTAATTCTCATAACTAATTCGTTACTACCAAACAGGCACAGTTGATTTCCTGGGCCTGAACCATTACTCAAGTAACGTAGCCTACGAGGGGACGGAGGATGAGACCGGCTACTTCGGTGACCAAAAAGTTGCCAATTACAAGGACCCGGCTTGGAAAACGTAAGTTGAATTAACAACTGTGTTAGCGGGTCTCACTCTCAATTTTGTCATCTTTTAATATCCACATGTCGTTATTTTAAAAGAATCTCAAAAATATTATTGAAAAAAAAACAGATGAGAGAAACCATCTATTGTTATTCGATCAATTTCTTAAATTATTTCATTAAAAAAGGTCTTTTAACCACCCCATTCGATAACCACACCCTGCATGTCCTGTTTAGAACCTATTGGCCATATGACTACCTCGACCCAAGCGGTATACGCAAGACTTTGAACTGGATGCGCATGCAGTACGGGGAAATCCCCGTCTACATCACGGAGAATGGCGCGTACGACAGTAACGGAACGTTGGACGACAACTTTAGAATCCTCTACTACCAAGGCTACATCAACAACGTTTTGAAAGGTGGTTTAATGCTTCTTCATCATTACATTGATACTATTGTCATGGACAGCTATTTATACTTTGTGCTAAGCCACATACTGCATTACTATTTATTCAGCTTAAGTCATTTTTTTAAAAAGACGCCAGACCAGACATAAATCATGGCTAAGCGTAGAACGCTTCTGTATAAAAGGATCTTCTTTTATTAATACATAAGAGAAGTTATTGAGGTCTCACATGAGTAACATTGTAACCAGATGTTTTTGTTTATATCTGTACAGCTGTTGTTTTGTTTATAGCTGTACAGCTGTTGTTTTGTTTATATCTGTACAGCTGTTGTTTTGTTTATAGCTGTACAGCTGTTGTTTTTTTACATCTGTACAGCTGTTGTTTTGTTTATATATGTACAGCTGTTGTTTTGTTTATAGCTGTACAGCTGTTGTTTTTTTTACATCTGTACAGCTGTTGTTTTGTTTACATCTGTACAGCTGTTGTTTTGTTTATAGCTGTACAGCTGTTGTTTTGTTTATATCTGTACAGCTGTTGTTTTGGACAAGGTCAATGTCAAAGGATACACGTCCTGGTCACTGCTGGACAATTTTGAGTGGTCAAGCGGCTACTCGGTCAAACTGGGAAGTTACTACGTAGATTTTAATGACCCGAACAGACCTCGCACGCCTAAAGCATCTGCCAGATATCTGTATGAAGTATATAAGTAAGTGTTACATCCGCCAGACATCTGTATGAAGTATATAAGTAAGTGTTACATCTGACAGATATCTGTATGAAGTATATAAGTAAGTGTTACATCTGACAGATATCTGTATGAAGTATATAAGTAAGTGTTACATCTGACAGATATCTGTATGAAGTATATAAGTAAGTGTTACATCTGACAGACATCTGTATGAAGTATATAAGTAAGTGTTACATCTGACAGATATCTGTATGAAGTATATAAGTAAGTGTTACATCTGACAGACATCTGTATGAAGTATATAAGTAAGTGTTACATCTGCCAGATATCTGTATGAAGTATATAAGTAAGTGTTACATCTGACAGATATCTGTATGAAGTATATAAGTAAGTGTTACGTCTGACAGATATCTGTATGAAGTATATAAGTAAGTGTTACGTCTGACAGATATCTGTATGAAGTATATAAGTAAGTGTTACATCTGCCAGAAATATGTATGAAGTATTTAAGTAAGCATTACATCCGCCAGATATCTCTATGCATAGCCGATATTTAACAAAGCATTAAATATTTTGGCCGATGCCACTTCGGATAAAACTAATAAAACATTTATTTTATTTGTGCTTTTCGTAAAATAGACAAAAAGGAGACACTTTGCCGTATCTCTGCCGTATCTCTGATACTTGTTTGAACCATGAAACACCGTTGCCTAAAAATATTTTATTTTATACTCCTCACGAAAGAAACAATGGATTTGTGGAAGGAAGTTTGACAGACCCAAAGGTTAGACAGGGACTTCCTTATGAGAACGATGATTACTACGGCGTTTTCCCTGGCAACTTTTCATTTGGAGTGTCTTCAGTTGGCTTTGATATACAGAGCGATGTTCACGGTGAAAGTGAGTTATTGTGTTATTATTATAAGAACCATCTACACCATAGACAGATAACAGGAATTAGGCTTTGTCTTTTGGCTTGACAAAAGTGAACAAAAGACTTCCCTTGAATTGCAAATTAAATAATGATTTTTTAATTTTTTTTAAAAATAAAGTGATTATCTATGCGTAAGTTGGTGTAAGGGGTAAACAAGGCATAAAAAAGGAGGCCATATTTATTATATTTTATTTAATCTGATGTTACGCATGTTGTTGTTGTTAATTCCAAATTGAAAAGATTCGACTCATGATTCAACAGACCGTGGCGAGAGTGCCTGGGATCAGCTCGTCAACACGTCAGGGCTGGTGTCGGCAGGCAGTGATGCCGTCACGGAGTTTTCTAGAGACGTTGCTGCACTGCGTAGTATTAAGGTAATTGTATGAAGTTCTACTCTAGGGAAACTTACATAAAAGTTAATTCATTGTAAAAAAAACTGTCGGGTTAATTTTTCACACAAGCAGGGCCATTGCCTCATTTAGGCAAGAAAATTATAAAATTAAATGAGCATCTTTTAGGTTTAAGCTTGAAATTCACAAAATATATAGAAATTATCTCTTGATATTTAGATAGATTGGAGAAAATATAGATTTTTAGCGTTCCAGATTAATGTTCACCAAAGCATCTAGAAATATTTTTTTTTAATTTCCAGTTTCCATAAACATTCACTGACAAATAAAAAAACACAAGAAAAACTATTTTTGAAAAAGTTTCATTTAGTAACATATACATTATGATCCGCAGGCTGACCACTACTACTTCGCCATCACCTGGTCACGTGTTCTGCCCACGGGCAAGGCCGGTGGTGTGAGTCAGTCTGGACTCAACTACTACCTGACTTTGATTGACCAGCTGCTGGACGCTGGCGTTGTGCCGGCCGTCGCCATTAACCAATGGGATTATCCTAAAACTCTCCAGGTTAAATTCTCTTTGTATACTTCCGGGTCAAAATCTGTGTAGTGACTTTATACATTAAACACCAGCCATTGTTTTATCCTCATCTCTATAATGATGCCTTTCCTTAGGATCATTGAAGTCATTTACCCTTGTAGGAAGATCTTGTTTCATTAAGTTTTTTTAATGATTGGTTTAATTGCTACCGATTTGCATATGCGGTACCTTTCCTTGCGTAGAATAAAGTTTTTCAAGTCTTTGTTCCCTTTGAAATATTCTTCTTCTTCAAAATATGTATACGAGAAAAAGTCATGTATTATTCATGTATTATTCTTATTTCATGTATTTTAAAGGATAAAGGTGGCTGGTCCGACGAGTCCACCATTGATGAATTCCTTCTATTAGCTAAAACATGTTTTGAAAACTTTGGAGGAAAGGTAAGTGTGTGGAAACGTAAATTATTTTGTTTCAATTGGCTTTCAGGTCGATGTTATAATAATTATCGTATAATCAAGACTTTTAGCTACACGTACGACTAAGACTTCTGTTGTACCCGTATGCCCAATGCAGTCAACTGTGTCTACTGTAGCCACCGTTGACAAAACTAACATCGTGATCTCTTTCTTGCCACAGGTCAAGTTTTGGTCAACCCTCTCCTTGCCTGAAAACGTCCCATACCTGCCCACCAACATCCCATCACATGATGTGTACAAGGTGTACCGTAACCTGCTGCTGGCTCACGCACAGACGTACCGCTTGTACACATCTCAGTTCCAGGCGGCCCAGAAAGGTGGAGACATGTTAAAGATTACTTTATTATCAAGTGTTGATCAATACGTATTTATTGTTAGGAAAAATATATATGCATGACATTTTTTTCCAATTTTTAAAAACAGTTACAAAAATATTTTTTTATCAATGTCTCTATGACCAGGCAGCATTGGGATCTCACTGACCCCTGTACTAGCTGAACCCATTGACCCCAGAGACCCCAGCCATGCGAGATCCGCTGAACAGCTGACTGAATACAGTCTGGGGTTATTTGCTGACCCCATCTTTAGAGACGGGGATTTCTCCGCTGTCGTGAAGAGAGTTGCGGGGTCAGATTTAGCTCCCCTGACGGCAACGGAAAAGGCTCTTCTGAAAGGTAAGTCCCGAAAATGGGTTATCTTCTGGTGTCAGCCCAGCTGCCTCATTTTTGTGTAAAATGTAGAAACGTTTCTTTGCTGAAACGACAAGAATTTATAATTAACTGCATACCAACAAATGAAAAACAGTATTTTTTGCTTGAACTTCTTAAAATTTCAATAAATGATCAGTGTTTAAAAAGAGTCATTGTTACTTTCATTTCATTGACAGAAGTTTTCAATTCTTTTTTGTTCAAAAAGTTTTCTTCTAAAATTTATCTCACATTGTTTTTTTTAAGTAGTGAAATATTTGTCCTCATATTGTCTTAACTATCTTTTTAAATTCACAATTACACGGTTTTACAGGTTTTTTATGTTAACTACGGTACAAGTGGGAAATTATTGATATAAACAATGTTTTACATGGAACTAATATATATTTTCCTAATTTATTATTTTTTACGAGCAACAAAGCCCGCCCAAGGACGTTCCGCCACCGTTGGGTGGCATGTTGTGGAAACTCAAAACAGCCGTCTCGACCGGTATACATGTGCATCACGTCAAAAATACTATTCATTATAGTTAAAATAAATAACTCGTAAAAACAGAGCTTTTAAAGCTTAGAGCTTATAAATCCCAACGCGCTTAACTCAAAATAAAGTCTTGGAAGAAATGATGCACCGAAAATAGCTTGTTTTGAACGTCTGAGGGACCAATCGCTATAGATGACCGGACAGAACGGACAGAAACTTGCCTTTTATTATATAGGATTACTTTATTATTACTTGATAAACTGAAGCAAACCGATTATAAGGTTTCTATCCTTTTTGCGTTTACCATTAGGAAGCGCCGATTTCTTTGGTCTTGACTACTACGTGACTAAAGACGTGGGCCGAGATGTGAATGTGTCAGCAGACGGCGTGTTGTCGTTGAAGGACTACCCCACCGATGGTCAGTCCAAGCCCCGAGGACTGCGGTCACTTCTGGGTCTCCTACGTCAGAGGTACAACAACATCCCCGTCATGATCAGCGGCAACGGTCTTTGGGGGGCTGATGACTCCCCCAGTGACGCCCCCAGGGGGCAGTTCATAGTCCAGCACGTCGGGGAGGTTCTCAAAGGTTCGTTGTTTTGTGCATGATTTTCTACAAGGTCGGGGTAGTAGCACAAAAACTTGAGAGCTAATGAGGAAAGGACTACTTTTACATCCTTTCGTATGTAACCTTTCAGGGTTTATTTATTTTGTTTAAAAAAAACTAGGACTGCGGAAATTAACGATTAATTTCTCGATTAATCGTTAATTTTTTTATCGATTTAAATTATTTTAATCGATACAAATTCCATTAAAATTAAAGAAAATAATTATATATTTTTTTAAAAATTAATTATTAATAATAATTTATATAGTTTTATGTACAAACTTCTCCCGCGTCATATTATAATTTATTTTATTAATTTATGTGGACCCGCAGACGCCAACTAACAAATGGCTGACAGCATCAGCGCAGTTAAATTTAAACATATAACTAGAAAGTTGAGTAACAATTTTTTTTTAAGCTAACTGCGGATGGCAAAGTCGAAGATGGTGAAAAAGTTTACTGTGTTCACTGCCATAAACAATTCTCTTTTAAAGGATCAAATACATCGCTGACGTACCACCTTCAGCACAAACATCCGATCAAGTATCAACACATTGTCATAAAATTTAGTTCAAAATATTCTTACTTTTCAATGTCTGTGTTTGTTACTTCCCTTGAAATGTTCAGTTTAATGTCGTCATAAATTTCTATTTTTCTATTTTTGGCTTTAATCGAAATTAACGATTAATTAATCGTTAATTTTTCAAAAGGTAACGATTAAATTTAAATTAATCGATAACAGCCCTAAAAAAACACTAAACTATTTTTACAAAAATTTTACCGAATAATTATTAACTGTAACGGACTTCGTAAGACATAAATGATTCACTTAATGTTTTCCTTCAGCTGTCCGCCTAGATGGTAGTGACGTCAGAGCTTACACCTATCGTTCTCTGACTGACAGCTTCGAGTGGACGTCAGGGTTGTGGCCTAAATTTGGACTGTTTGGAGTAAACTTCACTGACCCCTACAGAACACGCACTCGCCGGGCCTCGGCTGATACATTTTTACGAATCGCAGAGAACAATGGAGTCTTAAAAGACGATTTCTAAGAAATATATTTTTTCTTGGAAATATTTTTCTCTTAAAATGTAAATGTAAATTTACGTCAAAAATAAAGAAATAAATTGGAAGTTTATTTTTCTCAATTGGATCACAATATTAGTTACAAAAAAATAAATGCATAATGTTAAAAAAAGAAAGGCATTAAGTGTTTTAAAATAGTCTTTGCTAAAGTGAAATTAAAATGTTGGCAGAAATTTTTGTGAAAACCTAACTTTACTACAATTCTACAGAGCAATGTAGATGTTTTGATTTCAAATGTCTGTGAGACATTTTATTTGTTTTTGCCATCAACATTTATGCAATAAAAGTACACTGAAAATCAACAGGCATTCAGTTTTTTTTTAAATTTTTTCGGAGTATTAAGTGCGTTTTCAGAAATAAATGTGTTTAAAACTCATCAATACAGCTTTATAAATCAATTGCTACTTTCATCCATTCTACTTGTTTGTTCTTACCACACCTGCCTCATCTCATTTCCTCTCAGTCCTCCATCAAGTCCCTCAAAGTTAATCTCCCTATCTATTTCACACATTTTCCCCCAACCAATAATAAACAATTCTTTAAAAAATAATTTTATTTGCCTCAAAGATTACTTAACCGTATTTCAACAGGCATCTGCCCTAACCATTGCCCCTTTCAATTTCCTTCGACATTCTCCCATCTGGTAAAACCTGCTTAAAAATTACATCTAAAAATGTTCAATTTTTCATTATGTAATGGCAAATAGAGCAGGCGCTTCATAAATACGATTTTAAACTTGTTTCAAAATCTTCTGATATTATAGTTCAGGCATGAGTAGGGTTGCCAGACGTCCGGCAAAAGGAGGACAAGTCCTCCTTTTTAGATCAATGTCCTCCGTCTGGCAGGCAAAGCTAAAATCGTTTAAAATGTCCGGCTTATATTACATTTTATATTTTAATATGTATGTATCGTTGTTACAATTATTACATCGTATGTTTACTTTAAAAAACCTAGATTATGGCTATTTTTAAAATTAAAAACTTAGAAACCAAGACAAGGAAGAAAAAATCCTAGATCTAGGCTGAAAATTGTTGCAGTCATTAAAGAGAATAAACATCAGTATTTGAGGTTATCAGCCGTCTTCACACAACCTTGGAAGTTTTGAAAAATAGATTGGAGGAGACATTTATTTCACTGAAAGTCATGGAGATGTTGAGAAGACTTAAGGAAAGTGATCGAGAAGAAGAGTATAATAATTTTATGGCAAATGTTAAATTGGTGTATGACTTGACTTTACTATCCCTTAACCCGTCGGTGGGTCGTTGGGGCACCATCGTGAACTGAACACTATCTCACGCAATTTGTCCCGGTCCTGTGCTGCCTTTTGGGCGTCGGTGAATGACAAACCGGTCCACAATTTGATGTCGTCTTCCCATATCTGCTTTTGTCTGCCTCTTTTTCTTTATCTCTCGACTGTGCCTTGCATTATAGTCTTTGCGAGACCTCCAGATCTTGCCACGTGTCCATACCATCGTAGTTTCTTCTTCTTGATTGGGGTGAGAAGGTTCTCGTAGGGGCCGATGACAGCAGTTATTTTGTTGCGCTTCGCTTGTGATGTGCGCTGTGTAGGAGATGTTCAATATCTTTCGGAAACATCTCATCTCTAGCGCATTGATTCTTCTTTGGAGGTCTGCAGTGAGCGTCCAAGCCTCGCATCCATACAAGAAGACCGACATCGCCAGAGAGCGCATTAGTCGGATCTTTGATCGCAGAGAGAGTTTCTTGGTGTATGAAGCATGCATTAGATTCTTGTTTGTTTGGAATTTCTCTCGGAAGGCGTTAGAGGGAGAAATACATTTTTTCAAGGCCTTCTTTTGAATAAAGCTTTTCACAATAGGTTCAAGATGTATGAAACAATTCAAAGTGAAATCTTTCGGAGAAGACTTTCACTTCGAGCGAGGCCATTACAAAAAAGTTATAAAATAATTGGACATGTTTTCAATATGCGCTTCGTGTATTCCCACAGTGCGCACCATAAAGCACTTGAAACTTTAGCGCGCCTCACTTCCCCTGCAAAACAACACAGTAGGTGCTCAGACATTATCCTGGCGTTCTCTCACTGTCTCGCCTTCAGTTCGGAGCGACAGACGTTGAGTCTGCTCCCCCAGCAGATAGAAAACGTTTATTGGCCGCAGAACTAGCAGACCCAACGACCAACGTCCACACTGCAGGTCCGCTTGACCACCCCATGGTTCCGAATGGTCAGCCGCCCAAAAAGATCGCGGCTCAGCATGTCCCATTTCTCCGCTGTGCTTGAAGCTATTAGGGTTCACATTGGTTGCCGAGATGGGTCTCGGAATACAGCCCGTGTTGGAACTATTCTTTGAACTCTTTGAGCCTGATTAGATAGATATTGGTCAGACAATCCACGTACTAAAAAAAAACACTGAGTAGGTTGAAACAAGGACTAGAGATACACTTGCTTAGAGAAAAACACTTATCGATAAAACCTAAAGAAAGAAAACCATGTAGCGATTATTATATTTGAGTGTGAGGAATAAAATTCATAAGCGTTTTTCTATTTTAAAAACCACAACGTATTTTTGTCTTTGGAAAACAATATTTCTTCAAGGGGAAAACACTGTTTAAGATGTGTATAAGGAAGTTAAAGTTTTTACACGTCATAATTGCCTAAAGCTGAAGTTAATGCGTGGCACTATTGCCTAAAGCTGTAAGACGTATGTCCAAGTTCGTGTACAAACTGCGTACAAAATGGAGAGCTTGAGAGGAGAACTCACGTCTTTGTACAAGAAGCAATTCATGAAGCTGGACGCGGCAGACTGCGCTGGTAAGGACACAACTCGGGTAAGCAGACGTATGGGAGTAGCTGCCCTTGAGTCTCTGGTTTCATTTTGGGGAAATGTGAGCGGCTGCCCTTGAAGCTCTTGTTTCAATCTGGACTACGTGGCTGACTGCCCTTGTTTTATCTTGTCCTGTTATGTTTGCATGCGTGAGCTAGTGTCCATGTTATGAGAGGTGTGAGCCAATGTGAGCCAATGCCTTGGTAGTTTTTAGTTAGTAGCTTTAACCAATGCCACTTTTAAATAAATTTTCATAATTTTTGTTTGGGGGGGGGGAGGGGGGTGCGGCTAGTTGACTTTGAGATACATGCGTATCAAGATTTACTACTACCACTGACACATTGCTATTATTGGGAAAAGGCTTTCTGTTGTAACACATGCATCGAATGACGATAAACGTTTACCAGAGAGTTCTCGTATTTATCGACTCGTTGTATTTCTACAGACTTGAAGATGTCTTCAGATTCTTGTTTGTAAAGAACATTTTTATGGAAGGTTCGGTTGAAATCTGCCATAAAATGTCGTCTTTTTTTTCTTCTAATAAACAGAAAGTATTCACTTTACGGCATGTACTTAATAAAAACGTTTGAATGCTTTTAACTTTGATGTAGTTGTTTAGTCAGCGGAGAGGGTTCGTGTTTATCAATGATGACAAGCGTTGGGAACAGTGAATAAAACTAAAACGTTTGTTTCTAATCGTCCTTCTCTTTAACTGATCTCATTTGTAAGATGCGCATTCAGCTGCTGGAGGCTTACGTCAAGGACCTCAACGAGCAGAACGAGATGTTGGTCCAGATGGTGGAGGAGGTCACCCAGGCAAAGGTTGGACATCAACTTTCACGTAACATATTAACAAATGATAATGAGAATAACATATACCGTTGGGCACCTAGCGTCGAGTACGTACCGCTGAGCACATATTTCGGAACATATACCGTGGAACACGTACCGTAGAGCACATACCGCGGGGCACATACTGTATAGCACATACCGTGGGGCACATACCGCGGGGCACATACCCTGGGACACATACCGTGGGGCACATGCCGTGATATAACAATTCTGTGCTTGGCAATGTTGTTATTGTTGTTTTACGAGAATGAATACCAACTCATCGCCCAAGTTTAATCTGTAGGATAAATTTGTGATCATTCTTTTCCCAACCCAAATTCTCCAGTTAAACCGAGTAATTGTCGTGAACTTAGAAGAAAAAATCACCGAATAAATAATAACTCAATATTTTATATTCTCAATTATAAGCTTGATATAAATGAAAATAATGCATTTGATTTAAATATTACGGAATGGGGAAAATAATTTTTATTAAAGGCAAATTTAGGGGCATGGAAAATTTACAGAATTGTTTTCATTAAAAAAAATGTAACAATTAGTTAATAACAAATTTATTATATTTATAAATAAATAGTAAAGTGTAATGACATGTCTTGAAACAAATATTTCAAAGCATGAGAAAAAAAGGTCAAAATATCTAAAAACTTTGTAAACTTACAGGAAGATTTGTGTTTTCGTGAGCGACAGAAAATTCAACAAATTCAGAAACTCAAGGACACCCTCGCGTGTGCTCAGGAAGATTTAGACAACGAGCGCGAGAACAACGCCACGTTCAATCGAGAGTTGACGGCCTTGAAAAATGAGAACAACCGTCTGCAACGACAGTACGAAGAGGCTCAGAACGAGGTAATGACCTTGAACGTCGACTTGAGGCCAGAAAAGATCGTTATACAAATTTTGAAAACCTTTTATATGTGAAAAATTTAACGTTTCTATTTGTCTTAAATTGACGTTACCAAGTCTGTCTAGATCTGACGTCACCAAGTTTGTCGCAGTGTGGCGTCACCACTGTCTGTTGTCCCTTGTCCCCAGGTTCAAATGCTCAACGACACGGTGACGGAGCAGCAGACGACCATCAACAAGTCCCATCAAAAGGCTCGGGCCCTGGAGGAAGATGTCAAAGTCTGCACAGCAGACGTGCAACAACTGGAGCAAATGTAAGATGGGGTCAAGGAAGAATCACTAAAATATTGGGAAGGGGGAAGGGTGGGGGGTCTTGCCCTTCGGGTTAACAGTACTTTACTCCAGTGATTCTCAAACTTTTTAGTATGGCGGACTGGCAGGAATTTTTTCCATTGCACCAGGGACCGGTGCATTATTTTCCCTGCACTGACAATTTTTTCTGTCCTTTTTTTGCGAACATCTGCGGACCGGCAGCGGATGGCCCACGGACCGGCACCGGTCCGCGGACCACCACTTTGAGAAGCACTGCTCTACTCTACACACATTAAAATTGTATTGCATTACATGTTACACACACTTCTCAAGTGTGGGAGTGTATTATGTAAACAAATAATGGTGCTAATAGATAATTGCAGAGAACTGTACACACACAATGCCATACATATAAATAAAAAATATATACATATTTCTTTTAAATATAACATATTGATGTCACTGTACGTTTTAACGAATGACGACACCCATTAATATACATTATTGGTATGAAATTATTAAAAGAAATTACCGTATATACTTCAAAAAACAAAAGAAGTAAAATAAGCTTTACAACTCTTTAAATCACATTATTTACTAGTAATATTAAAACAATATTTATATAATTGAACCATTAAAAAAGATACAAAATAAACTACAACTTCCATAGAACATCAGAATAATGTGAAGTATCATGAGTTCTATGCCTTAATGCAGCTGTAAAAACACTTGATGGATCATTCAATTTGGTTGGTTCTTGCCTCCCAGTCGGAATATGAATGCGCTTTAAAAATATGGCATTGTCACACTAAAGCAGTTCTCCAAAGAAGCTTCCAGATTGTTTTTTGTTTTTTTAAATCAAGCAAATGAAGGATTCCTATAATTTATACCCCAATATTTGTACAGGTAAAGTGAGTGAGACTCTCATATGGTGAATTTGATTCCATCGCTACTTCCGAACTGCGATTATCTGAAATAACCAGGGCTAAATTTTTTTTTAAATTAATTAATTAATTTATTTTTTTGTTACTGGTGATTTCTGTTTGATCTCATCAGGCTGGACTCCACTAAGGAGGAACTGGACAGTGCCCGGTGTAACATTCGAGAGCTGGAGGGAACAATAGAGGCGTTAAAGGAGGACCTGTCGAGGGCAGATGAAAAGGTAAAGGAAGATTTAGCCAGGCCAGATGAAAAAAGTAAATGGAAGAATTAGCAATGTCAGATTAAAAGGTAAAGGAAGATTTAGCCATGTCAGATTAAAAGGTAAAGGAAGATTTAACCATGTCAGATGAAAAGGTAAAGGAAGATTTAGCCAGGTTATATGATCGTAAAAATTACCTACAACCATAGTGTCTATGTAACAAAATTTTAAAATCCTTATAAGAGCGCATAAAAATGTCTGTAGGTTTGATGCGTGACCACAAAACTTTAGTTGCGACATAACTAAACTGTTTTCTCAGTCCTCAGTGCTGGCTAAATCTGTGATTTCTCAGTCCTCAGCGCTGGCTAAATCTGTGATTTCTCAGTCCTCAGTGCTGGCTAAATGTGTGATTTCTCAGTCCTCAGCGCTGGCTAAATGTCTACTTTGCAAATAGACATGTATACAAACTATCATCGCCTCGATCTGTCGCCATTATATCAATGTTGGCAGCCCTAATGTCGATTTAAATATAAAGATGTTAATTAATGTTTATTTAATTTATAAAAATTTTGAAAGCCAAAGCAATAATAATTAACTGGAAACCCGAGAGAACACCAGTGTGAAATTTAATATTGTAATCCCTCATGCCAACGACTAAAGCTGACACTAAAAATTTCTATGACTGCTAACACTGCTATGAATATATGCTCGTATGACGTCATGATAATGTCATGACTGTTTTCAGAACGACAACTTGGAGCGAACTAACCAGAAGATGTTACGGGATATTGAATGTCTGAATGAAGCATTGGATCAGAAACAAAGCGATTGCATCAAGTACGAGATAATGTTCCCCATTGTCACAATGTGACATGTTTTATTTATTAAAATGAATTGAGTAGGCATTTCTATTCGTTAATTTTTTGTTGTTTCTCTTTTTTATTCAAAAATTGTATATGGAAGTATTTATCACGTGAATTTTTCATAGTAGTTGCACATTCAGTAAAAAGGCATCTTGTTATTAGAGCTAAGCTATGAATATAGTTTACAGCTAAAATAATATAATAGAATCCATTCAACACGACATCACAGCAAGCGAACTGTGAAAAAAAATATACAGAGCACGAGTTTTATCTTGAAACCTGTGCAAATATCCCTGGTTAATTTTAATTATTGTTTTTAATTTTTAAAATCTGAAAGTAATTACGATGAAAACCATTAGCTGTCGATTTTTAATACATTGAACACTGCAAAAATCCATTTCCCCATTAACTAGCCCCACCAAAAAAAAATGTGCAACGAAATTTTTATATTATAGAATTTCATTGATCACTTACCTGCTTACCTGTTAAAATTTCTTTATTGTGTTGCACGGCGTTAAACCGCTGTTGTTATGTGATAAATTCACGATACTTTCCCTTGTCTAAACAAATAACACGTCATACATTTCTTCCCCCCCCCTCCAATCCCCTAAACTGAACGAGCAGCCTCGAGAACCAAATAGGAGACCTAAACCAAGAGCTGAAGATCATGGAGAAGAAGCTCTGCAACGCTCTTGAGGAGAACGAGGCTCTGAGGTGCAAGAACTGCCTGTACTCCGAGAAGATCAGCTGTGCTGAAGAAAATGTGGGTGGTACTCTAAAGTATTCATGCTGCTGTGTTTGTAGCCATGTGAGTCATCTCTTCATGATACACCAATTATAATTGGTACGGAGTCTCTGCCGTAGTCGGCATTCCATTTTCTATGGAATTTCTGTGCTCTTGCTTCCTGGCTTCCTCATGGGCGGCACCTCCCAGTGCTCTTGCTTCTTGGCTCCGCCGTGGGGGCCCCTACCAGTGCTCTTGCTTCCTGGCTTCCTCATGGGGGCACCTCCTAGTGCTCTTGCTTCTTTACTTCCTCATGGGGGGGGGCACCTCCTACTGCTCTTGCTTCTTTACTTCCTCATGGGGGGGGGCACCTCCTACTGCTCTTGCTTCTTTGCTTCCTCATGGGGGGGCACCTCCTACTGCTCTTGCTTCTTTGCTTCCTCATAGTGCCACCTCGTAGCGCTCTTGATACCTCCCTCTATCGTGGGGGGGGGGTACCTCCCAGCATCTGGTCAAGCAAAATTGTCACAATCAGAAGAGTGTTTTAAAAATTGAGTGGCCTGTGGTCAATGTTCAAATTCAAGGAAAATAATTGAATACATCAATACAATTTCTGGTATTCCTTAAAATCACAAAATATTTTTAAATATTATTATTTTTTTATTATTATTATTTCATCGTTATTATTTTTATAACATTTCCAGTACAAAACTTGAGATAGGTTCTTTGTTGATGTTTTGGAAACGCAAAAGGTCAAATGGCATGAACCCTGACATTAGTCATTCCATTTCCTTTAGGATCATTCGCTAATGATTTAGCGTCTTTCTAATTACCAAAGCCTTTTATATAACAGCGGTGCTCACTCACTTATTAATGTCTTAACACTTCTACTGGTGATTCAAAATTTGGGGTCAGTTTCAAATCATTTCATCTTGCTTGCAGACCGTTTCTTTTTTTTTGAAATACAATTTTGAAGATGGTACATATGTGTTTAAAATACAATTTTGAAGATGGTACGTGTGTTTAAAATACAATTTTGAAGATGCTACGTGTGTTTAAAATACAATTTTGAAGATGGTACGTGTGTTTAAAATACAATTTTGAAGATGGTACGAGTGTTTAAAATACAATTTTGAAGATGGTACGTGTGTTTAAAATTTCGAAAGAGCACTCAAACTGAAATCAATGTACATGAAAATAAATTCGTGGAAAAGTGTAAAATAGTTAGTAAATAATATTTTAGCTATTCTCAAGGCTATAAACGTACGTTTCTTGTTTAAACTTGTTCAGTGTTTAATCATAAGTTTGAACCAATCAAAACCACAATAAAAGCCCACGTGACTTGTCATTTATCCAGATCGAGAATCTAGAATGTGAGAAAAGAGAATTAGAGACTTTGCTGCAGAGATATCAGGAGACACACTCTTGGACAAACGCCGAGGTGAGAGAAACCGACTGTTGGCGTCATATGTGTGTGCGTTAGTGTGTGCGTGCGTGTGTTATAGTGAGTGAGAGGAATGCTGGGAAGAGTGGATTTGGTAGCGTCACGGAGAAGTTTAAAACTATTTTGTGTTAGTAAATAAATACTTTTTAAATAACCCTCGTTCCCGTGAGCCCTTCATTAAAGCTCACCGCTATGTTATATGTTTAAAAAAAGTGTAAAAATTAAGAATACATAATGACAATTTGTCATTTTATCATGTGATTGGATAATCTTTAGAAATATTTTGGTTGATTTATTCTACTGAAATATATGAAGTGAGGGGAGGGAGGTTAAAGGTAGGGAGGAGGTGGTGGAGAGGCAGACAATGATGAAGCGAAAAGGGAAATAGTCACAAAGTATGCAGTCCAGTTGGTGGTGACCCGGTAATTGTGTGTTTTTATATTGTATCTTGTCAAGGGGATGAACTATGCCTAGACTCACATTTCAGCTTAAAAATAAATTATAAAATATGATTCACCCTTGGACTCTAGGACGCAGGGTGTCGTTCTAAAATTACATGCACTTAAAATGTTCTTGACTTGAATAGAGAAATGTATATGTTATACTTTATCAATCTTTACATTTTTAAATAAATTTTCTAATCGTTTGTCACAATTGTAATTGATAAGATTTGATGTTTAAAATAAAAAGAAGAAAGTACAAAAATGTGAATCTTTACAACTTCCTATATTAACGATTAGCTAATTAAGTTTTTATTGTTTATGGCGAATATAAAAAAGTACCATAAAATTTGATTTTTTAAAGGAAAAAGAAAAAAAGTTAGTAAAATGACCGTTGTTTTTCCAAACAGTACAATCGCCTAGAAGATGACCTCAACTGCGCCTCGTCCAAGCTGAAAGACTGCATGGCGGCCCTGGACGAGAAATGTCAACATGTCAACGATTTGAACAACGAGTTGTGTTGTGTCAGGGAGGACCTCGCAGAGATGGAGGAGAAGCAGAGGTTCACTATCAGCGAAGTAGGTCCGAAGGAAAGTTGGAATTTTTGTGTGAAATATATTTTTTTCTAAAGTAATAAATGTTTTAATTATAAAATTTTGAAGCTACTGTAACTTTCAACGAGTCAAATATTTCTACTCATTTAAACAAAGTTACATTAATATTTTAAAAAACTTAAGATGACGTCACGGATACACGTCAGAGCTGTTGACTTCTGGTCAAAACGTGTGCTCAACACTGTGAGATGATTGACCTGGAGATTGATACCAGAGGTTGTTGAGTAAGATACAGTCATTTTAGAGAATCAGCAGCCAGCAGGTGACTTGTGCTGGCCGATCATTAGTGTCCAGCTGGTCAGATGTATTGCCTAATGTCCAGCTGGTCAGAATGTACTGCCTAATGTCCAGCTGGTCAGAATGTATTGCCTAATGTCCAGCTGGTCAGAATGTATTGCCTAATGTCCAGCTGGTCAGAATGTATTGCCTAATTGAACAACATATTTTATTTGGAGATTTTCTGGCTCTTGAGCTATTTCCCATGAAAAAGGAATTTCTCTGAATACACATTGACACGTCTCCCTACCATATTTGGATTAAACGAATACGTTACACACTTAAAGTGTTTTATTGATACATTAATCAATTTTTTGCATTAATGATGACGTTCAAGTTCTTTTTTTTATGTCTTGTGTGCAAACTCAAATTTAAATCGAAATTGCCGTAATAGAACATGGGACGCTAACGCAAAAATTGCATAACACAGCTTGGGTCATCCCCCCCCTTTACATTTACACCCCCACCCGGGGCCGCCTGTTTCAAACATTCCAGAACAACTCCCTGAAGAAAAAGATGAGTGACATGGAGCAGGACATGTGCGCCATGAAGGAGGAAGGCGACCGCCTGAAGGATGACCTCCGGAAGTGCAGCACCGAGTTACAGAACATGGACAGAACCATGGCCACTTTAGAGAACGAGCTCAAGACACGCAACAGCATGCTGGTCAACAAAGAAAACGAGGTATTATCGATAGTTTGATCTGAACTTGTTGTCAGCTAGACCACTACTGAACAATTGCTATCATGTATACAAATTTTGTTTGTTTGATTGCAAGGATCAGTTTGAGATTTATGCAGTAATTATTATTTTTTTATTTAATTGTTTTACATGAACAATCTCATTATACCTTTAATTGAATTCGGAAACTCATTTTTTGAGGAAATTTATGGTCTACAAATCGTTTTGTATGAATTGAAAATTGCCCGTGAAGGCAGTTATTTGTTCCCGGGACCAAGGGTGTCTCTGAGTCCACCCAGCTCCAAATGGGTTCCTAACAAAAGCGGCAGGGTAATGCTTAGAAACCTCGTAGCAGTGGCATGTGCACGGTCTGTGGACGCAATAATCGTCTGTATAGAGGTATCGTCTGTATAGAGGTATCGTCTGTATAGAGGTATCGTCTGTATAGAGGTATCGTCTGTATAGAGGTATCGTCTGTATAGAGGTATCGTCTGTATAGAGGTATCGTCTGTATAGAGGTATCGTCTGTATAGAGGTATCGTCTGTATAGAGGTATCGTCTGTATAGAGGTATCGTCTGTATAAAGGTATCGTCTGTATAGAGGTATCGTCTGTATAGAGGTATCGTCTGTATAGAGGTATCGTCTGTATAAAGGTATCGTCTGTATAAAGGTATCGTCTGTATAGAGATATCGTCTGTATAGATAAGATTGAATCTAGATATATTTATCTAGATATTGAAGACAGCGAATAGCCAGTGCGGGGTTTTTAAATGGGAAAAATATCCGAAATCAATTTTTAAATACGTTGAATACTGAAATCAGCAATTTTTTATTGGTAATTACTGATTTTTAAGCATTTGGTGAGGCCAGTGTCATTTGACCTTCAGCACTGCTTCTCTGATTGTTTCTATGCGTGATTACTGTCACATTCTTCATCATGAAGACATTTTCAATCGCCTGGTAGGTCTCTCTGAGTTATCTACCCCTGGTAAATCTCTATGCTATCATTCACAGAACGCGGCTTTGAAAGAAGAGCTCCGAGACACCAAGGCTGAATGTTTGCAATTGAAAAATTTGAATCAAAATTTAGAGCGTGAGGTAAGGCTTCAGTTAAGTTTAAGGCAGTCACAATAATAATACTTTATATTATACTTGATATTTAATAAAAATTTGAAGTTAATATACCCAAAAATTAATATAAGTAATTTAAAAGTTCGTTTACAGTTTCTAACGGGAATAAAATGACATTGGTTTACATTTTTTTTTAAATGAAAGTGTACGTTCCTAAAATTAAATATAGGAATAAAATGTAGGATTTGAAAATCCAGAAGAGGGCTAATACTTTCATCACAAAAATGAATGTGTAGAAAAGTTCTCCGTGTTGTTATTTAAAAGTATTTCCCTTAAGCAACGCATTTAATAAATCACAAAAAAAGGAACATTTGTATGTGTAAATGAAACGATGACAAAATGTGAATAGAGTCTAATTATAGTTACATGAACGTAACTTGGATCAAATAAATATAACTTTAAAAAAAATCATAATGGACATAATAAAATTTAAAAAAAAACACTTCATGTTTGAAATGTCTTCAGTTTTGAGTTTATCATCCTATACATCATGGCTCGTGCTGTAATCCCCTCTTAACTGGCCCTTACACCCCCCCCCCACAACGCCCCTTAAATGTCGTTGTTGTTACTCCTCAGATTTGTCAGCTGAACCTGGACAATGAGAAATTGAAGTCTGACCTGTGCGAGGCCTGCAGCATGTACAATTCTTTAGCTAAGGTGAGTGACCCCAGGCCCCAAGACTTTATGTTATATAATAGACACAGGCAGCATGTACAATTCTTTAGCTAAGGTGAATCCTAGAATTTCAGCTTTATTATTGTTGTCAGCAACGTACACTTTCTGTAACGTCATAAACATGGTCAACAAATAAACTATACATGCATGTACCAGAGAATAACGACAATGTATTTTTTATATAAAATTCCATAAATTTTGGAAGACACACATGTTTAGCAATTATTTACAGGGGTCGTCAAATGTTTACAAAATAACAAAATATCTGATTTAAAACAAGCAATCTGACGCAACAAATGGCAAATCCACGTTTTTTCTACGACTTGTGAATTTCATTTACATGACATTTGAATGTCTAATTAAGGATTAAGAACATTTGCCCCAGTTATTATCTCCCAGCTGCACAAGTCAACATTCTCAATGTTCAACTGATAAAGTTTTTTAAAAAAGTATCATTTATATTTTTCCGATCAAATTCTCAAGGGAATTTTTCACGGACGAGTTAAATTTGTTGATTGCCTCAATAGTGAGAAGTTTCATATACAACCTGTGTCATTTTACATGACGACCAGATTAATGGTTACTGGTTATTTTTCAATATCTTGAAGTAATGCTAAGACTGTTGCAGCTTCTTCATAGCTGGCTCCGTGTTTTCGAGATCTGAACACTTTAAATTATTCTATTTACCTCCCTTGATCTGACAGCGTGCCGAGTGTCTGGAGAAGGAATTATCCAACGCACAGAAGAGGTCACAACAGCAAGAGGTGAGAATCACTAACATTGAAATAAGTTTAAGATAATTTTTTTTAAAAGAAAAAGTTGACAAGAAGATATTTCAGCTACAAATTTGCAAGAGAAAAGCTAGTCCCCCCCCCCTTTTTTTTCCACCCAGTAAACCAAACAGATTTTAATCTCTATTCATGATATAAATCTGTCGTATCACGCTTTCATCAGTATATTTCAAGAGTTATTTTCCATTTCCCTTACAATAAGCAAATTTAAACAATCATTTTACGCAGGCGCCTGCTGTGATTTAATTTGAAATAACATTCAATATTAGCTAGCCCTGACAGTCCCAATTATGTAGGCCCCGTGCATTTAGAGTTCACCGGTTCTATCCTACAGTGTTAGACCAATAAACAGTATATTGACAACATCCATGCCCCCCTCCCCTCATATGTCCTTGTCCATCGTACAGTTAGACGTCAATAAACAATATATTAACCACATCCATGCCCCCCTCCCCTCATATGTCCTTGTCCATCGTACAGTTAGACATCAATAAACAATATGTTGACCACATCCATGCCCCCCACCCCTCATATGTCCGTGTCAATCCTACAGTGTGATATTAATGAACTGACCAAACAAGTCGAAGAGCTGTGCAACGACAAGTCCTACTCTTTGAAACAGATCAACAAACTGGAGCTTGATCTGAGCTCAGCGTGCAATGAGATCAGGGAGCTCAATGGTCAGGTCAGTCCACACGACGCACCCAAGTGTGTTCTCACAGTTTCCTGTCATTGTGACGTAAGGTGTGTCCACTCGAGGGGAAAGGTCAGGACTCGGTTCTCAAGCTGGTTTGAAGTTTCTGAAGATTATTTCCCCTGTTGGGATCTAACACTGTCATTGTCTGTTTTTGCGGCAAACAATTGTGGCGGGTAACAGTTCTAGTGGTATCCTACTTGGTGTCTGCCGGTACTGTTTCCCCCCCCCCGCAGTGATGTTATTAACATAGCTTTAGTTGGTGTCGTTCTGTAAGGAATAATCAGCCCTCTTCACACATTTTGGAGTTATGTAATTATTTAAAACAAAAGACAAAGTCATGACTTTGAATCAAGCAAGAATTGAAATGGTCACCAAAGTTTGCTTGATATTTGCACCCAGAGGCAGTCGTCAAGGAGTGTGCCACAATAAGTAAAATCTCTGCATTTCAACAGTCTCTTTAGGGAAACTGTATAACTGTTTACATGTAATTACGATATTCACAATATTCTTCCGAATAGTTCGAAATATTGACAAATGAGTAACACACTCTTCTTTCACTTTCTATTTGTCCACCAACAACCGAACTCCACACATCTACGTCACAGATAGAGGAGTGCAAAGCCAAATTGTGTCGCCAAGAGGACGACATGAGGAGTGTCCACACCGAGTTCCGGGCACTGGACATAGACAATCAGAAATTAATTGCCAAGGTAACGACCTGGTATACAAGTGTTTATATATCCTGTAGCATGTAACACATGTTGCGATTCGATTGACGTGATTTTAATGCGTTTATCCACGTTAACGATTTTATTGTCTTTAAGATACTCCAAGGAAACTGTGTAACTCATTGACATAATCATTAGACCTCCAATAAACCGATCCAAATTTTACTGCCGAATTCCAGAGTAAAAAGCCTAGGAATAATATGCAAATAATATGACTAAAAATGAACATGTTAACATGTGTAGCCATCACTTCTGATATCCTTAATTGTATGTGAGCACAATGTGCTTTGAAGCTGTCTATAGTTCACTATGTGGGCCTTGCTCATGGCTCTATGTGGGCCTGGCTCATGGCTCTTTGTGGGCCTGGCTAATGACTCTATGTGGGCCTGGCTCATAACTCTGGAGGGGCTTCGATTCTGTTTTATTGATTATTCTATAACTGACAGCAGATCTCAAGAAAAACATAACTGAAGTTGTCAATTTGTCATTTCCCATTACATCCCAGTTTTATTACATTAATTAAATTAATATTTCAATTTACATCAAAGAAAAACAAATGACCATCAAAGTCATCAAACAACCACGTGATATTTTCAGAATGTATACGTTTAGGTTTACTATTGACATTTCCTTTGGTTGTTTGCCTTGTTGAGATGAGTGGAGAAGTCTGATCAGTCAGTCACTTAGTCTGATCAGTCAGTCACTTAGTCTGATCAGTCACTTAGTCTGATCAGTCAGTCACTTAGTCTGATCAGTCAGTCACTTAGTCTGATCAGTCAGTCACTTAGTCTGATCAGTCAGTCACGTAGTCTGATCAGTCAGTCACTTAACATAAAACCATTGTTCACACTGATGTATAATTCACTTTGTTTGACTCAGAGAAGAAGTATGATCAGTCAGTCACTTAACATAAAGCCATTGTTCACACTGATGTATAATTCACTTTGTTTGACTCAGATCAAAGAAATGGAGGAACACATCAACTGCTTGAAAGATCACATCCTCAACTTGCAACAACAGGCCGGTGCAGAGGTATGTGTTAAAACACTTAACTCCCTCCCAACATCTCACATAGCAACAGCAGGCCAGTGCAGAGGTATGTGTTAAAACACTTAACGCACTCGCAACATCTCACATTGCAACAACAGGCCGGTGCAGAGGTATGTGTTAAAACACTTAACTCCCTCCCAACATCTCACATAGCAACAACAGGCCAGTGCAGAGGTATGTGTTAAAACACTTAACGCACTCGCAACATCTCACATTGCAACAACAGGCCGGTGCAGAGGTATGCGTTAAAACACTTAACTCCCTCCCAACATCTCACATAGCAACAGCAGGCCAGTGCAGAGGTATGTGTTAAAACACTTAACGCACTCGCAACATCTCACATTGCAACAACAGGCCGGTGCAGAGGTATGCGTTAAAACACTTAACTCCCTCCCAACATCTCACATAGCAACAGCAGGCCAGTAGTTCAGAGGTGTGTTCTATCTAGCACACAGTAACTCCCTCCCAACATCTCACATAGCAACAGCATGCCAGTAGTTCAGAGGTGTGTTCTATCTAGCACACAGTAACTCACTCCCAACATCTCACATAGCAACAGCAGGCCAGTAGTTCAGAGGTGTGTTCTATCTAGCACACAGTAACTCCCTCCCAACATCTCACATAGCAACAGCATGCCAGTAGTTCAGAGGTGTGTTCTATCTAGCACACAGTAACTCACTCCCAACATCTCACATAGCAACAGCAGGCCAGTAGTTCAGAGGTGTGTTCTATCTAGCACACAGTAACTCCCTCCCAACATCTCACATAGCAACAGCAGGCCAGTAGTTCAGAGGTGTGTTCTATCTAGCACACAGTAACTCACTCCCAACATCTCACATAGCAACAGCATGCCAGTAGATCAGAGGTGTGTTCTATCTAGCACACTCCCAATGTCACACACTATCAGTTGTGTATTTTTATTATTTATTTCTAGTGGCCAAGTCAAATATTCAGTTAAAATTCACCAAAGTTTGCCATAAATGAATCGACCAAACAGCATCATTAAAACCTCGATTACTTTCACCTAACATACAAACATCTATCGTTGTTTTTGTTTCAAGAGCTCTCGATTCCAACAAGAAATACGGAGGTTAAACTCAGATCTTGACCAGGAGAGCTGTTGCAGACGGGACCTGGAGTACCAGATAGCCAGCAAGGACCAGCTCATCAACTCACTGAGATACAAATGTGGCGTCTGACGTCATTCCCCCCCTCCCCACCCCTCTTTCAAAGGCAATAAATCTGCTCCCTTTGTTTAATGTTTTGTGTCCGGATGATTTTGTTTATACCCCTCCTCCCCCACGTGTCCAATTCTTAGATGAAAAAAAAGGTCTCATCCAATGATCATTTTCTTTCCAATTAAATCACACTAACACTAAAATATGAATTTTTTTCTTATTCTTGTAAATTTAACTGAAAGAATATTTACTTCTAAGTCTAAGCTCTGTTCAGAATTTAAAACACTTATAAATGAGTGTTATAAATAGAACACCCAGTTTTACACTGAAATAGACAGATGTAAACAGGACACCATTAAACACAGTTACAATAACATCCGCTAGAAATGGTATCCAACACCACATACACTACTGACCAGCTCTTACAGACCTACAACTGATCTAACTACCCAAGAAACCACACCGCACAGACAACCTTTCATCCAACAAAGAGAAGTAGCAGAGTGAGTGAACACTTGACCACAGGCCAAGGCCCCAAACGGATCTGATTGATGTTGGTTTCTTTAGTTAATGATACACTCCATTCCTTACACAGCATTAAAGAGTGTTATAAAGACTTAAGATAAAAATCATGTGAGTCTATTGTAATGTAATATTTAATCTTGAACAAAGCTTGACGTATACACAACACAACCATTAAGTCACACAGCTGTTCTCAGATGTCAAGTAATACATGCACGGCTTCAGGCAGACACACATCAAGAATTAAAGCAGTCTTTTCAGGATGGTTTCCTCTGATGAATCCACTCGACGTAAGATTCATTAAATAAATTATTGGGTTTGCTGGTAAAAGTTACTCCTTGGAAATGACTCTTTGATAAATAACCGTTGTAAAATTCTTTGGCTGTCATTGTCTTTCTGATGACTATACGACTAAAACCCGCCCAGCCATCCTGCAAAATTTAACAAAAATCTTTCAATATTTTAGAAAATACATGGTCAAATTTGAAAAGAAATTACATGAATATTTTTTTATTTTTTTTTAAATGATAATTCCAACCATAACAAATTTGGTTATAGTATAGTTGATGAATGGTTAAAATTAATTTTTTAAAATTTTGCAAAATTGTCCGGTGGAATGCATCAAATCAAAACATCTCTATTTTGTCTTTAAAACATTGTTATCACTTTAAACAAACTCATTTGGATTGCCAAATAGAATTAAAAAAAAACTTTCATTAAATCGGTTTACGTATATGATATTGAAAACCTGCCGGTAGTAATCACTGTAAAACTTAAGTCATGATGAGGCATTTCACCAACAAAATGGTCTTAAAAATGCAGTTTAAAAAAATGACCTCACCATTAAAGAATCTACTTAAGTACCTAGTGTTCCTATTGGACATACCTTACAGCGTACCCATAGTAAATTAGTGGCCTTATCATATGAGGGTAACCCTGGAGGACTCTCGGAGTCTAGCGGTATACCTGTAGGGAGTTAGAAAAAATTGTTAAAATTAAATTAGATGACTCCAGACATTAAAAAGATAATTGCTGATTGATAATGGCAGGCTCAATCTAATGATAGAAGGTGAAATGAGATTGTATGAAATAGATTATTCCTATTGCAAGTGACTGACTTCTTCATATGTGGAGTCAGGAGGAACATTAACTCTTGTCATACTGGATGTCACATGAAGACACTTTATTATCACATACATATTTATAAACATTTTGTGGTTAAAAGTTAAAACACTTTATGACAAATAGTGATATAATTTGTATTTAAAGGCTAATATGTCAAAGTCACATACAGAGCAGGCACAGACTCACTTGGCTTATATTGGGGATTAATCATTTCTATAAGTCTAACTGTTGTTCCTGACCATTCCGTACGAAGCTCCTCCTGAATTGATCATAAAGAAATGTCATCTTAATGAATACATTAGAGTTATCATTCAACAGCAAGCCCCTACCTTTGCCACTAGCAGAACCTGTGTTAAAACCATCACCTATCATATAGCATGTCAACACGATGACTTCTTTACATGTGAGCTTATGAAGTGTGTGACTCAAGTAGTGTGCCTAAAATTTAAAATAAAACTGAAACTGCAGTGGCATTACTATTTATAAACCAGAACTACAAAACCAGATGATACTGGTAAGACAGAAAATGATCTCATCAAATTATTATTAATCAAAGCGTTTCTTAAAGTTATATTAAAAAATAAGATGAAGAAAAAAACTAAGTAATCACAGAGTTTGATCAATAAAAAATGTTCTCAACTGTTTCATGTAAGGCTCTGTATTGGCGATCAATCTGTTCCAATGTTTGGTTGTTCCAGTCAATGAAAGACTTGTCAGGAGTTATTTTGTGAGCTGATGATGTGGAAGTAAAATTGTAATGATAGAGAAATCCTTGTTAAAAATTCATCCAAATTGATGGTAATGAGGGATATATATATATAATATATATATATATATATATATATATATATATATATATATATATATATATATATATATATATATATATATATATATATGTGTGTATATATTAGATATATATATATATAAGTAAATTAATTAATATATATATATGTTACGGCCAAAGCCCAAAATCGGCCACTTCGCGAAATGGCCGGCTAATTCGCAAAGAGGCCAAAGTTGTTGTAAATTAGCTGGCCAAAGCCCGATTGAAGGTTGACTAGTAAGATTTAATACTTAACATTGATTGTAAGTTACAAATGATAAAAATGAGTTACAAAAGTGAAACTTATTAAGTATAGAAAACTATTTATTTCTGTTATCACTTATTAAAACAGGATGATCTTTTATGACATTTTGAATTACATAATCGTTCGTTCTTCATACATTTGCAGCGATTTGTTGCGCACTTGGTACTGCACCAGCATCGAGTGTTTAGCCTTGGCCATCAGTCAGTGATTGGGAAGACGCGATGGTTCGTAATGATATTTCTTCTGTGCCCACAGATTCTAGCGTGAGCAGTTTCTCATGTACAATGGAAATCTCTCTTCTGGAATACAATTGTTTGAGAACACCATGTTCTGTTCCGAGATTGTAGATGCCATCTTCAACGTTCATGACAACTGCAAGAACGCTTCTTGGATCACCGGGACCTCTGTAAACATCTGGTATTTAAAGGTGGGCGTTATCTCCAACTTTCACTGGTGGGAATTTAGCATCTGAATTTCTGAGCATCTTCACAGCTTGACCTTGCAAACTGTTGTGAGCTGCTGACCTCTTGACCTTGCAAACTGTTGTGAGCTGCTGACCTCTTCTTCATGATTTCTAGTTTATTGTGACAAAGACTGCAAGTTATTTTACCTCTGCATCCTTCATCTGAATCACTGCAGATTCCACAAATTGCATGCAGATCTTTGCCGCAGGAATCACACACAAAAAAAGGCAGAACTGCACTCTTTTTCACATACTATACACACCTTTTTCGCATGTTCATAGTCAGGCAACCGGTCTGAACTTTCCAATTTTTCCACCACCAGCATGGCAGCATCTCCACTTCTGGAACCAGTCCCTGCATTTATACTACCCTCCATTTCTTGTTGGACGTTGATAAAGTCTTCCTCCGTAGCTACATTATCGATCACCTCTCTGGGCAGATTTTAGGTACTCAGCCCAACTTTTGCTTTACAGCCAAAATGGCCTCATATGGTGACTGCTGAATACCTTGGTGAATAGAACGGTTTTTCATGAACTGAACAAATCTGAGACTCTCAGGCCAATGTCTTGATTCATTTGTCTGCATCCATGTCATCATAATATTCTGAACATCTTGGTTGGCACGTTCGACGGAACTTTGGCTTTGATTATGCCTAGGTTTTCCATGTACCAGTTTTAGTTCAGGCCACATTTTCTTAAGCTCATTTACAACTTGGTTCGCAAATTCTTTCCCAATATATAATTGAAGCACACTTGGAACCCCAATGGTAGTGAGGATATCAAGTAGCCGGTAAGCAAATGCTTCTGCTGTTTTGCTTTTAAGAGGTCGCAATAATACAAACTTGGTTAAATGATCCTGATAATCCTGAGTATTTACTTGTACTCGCAGTCAGGACTACTTTGCATGTCTATCAGATCCACCTGGCATTTTGAGTTAAATTCTTTAAATAACAAAGGTTTAGAAATTAGATCTCTCTTAGGGTTAGACAATTTGATCTGACAAGGCTTGCATAAGCGAAGATAAAATGTAATGACTTCTTCGGTGACATTTTTTGTTACTTAGTTTGTAGCTCCTTTTCCATCCGTATGCGAACTCCATGTTCAATTTTCAAGTGAGTATCGTGCAGTATGTCAAACAGTTCTTCTGAATGCAGATAGTACAAAATAACGCTACTGTCTCCTGTTACTGGCACAATGAGTCTTTTTTTACTGCAAACTTCAAGAAAATCATATTTTTTAGACGATGATAGTCAACACTTTCTTTTTTCTCCTTTGCTATAGCCTCTTTAACGTCCTCAAAAATTGATGTATTTCTGTCTTAAATTAAAAATACTTGCAATACAGTACTCACAACGCTGAATCAGAATAATAAGAACTAGTCACAATGGCGGGTCCTTCTCCGTAAAGGACCGAGTAAGACAATAGTATCGTTACAGCGTATCACCCTTTTTCCTACCATGTACACGCCAACACACCAGAAGCGACAGATGTGCCGCTAACCGGGCAATCTTCCACTACCACATCGGGCTTTGGCCAACGATACCCAGCCACTTCCCTAATTGGCCGACCAAAGCCCGAAATGCAATTGTTAGTTGTAAATACTTCGGGCTTTGGCCAGACTTTTCGGCCAAAGCACAAATTGGCCAGCCAATTTGCAAAATGGCCGAACTTCGGGCTTTGGCCGTAACATATAAAACAATTTTAAAACTTAAATTAATTTAGAAGTCATTTTTATTGAACTTAATTGAATAAAAATGTTAAACATTTCCAAAATCAAAACAAATGTTGATAATTCTGATTCATTTAAAACCTTCCAGAAAGAATATAAATTTGTCCAGTCACTGACCATAAGTACAGCCAACCTCAGATTGTGGAGTTTCTGTGATAATTGCCTCAGGCAAGTTGGCCAAGACTTCCATGATCTGGAGAGTGTAATTGGTGGAGTGTCAGTAAACAATTTTATAATGTACTACTATTAACTACATTAAATTTGAGCAACAAACTTAATAAATGAGAATAAAAGCAAGAAATTAATATCTTGATTTGAATATTTTCATAATAATAAAACTTTCAGTTGATACATGACATATGTAGGTGGCCCTCCTACATTGAAGTGGAAGCGTAATATTTTTGAAATTCTGAGACTTTTAAATTTTTATGAATAACTAACTAATTTCAATAGAAAGAAACATGTCCTTACCATTTGTCCACCTTTTGGAGCCAGGTAATCCCTGAGGCATGAAGTGGAGCATCTCATTGGAATCTCAACATTAGTCTGTTTTAATAAAGGGCCGGCATCAAAACTACAACAACAAGTCATCACAGAAAGCAAAACAAAAGTTCCATTCATAAACTGACAAAATATATTTTAAGAGATTTAAAAGAAATACAGGCAATCTAGCTGTTAATCTATAAATACATTTAAAGCTAGATGTACACTAATTGATTAAAATTAAAAGTATTCATAAATAAAAAAAATAAACAAATATTGACGGTTGTAATTTTAAAACATTTTTTTTCTCTCTACAAAAGACCACAAAAAAGTATAATAATCAAGATTTCTTGTAAATAGGCCATGTTTGAAATATTTCACTCATAAAACAAAGTTTATAATTACAAGATAGTAGCCATTGGTCAATAACTAAATATTTTTCACAAAATTAAACTAATGTTTAAATTTTAACAGCTGTTAAACCAGGGCATTACTTTAAGATGTCAACGCACATGTACAAGAGAAACTTATATCTCAAACATGGCTTCTCAAACATGGCTTCTCAATATATTCTGGTAAGTATATCTCAAACATGGCTTCTCAAACATGGCTTCTCAATATATTCTGGTAAGTATATCTCAAACATGGCTTCTCAAACATGGCTTCTCAAACATGGCTTCTCAATATATTCTGGTAAGTATATCTCAAACATGGCTTCTCAATATATTCTGGTAAGTATATCTCAAACATGGCTTCTCAATATATTCTGGTAAGTATATCTCAAACATGGCTTCTCAATATATTCTGGTAAGTATATCTCAAACATGGCTTCTCAATATATTCTGGTAAGTATATCTCAAACATGGTTTCTCAATATATTCTGGTAAGTATATCTCAAACATGGTTTCTCAATATATTCTGGTAAGTATATCTCAAACATGGTTTCTCAATATATTCTGGTAAGTATATCTCAAACATGAT
Organism: Ampullaceana balthica; assembly: GCA_944989445.1. NCBI lineage: Eukaryota > Metazoa > Mollusca > Gastropoda > Lymnaeidae > Ampullaceana > Ampullaceana balthica. The sequence goes on from CALYLW010000118.1 coordinate 992,915, forward strand.
TTCGCAATATATTCTGGTAAGTATATCTCAAACACGGCTTCTCAATATATTCTGGTAAGTATATCTCAAACATGGCTTCTCAATATATTCTGGTAAGTATATCTCAAACACGGTTTCTCAATATATTCTGGTAAGTATATCTCAAACATGGTTTCTCAATATATTCTGGTAAGTATATCTCAAACATGGTTTCTCAATATATTCTGGTAAGTATATCTCAAACATGGTTTCTCAATATATTCTGGTAAGTATATCTCAAACATGGTTTCTCAATATATTCTGGTAAGGTTTCAACTATATTGACAAAACACAGGACTCACTGCTTTGGTTGAATGGACATGATACTCAGTCCAACGTTCTCATCCCCATTCAGTACCGTATGGTGCAGAGGGGCTGCACCCCGCCATCTTGGCAATAAACTGGGGTGAACGTTGAGAATTCCACTAAAAGTCAAAGTTATCATAAAGTTACAAACCTGGATTAAAGATCTTTTAATGCAAAATAATAATTTCGAACCATCTCAAAAATGTTTATGTTTTATATTTAGGTATTATGCAAATTAGGATGTAAAATTGCTGTACATAAAAACAAAATGGCAATGTATTTTCAGTCGTTATATAAATGGAAGTGTATTTATCTATTAAAATTGTTGTAAAGCATTCTTCATACAATAATTTTTTTCTCTCCAAAGTTTAGGCAATAAAAAACATTTCTTACTAAGGAAAAGCTTCAATGATTTTCTTGGGAATGAGATGACCGAATGAGGCCAGGACACCGACATCGTAAAAGTTTTCATTCTTCATCTGTGTCATTGGCCACTCATGACCACTCAGATTAAACATGGCAGCATACTCAAGAACTGGTGTCTGATTTAAAAAAATAGAATATCAAATTAATTAAATTATATTAGTTAAGGCTGACCTTATGAGGTTTGTTATTACATAAAATGAATTTATTCAGAATCTACAACTTATTCTGTGCAAATGATTAAACTAATAGGAGGTTTGTACAAAGAAAAATAAAACAAACAAACAAGATAAACAAACAAATTTAAACTGAATTTTTTGGGGAAAAAATGGAACAATTAACGTATGATACTGATGGTGTAAAGTTAATATATTTGGATAGTGTTTATACTTTTTTTTTAGTCCTTGGGTGAACTATATGCAAGGAATCTACAACACATTTGCCACTAGATCCAGACAATCTGTTATTCAGAGGAAAAAATAATAATTGGATTAAATAGCAAACAACTGATGTCTGTTTTGAAGGAGATGAAGATTTTAGCCTTAAGACATAATAAGACTTAACAATAATAAGACTTAACAATAATAAAACTTAACAATAATAAGACTTAACAATAATAAACTTAACAATAATAAGACTTAACAATAATAAGACTCAACAATAATACGACTTCTTACTTCTTATAACTAGTCAGATAAACTTCTAGCAATTTTTTTTTCATTTAGTTTACAAATCATTTTATTGAAAGATTTAAATATTTATAAAACTTAAAGACTCGGATCAGGAAAATCCACAAAGCAGGCATAACAGTAAATTTTATTTTCTAATACAAAATTAGGACAAAAAGAAGTTTATCATTTTTTAAAGTATTTGAAATATAAATACATGTATGTCCTCCATGCAAACATTCATACATGTTTGTGATTAAGGGCTGTTTTAATCTTTCAATGACACTTTATGATGAAAGTGGGTGGGAATCCTAAATAGTTTGACTTAATCTTTAATCTATGGAGCCTGAATGGTTATGAGTACTTAAGATACATAATTTCAAGATAATGCATAAAGCAATAAATTATTTCTCCTTGTCTGTTGTATTTAGTCAATGTAAAGTTATATTTTCTTATTTTCAGTTAGTTATATTTCACTAATTTTTTGGCAATGAAAAAGTAGTTTTTACTATTTGAAATGATCACTCTGAATGCATGATTACAAAACTTTGCATTTTTGCATTTTCATTTCAGCACAAATACAAGACAAATAATCAAATACACTGTATTGAGATTTAAAATAGATAATGACAATGATCAAGTCAAAATTTAAAATGAATGCTCTTTCCTCATATCCATACTCCACACTTTATTCAACCTTCTGTCTATGGACACTTAAGTTGATGGACTGAGCAAATGTATATCTATGACTGACCTGGCTTTTGCTTTCAAAATTTGTACCTGTACTGCACTTTACTATACAATAATACAATATACAAAGCTTGAGTTTGGATTTATTAGCACTAGGGGACAGCCGAATATCCGGAATGCCGGATATCTGGACCAAATATCGGGAATTTCACCACTATCCGGATTCGGCAAATACCTATGGCAGATCCGAATAGTATCCGGATATCAATTTAGTAAAGAAGTTTTTAATTAAATTAAATTAATTAGTTTTTAAACAATTACATAAAAAATATTAAAAGCTAAAAAAAACAATAACCAGAAATCAGTACATTTAACAAGAATTTTCTTCAACAACACAAAGTTTAACTGGAATGTACTAACTAGTAACTATTTTATTTACTCATGTCATTAAATTATTTTCATTGTTATAGCTGATATATTAATTTTATGTTACAAAATAATAATTTTAAGTTAATTTGTAAGATTAGTTTATGCTATAAACTATAGTTAAACAGGAACCATTGTTAACTGGGACAGGCTGAGAGTTGGCTTTCGTTTTTAATTTCTTTGTCATTGACTAGTACGTTGACAGTAGTCAATCTTTCAATACTTCCAATTCAGTATTCAAATTTAAACATTTTACTTAAGTTATAATATTATTGTAATAATTTTATATTCATTGTTGTTTTTTTCTGCTGAACTTTAAACGTCAGTTGCAATTGTGATTTGATTTTTCGAATTTAAAAATAAAAATGTTGCTTGTCTCACGTGTTATATCTTATTCAGTCTTATAATTTTAAAACTCTAGTCTATTGTAAATATAATAATTATACAAAATAAGTTAAGTTAATTAACAAATTAAGTTAAACATTAAATTATTAATATATAACAAAATAAACAAATTAACAAGCGTTGATCCATTTAAATCCATCAAATCTATGCAAAATATAGTAAAAGAATCAATTTCAATATGAGAAAAATATATTAAGTTAAGAAGTTACAAGTATAGATATTACTTTACTACATAAGATAACAAACTAAGTTAACTAATAGCATATTAAACTTAAATAATAAAATAACAGTTTTATTACGGTTCTAGGTCGCGACTTCTTGCACATACCACTACACACTCAGTACAACACTGTTCGCTTGGTACACTCTACACAGTTCGTTGAACTTCGTTCAAGTTCATTCATTCAATTATTTGTTAAATGTTCATCGTTGACTTTGACAATGTAACAACGTCGATAGCAGATACTCTTCATTAGTAGGATAATAAATATTTTAATAAATAGTCTAAAATACCTGATATAAAGTAGTAAAGTACACCCTATTAGCTCTTACACTTAAATGTGGAGATATCCGGATCCAGTATCCGGATCCGGCAAATATTAGGGCCAAACTATCCGGATTCGGCAAATAGTAAAAAACCATACCCGGCTGATCCCTAATTAGCACCCTCCCAATAATGTAAATAGCATACAGGCTTAATGCTACAAATAAAAACCATGAAAATATCTCCACTAACCCGGACTAACCGGTACTGCATGATTGATGGCTAGCCAATGTCTATGCTTATTTCATAATGATACTTATGACTTATATTATATTTATATTACAGATCACCTGTAATACATTTTAATAATGCCTTATGCCACTATAATTTTATTACTAAATAGTTATTAGCCTAACTATAATTTATAATTCTAAAGCTCGAAAAGCATTCAGTTAAAAGCCAATCATTTGCAGATGATACTCAGCTATACACTCACACTGATCCCTCTGATATTGACTTCACTGTCAAATTGATGCAAGAGTGCATTGGTGAGGTAAAGTCTTGGATGACTTTCAGCAAACTCAAGCTGAATGATGACAAGACTAAAGCACTCCTATTTCGCAACAATAAATCACGCAGTACTTTGTCTCTTCCAAATTCTATTCAGGTTGCTTGTTCTGATATACTTATTACAACATCGACTAGGAATCTTGGCTACATTATCTCTAACAACATGTCTACCAACAACTTCATCAATAACATCTGTCACTCTGCCTACACCGCCATACATCAGATTAGCTCAATCCATCGATACCTAAGTTAGTGCAACAAAAACTCTGGTCTGTACTCTTGTTCTAGCTCACATGGTTTATAGCAATTCTCTTCTGTTAGGTGCGCAAAAACAATGCATTGAAAAACTATAGAAAGTTCAAAATTCAGCTGCCAGACTAAATCTTAAGGCAAAAAAACATGACCATGTTACTCCGCTACTTTACTCACTTCATTGGCTACCTATACAAGCTTGAATTGATTAAAAACTGGCAGTTCTCTGTCACAACTTCTTTTCTGACTCATGCCCTTCCTATCTTACTGAACTTCTGTCGGTCTACTCACCCACTCGTCAGCTACGCTCTTCTGCTGACACGCATTCTCTTTGTTCCTAAGACACGCACTAAACATTTGGCAAAAGGTCTTTCTCTTTTTGTGCAGCCAAACAATGGAATTCTCTACCACTACATATCCGTAGTATTCCAACTACCGAGTCTTTCAAGACTGCACTTAAGACACATCTTTTCAAAATTTATTTTCAAAATTAATGAAACAACATTTATTTTAAATTTAATGATTAACGTAGCTTACTTGTGTGTAACAAGGCTTACAAGGTCATTTATGTGGTTGTTATGATATGATTGTTTATTTAACACTTTATATAATACTTTATAGTTTATATGTATGTTACTTTCTTCATGTAAATTGCTGTCAGCCCTGTTCCTTACTGGGATACAGCACTATATTAATTACCAATTTATTATTTTTATTATTAACGACTTAGTTTATATTATAGTGTTTTTATTCCTACTGTTTAGCCATTCGTGTATAGTGTATTTATCTCACCTGTTTTCATTTAACGTTTGCAGAGTTCCCAGTGAGAATTCGTCTGTTCCAAAAAATAAAACTCTCCATGGAGGTTTCGATCTAATATTTTTAAACTGTCTTAAATTCATAACTAAATAGTTTAACACAATCAACAACAAACGCTAACAGTTAAATTTGTCTCAGTTTAGAATATATAATCTTTGAGCAATAGGTGATTGTTAGCGAATTTTTAGATACAAAATAAATATGGGAGTAGCTGGCCCTTGATTTATACCACTACCCTTACAAAAGTCGTAAACCTAAAAACACTAAAAGCTAGATATACTAGAGCCGCACGCCATTGATGCTAATTCATAATTACACTGGCGGTATGCATGGGGCGTAGGGAAGGGGGGGGGCAAGGGGGCATTCGCCCCCCCCTACATTTGAGAAAAAATATGTCATAAAAATGTCATAAAGTTGATATAATAAAACTGAACTAAATTTCCTGAAAGTTTATAACATGGAAGACAGTTTACATTTATCAAACATAAAAAAGAATTATAACTTCAAGTATAACTGATTACATTACTGATTGTTCTAAATATTCCAGTTGCTTAACAATTTCTTCAACATTTTCAGCAAAAATCCGCAAGATTTTATATTTATGTGACCATCTAGTTTCACATAGCAAAGGAACATTTAGAATAAGTTTTCTTTGCTGATTACTTTCTCGGAAAAACACTATAATTGACTTAATTGTTCATATTGTGTTTCGTACAACACTCACATTATTTAAATCGTTCATAGCAAGATTTAGTTAATGTGAACTGCAATGTACAAAAGCTGCTTTTGGGTATTTTTTTCGAATTATTGCTTGGACTCCTCCTTCTTTACCTGCCATTGTAGAACATCCGTAGTATCCTTGACCAACAAGCTTTGTCATATTTAATCAAAATTCTAATGAATTCGTGTGAAGGCAAGGGTTTGTTCCCGGGGCCTAGGGCGTCCCTGAGTCACCCCACTCCGAATGGGTACCTAACACTACATGTAGTTAGGCGGCTGGGTAAAGCGTGGAACCCACAAAGCCGTGGCCTGTGAATGCTGCATCACTTGCCAACAGATCATCTGTCATGGTCTGTGGACGCAACTATCTTCTGCATAGAAGGAGCGTCTGTATAGATAAGATAAGAAGAATTAGTAATGATGGTGTTGGTTAAACCTTCAGCTGTTCTATTGACAATAGGAATATATCCCATGAATTCTTCTGTGACCATCATTTTCCCATTATGTTCTTTGACAAATCTAACACCAAGTGATATCTGCTCAGTGCCTGAAATGTCATTTGCTTCGTCGGCAAGTATAGAAAATGCAACTGAATTATTTGCTTCACGAACAATGTCTTCATGCAAGAGAGACCCACAAATTTCGATTATAGTGTTTTGCGTAGTTGCCGAGATACAATCAGTGTTTACCCGTCAAAACGGCCCCAGACAAAACGGCCCCAGACAAAACGGCCCCGACATAACGGCTCGGTTAAAACGACCCAGACAAATTATTAACATATTTTAACAAAAACATTACTTTTTTTTTGCATTTTAAGCTTTCGTCAACTTTTTCACCCTTAAAAAAAAGTGGTAAAATTGTAAAATTATTTCTTGTGATGTTATTATATTATTTCTTGTTAAAAAAAACAACCGTTATTGGTACCATTTCGCGTAAAGGCAATTAAATTCACTTTTGTGGTGTTATTATTATTGTTTATTGTAAGCTAAACCTGACACTGAATAGGTGAGTAAAAATACGAATATATTTGATTGTAAATTTTACTATTAGTCCATCTATTACTCCAGTGCCGTTATTGTTCTTCTATCCTTCAAACGACGCGCATTTTTGTTTTCAGCGCAATAGACCGGAAAATGCAAACGAAGTTAAATTACCTGCTGGATTCTCTATCTAATTAATTTAAAGAAAATACTGTATGTCCTTTCAGGTTAACATTGATATTAAAGGTTCTAATCATACAAAAATATTTTTTTTAAATAATTTTTTTTTCTAATTGAAAACAAAACTCACCTCAAAATAGATTGTACTTTTTTTTCCTATTAAAAAAACCCATCTATAGTAACTTTCGACAGCAGCTTTAGACCAAATTTCAAGCCATTGTTAAAATCACTAAATAGGGGCGAAAGTGTGTATGTTGAAAGTGTGTATGTTGAAAGTGTGTATGTTGAAAGCTATCTTTTCCCACGCGTTCATATAACTTGTTTTTTTTCTGTCCGAGTATAAATATTGTCTCGTGGGAGATGCAGATCTTCTATCGAGCGCCTCCCCAGCCGGCGTATAGGGGAAAGCCCACCAGATATGGAAGGTACCGGGGAAATAAAATACCCGGGGTGGACCAAAATCTGCCCTACTGCCTTGTGGGAAGGGGAGGGATCCACAAAGTCTAGGGACCCAACCCAAACAAAGGCAGCTACCCATTGAGCTGTGAGAGGCAACAAGTTATTGCGCGCAAGGCCAACAACCCTGCCGGTTAAAAAAAAATCATAGTTACAAACAGGGCCGTCTTAACGCATAGGCCCGTTGGGCATTTGCCCGGGGGCCCACGAGCATAGGGGCCCCATGGGAATGTTTATTTATATATATATTGTATATTTTTTTTATTCCTGTGGGGGAGGGGCCCTACACTATTTCTTTGCCCGGGGGCCCAAAATAGTGTAAAGACGGCTCTGGTTACAAAAACACAGAAAAGAGCAACAAAAGACATTTCAGTCCTGGGAGAGGTTGGATTCCTTGAGGAGGAAAATATGACGCCTAATAGTGAAAGCCAAAATCTGGAAGCGTTTAGGACGACAACCATCATCTCTACCAGTACTACCACCATCATCGGATCTTTGAATGTCCGCCCAATGTGCAGCGGACAAAACAGAAGCCCATTGAGGATGAGATTATCCACAAGCGGTGGAGGTGGTTTGTCATACACTAAGAAAACCTGCTTCTAATACAAGGCAAGCCCTGAAATGGAACCCACAGGGTAAGCTGAAAAGAGGCCGTCCAAGAAACATATTGGTGCAGAGCATTGGAGGCAGACATCAAGAGAATTGGCCATGAATGGAAGATCCTGGAGAAGCTGGCCCAGGATAAAGATGTCTGGAGATCTCTCATAGGTGGTCTATGCCCTTGGTGGAATCGCAGACTCCGACGATGATATGTCGATGCCCCTCATGGACGAGAAGGCTCAATAAATATTGTAGACCATATTTTTACCGACTTACCGTGGTAATATTTAATTTAAATCTGAATTATTTAAAACACAATGTATAAATCTATCTGACCCACAAGGCCACGCATAAGTTAATTTTAAAGTTAAGCAGGGTTTAACTCACACATTCTATTCCCAAGCCAATTCAAGAACTGAAGACACCTGGTCACTATTGTTTTTATTTATAATACACGTTACTTCAAGTTTTGCTGTATTCCTTAGTAACGCAACAATATCACGTTTTATCCACAAATTTATTTGGTATTATTTAGTAAATAATAAACTGCAAATTTGTATTGTTCCTGTCTTATGCATTTTTTATATTCAAGTTGTATGACTGCCACTGTCAGACTACGTAAGTATTGTCATAAATAAAATAAGAGAAATTCAATTATTGTTTTCTAACAAATGAAACAATCGCATAGCTGAAACTTGTCAATTTATCAAGGGCGCCAAAAACTCAGTTACGCCTCTGGTGACGAGGGGAGGGTGTGTTTAAGAAATTTGACGTCACAGAAAAACGCGAAACTTCATATAAATGTTCTTATTAAATATTTGTAATCTTACAATTGATTTATGAAGTTTTCCATGTGTTACGATATTAAAATGAAACCTTACACTAAATACATACCAAATGACGAAAAAGTAATTTGAAACATGCTAATTTATAAAGACAAAAATACGGCTTTTATGGGGGGATAAATCTTTGTGACGTCATATTGGAGGGGGTGTCTAAGTTTTTGTGACGAGTGGGGAAGGGGGATTAAAATCAGCCACAATCGCGTGACGTCATTTCATTGAATTTTTAGTTTTAAACATAATGTAAGACTCTCTCAGAATTAATTTTCAAAATATGTGTGGTGTTTATGGTTCTCTCAGACAAAAAATTTTTTTCGACCCCCGATCTAGAGTGTCTTCCCATACACACTAAGCATGCGCAGCACACCACACGATTGTGATTAGCTCTCGCCTAGTGTTTTACTTTTACTGGAAACTGATTCTTGATAAAAGTATGACTTAAAGTCTTGGGGAAAAGTACACAGCCTTCACCTAGACCTAGTTCTTCCTTCCTTTCAAGTGCTCCGGTCATCAGTCCCAGATTTTATAGTGATTTTTATTATTCTTTCCCGTTAAAAGATAAGAATTATTTTTTTAAAGGGGGCCGCTATTAAGAGTGCCTTATATTTAGGTAAGCTACGATTATTAGCAGTGGTGTAACAACGGGTTGGCATCTGGAAAGTTGCCAAGGGTGCCAGCTCAAAAGGGCGCCACTTAATCTGTAATTTTTAATTTTTAATTTAAATAAATACAGTTGGACCTCTTTAAGTCAAAATCAAAAGGTCCCGAAAAAAAAATCGACTTATGGAGTTTTGAATTAGGGAAAATGGCGTAATAGGCGCCGATTAATCAAGGACTATGTAGATATCGAGAGGGGGAGGAACAGCCATACCGGCTAGTAGGCATGGCAGGAAAGAGAGGTGGTGTCTGGTATTTCATATGAAAGGATGCCAACTTGCTTTGACATGCTGACACAAGCCCGTGAGAGGAGACACTTTACCTGCCCTTCCCCACTTAACTCCCTCCCTCCCCCACTTTACTCCCTCCAAAGTTGGTTGGGGAGTAAGATTTTTTTTCTTTTTAAAAAGAGTCACAGCTTGCAGCAAAATGACGCGAATTAGTTACCACTCCTTTTTCTTGTCTTTGTCATTTTTTGTACTTGCAAGGGTCGCTTAATCCCTCGTAGAATGCACTAAGATATGATTTTACGTCCTATTACGTGGCTCTACGGAATGCGTGTTCTGAAATGTCACTCCGGAATAATAACCCAAACGCCTTGAAAAATTCGACCAAGAGAGGTTGAAAGCAAAAAATCTTGGAGTTTAGGAGATATAAAATACATTAGTCTTATAAAATTTGGCCGGGACCTAACAATTAATTCGCTATAGGGAGGTTTTCGACTTAGGAAAGTTCGACTTAGCGAGGTCCGACTGTATTTCACTTTTATCCTCGATAACAAAAAGTGAATAATTAATTATATTTAAATATATTTCATTTAAACCATTATACTATTTTTATTATGTTTGTGGTCTTTGCGGGTCTTCTTATCATACAAATGTCAATATGATTTTATAGTCTTTTTTTAAAAGAAAAATCTTACTATCCCCATCTCACTGTCGAGGGAATAAAGTGGGGGAGGGGAGGGAGGGTGTATCTTCTCACGGGCTTGTGTCGGTATGTCAAAGCAAGTTGGCTCCCTTCATATGAAACATCTCCGCCCCTCTTTCCTGTCAATCCTTCTAGCCGCTATGGCTGTTTCTCTCCCCCCTCAATATCAACATTGTCTTTGATTAATCTGCGCCTATTACGGCCGTTTCCCTAACTCGAAAACTCAATTAAGTCGAATTCCCCCCCCCTTGAGTTTAGCGTTGCCAGACGTCCGGCAAAAGGAGAACATGTCCTTCTTTTTAGCTAAATGTCCTCCGTCGGGCAGGCAAAGCTAAAATCTTTTAAAATGTCCGGCTTTTTTTTACATATTGTATTATAATTTTTATGTATCTTTGTTACAACTATTAAATCGTTTGTTTATCTTTAAATCCTAAATTATGGCTATTTTTAAAATAAAATTTAGAAATCTAGACACTGACGAAAAAACCTAGATCTAGGTTGAAAAAAAATTGGTGTCACTGTCATTAAAAGAAAAGAATCATCAGTATAGGATGTTATGAGCCATCTCTGCACAACATTCGAAGTTTTGAAAAAAAAGTAATGAGGAGACATTTATTTAACTCAAAGTCAGGTAGATGATGAGAAGACTTAAAGGAAGTGGTCGAGAAGAAGAATATAACAACTTTATGGAAGATGTTAAATTGGTGTATGGCGCATGCATTAGTTTCTTAGGAAAGTGGTTGAAACCTATTGATGAATTTCAATGCTTTAATTGGATGTACTTAGATCGAAATCAAAGACAGTAAATTTGATGACCTTTGGCTTTTATATTGCATCTGAAAGAGAAAGGTATTATAGTAGATGATGTGCAATAGTTTGACCAATCCTGCAATCTTAAATCATTTTTTACAAGACAAATATTAATATTTTTTTGCAAGACTCTTGCATGAACAGTGGCAGCTATTACAATAATATTGCACTGACTGTGAGTTTAATCCGGGATGGCTCAAGTGATTTATTCAAAATTTCCTCCTTTGTTTAGTGAACAGTTGTAGTAAATGTAAGTTTTTATTTTTTTAATTCTTGCAAAGTTTGTACATGTTATGGCTGACAACATTTATACATCAAAGATTGTGCAATGATGAAAAGCAGAAAACCAAAATTGTATCCCAGAAATAACAGCTTTTCTGTATTTTTTTATTAATAACATACACATTTATATTTTTTCTATTATTATGTCTTTCTAATTTTTCGTTATAACATCAACGTATTTTCCCTGGGGCGGTGGGGTCTGCAAATTTGGTTTCTGCCCCGGGCGGCACATACCAACGCTACGCTTCTGTACCCACATCACCCCAATGAATGTCCTAGAAGATAATGGTGGATTGCGTCACCTGCCAACGTGATGCGTGGACCACGACAAACACAAGTTCCACTTTGCCATCTGCTCAGTGCATGATCGAGTCTTATAAAAACGCCAACGGTCGCCTCCTGCTGTCAAACCATTTCAACTCCTTGCTATCTCCAGCTTTCATCACTGACGTGGGTGAGTTCTGACAAACATCTTCGGTTCATTAGAAACTTAACTAGGGAAAATATTTCTGACATCTATATATTATATATAACTAGATACGACCCGCTGCCTACCATACGCCAAAGACTTGCTCATAGATAGTACAAAAAAGGGGGGGGGTAAGAATTGACACAGACAGCAGGACGAAGAAATATGAACAACGCAAGTGGACGTCGGGAGCGGGAGGGGGGGAAACCGCCGACGCATTTTTGGTCTCTAGACATGCACATTGTGATTTGTAGTTACCTACCCCTCCCCAGCACCATCCTCGCTTGCCAACAATAAACTGTGCATGGTCAAACCTAGGAAGGGTCATTCGTCATGCTTATTTGCACACGACTTGTGCTTACTGTGGTGAATTACATGTATAGATTCACCGCCTTCTCCTGTTCTGCGATATGTGCTACGCCGCGGGTCTGATCTAGTAAGTTATAAAGAAGCAAAGAAAGTTACGCAAACGAGTGATTGTTGCTCCAGTTTTCTCTCTATTGCTCAAAGACGTTTCCGGAACCACTGTAAATCGGCGAATTTAAGAAACACTCAGTTTTATTTGATTTTAGGTATTCTTAACCAATTTTAATCAAGTTATAGTCTACATCAAGTATGTTTTACAATTATATAGTCAAACAAATGGAAGTGTATAGGAATGTGCCTCAAATAATAAATGCAAATATTTTTTTAAAAAATGAGATCGCAACAACCAATAGACAAACATTTACCACTTGTAGCTAACGGGAAATATTTGATTCGTGTTTCTGACAACTCAAAGGTTTAAGATTGAATATCTTTTCGTTAGAAATGTGCAGTGTTTGCTGTATTTTATTTGCTGAACCTTGTTGAGACAAACTTATCTACTTGCAGAACAATGTCCAAACTTGCCATCCTTCTTGTCTGCCTTCCGGCCTTGGTCTTGTGCGCCGTTGACTGGGCTGCCGTCGCCGTGAGTTCATTCGCGAAGATCGACCTAAACAGTGATGGCAGTTTGGAGAAATCGGAAGTTGAGCGTTACTTTAGAGTGAGTGGTCAGTCGCATTGGTCAGGAGATGTAATGTATAGCGATGGGAATCATATTATCAAATGTTTTTATTTTGAACGGTTTTAAATGAACGTAGACATTATGATGAACAATTAATGATACCTTGAAAACAATAACAACATCAGGCGACCAACTTATATTACTCAGTGAGGCAAAACGTGGCTGCCCGTTCATTGAAATTTTCATTTGACTTCTTACAATTTTTAATGAAATAAATTGTTCGCCCTCATCCAATAATCTCAATGAAACAGAAAACTTTTTTTGTTTTAAATAAACCACTTGTCCATTTCTACAAACAGCAAACTTATGACACCAACAACGATGGCAAAGTAACTAAACAAGAATACGTTGCCGTCATAACAGCCGGGAACACTGACCAAGCCCTCATCCGGGGCCTGACCAGTCTCTTCGATGGTCTGGATTTCAACAACGACAACACCATCGACAAGATCGACAACGACATATTGTTCGACCAAATCGACGGCAACAACAACAACCGCGTCACTCAACAGGAGTACTCATTGTAAGTGAGGCGCTATACTGCTAGATGGTCCATGGCGTTATTTAAGAGTCATTTCTTTCAGATACAGTAATCATTCCTCGCTACTTCGAGGCTCACTTTTCACGGGTCAATCACTTCGCGAGATTTTAAATACAGTTTTAACCATACTAAAAATTAACACCAGGAAATTTCGAAAACTTTTCGAAATGGTTCCTCAGAAAATGGCACCGCCGATTGAAGAGACGTACATTAAAAGTATCAGCTGCGCAGTAAAAGTCATCATCACTTTCATTTCATTACCAGGTCATGTATATCTACGTGCAGTTTGCTATACATTAACTGTAAACTTATCTACCGATTTCATATAGTTTAATTGTTGGTATCCCTCTCCACGGAAGTTAAGATATTGCCTCGCGCCATGGACCCTCTCTCCAGCGATATATGAGGGGTTACTGTATGCTGTTAATGTTGATGATAAATTTAATTAGCTGCCAGCATTTATATATTTTTTAAGTTAAGAAGGTTTTAGATAAAAATACATGTTAAATTCAATTAAGTAACGAACAAATTAACTGATATTTAAATCTCATCTTTCGTTCAAGACAGCTGGGCAATTTAAAAAAAGTTAGGTTTTATATACAACACACCAAATAAATAAAACAGCCTGAATATAATTTGGTTTGTAAAAATATTTCACATGGGATATGTTTTCCATCGTCCGACAGCAATGGTACAATTAACCAGAATATGATTGCTATAAGAGATGGTCACCAAAATGCGGTTTCGCCAAAATGTACAAAGCTAGAGACCCATTACAGATAATATTTAGCTTCCAAAAGTTAAAAAAGAAATAATTCTTAATCAAACAAACCCGTAAAAACAAATTTTTTGACAATAAATCCCTTATATATGTGACATAACTAACAGTATTGATTATTTTCAAACGCTACAAACATTGACAGACTGACACCGAGTGATGTCCCTTGTCTTTAATAAATGGGGGTGGGACGTGAGGGGTGTCGGCACGACGGTCGGCGTCAACTCAAACTCACGTGGAAGTGGAAGAAAAAAACAATAACAAACCGTGAATTTGAATTACATACCTCGTATAAGGATAAACTAAAAATGCATTAATTTAATTACGTTACGTTAGATCTATCTGAAATTTTGATACGATGCATTGTTAGGTTAGACGGGTCCGTGTGCCAAATTTCAGCTCGATCCGATCACGGGAAGTGGGTCATTTTCGACTTTTGTTTTTCCGCCCGCCCACCCAGCCCATGAGATGATGAGATGATGAGATGACGACAGAGACGGCCGCGAAGTTAATATAAGGGATTTAAAAATTATAATATTTAATATGCAAGTTATTAAACATGGAAACATTGCATATTTCTTTTATCATCAAAACTAACTAAATAGTTTGGAAGGAAAATGTGCAATGTCATGAAAGTCTTTGCAACTAAAATTGAAATTTAAAATATTTGTGAAGCAGAGTAGGTAGAAAAACAAAATTTATAAAACTTTATAAAAAAAATCATTGGTTTTCTTCAGAGTGTAAAATTACACAAGTGCCTGTATACCTTGACATTAAAAATTTTTTTTTCATTGCCAGATGGTTCGAGCTAGCTATTAACCCCGTCGTTGGTTGAGTGTTAAATCTCTTTGTTGGTCACGTTAACCACATGGCAGTGTATCTTTGGAATATTTGAACTGATCAACGATGTGTATCTTTTTATGAACACTGAAATAAATGGAATTTGCCTTGCATATCTTACTTGTTTATTCTGTTATAAATTGATGTGTTAACTTGTTCTACTATTTATCTCTGAAATGTAAAAAAAATATTATAATAATAATAATAATTAAATCCGTTAGTACTAATAACAACTAAATGCAAAAATTGTCAAAGAAGCCTATACAAATATATATCTTTTTAAAACGTCTCTTAGTCGTATTAAAAAGACGATAAAGAAAAGAATAGACGTACGAAATAACACTTCAAAATATAAATATGTACATATATTATATTATATAAATTTTGTTCGTTTTGGGAAGCCAAAGAGAAATAAACTTGTAAATGTTTTTGTGGTTAAATATATGATTTCTTTCAGAGAGATTGCAACCTCATTTATATTTTAGATTTTTCTTGACAATTTCCTTAGATTGTAATATATTAATATGTTAAATCATGGATTTTTTAAGAGCCCGAGCCTTTGAAACGCGTTAGGCAGGGTCAAAGAGTAAAAGATAAATCCCCCACCTACACACACACACACACACAAAGTTTCTACTAATGTATTTATTTATAATTTCTGTGTTATGTTGCTGCCTGAAACATGCATTGTTTCGGTATTTTTTCCCGGTGTCACAAAATAAAGTACAGTGGTACCTCGGTAAACGTCTGCTTTTGTATAAGTCCAACTTGGGATACGTCCTGTTTTGACGTGAGATATTTTGCTTGCTATGCAACCTTTGTTTGGAATACGACCTGCGTGCTTCACGCAATTTTGGTCGATTTCCCCCCTCCGCCCTCGTTACATGTTAGCACAAAAAAGTTAGCACCTCCCCCTTAAACAGGACGTCACAAAACTGCGCCCCTCCCCCTTGATAAAAGCCATAATTTCCTTTTTCAAAATGGGCATGTTTCAAATAACTATATTGTCGCTTAAGTTTTTATTTAAAAAGAGGCTACACTCTAACTAATATGTAACATACGTGAAGCAATTTAAAATGGCATACAATAAATTGTAAGCAGTCAAATATTTCAGTTGAACTTTTATTAAAGGTTGCGCGTTTTGATTTTTACACGCTTTTATTAAGTCACACTGTTTGTATGTTGTATCTGTCAAATCTTGTAACGAATAATTAAACAGCTTTTGATGGTCCAAGAGATCTCAAAATTCTGCCACAGACAGATTTTCGATGACAGTGTATTGTGTCAAAATTTCAGATCGATCGAATGTACCGTAATTACATAAATGCATTTTTAGTTTATCTCTATATAGCATCTGTATCTGTCTGTTATTGTTTACATCCACGTGAGTGCTACCCGAGTTCACCCCAGCCAACGATGACCACATTCCCCGTGTTTAACATCTCAGTAATACGAAACTAAATCTAAATTGACATGATAATACAAGAGGAGCAACAGGAGTTTTGATTATTCAAACATTCCCTTTATCACTTATCTCACACCCACATTTTTAAATTAAAATTAATTTTTTTAAAATCTTATTTTAAAAAGGACACACTTTTATTTACACATAGAAAGTGCAATAAAAATAAGAAAATAACAATATATTGAAAAATTTATTTAAAAAAACAAAAAACCCGCTTTTGCGCTTAAAAGAAGAAAATAAAATTTTTCCATGATATTAAGTGAAATCAGTGAGCATGTCCACTGCACATAAGGGACGCGGTGGTCTAGTGGTAGCGTGCTGAACCGAGGCAAGAGAGAGTCACTGGTTCGAGCCTTTGGTCGTTAGTGTTGGCTCATTGAAATTTGTGAACGCTACTTCACTTGCCCTATAGGCCATCATGGTCTGAAAAGGGGCTTATTATTATTATATTACTAACCACTGATTTCGGATTTCACATGAAATCATAGAACATTTTTATTTTCTTCTTTTAAGCGCAAAAGTGTGTTTTTAAAAATCTTTTTTTCAAAATATATTTTTTAAGTTATAAATATAATGTAAGACTATCTCAGAATTACTTTTTAAAATATGTGATGTTAATGGTTTTCTCAGACAAAAAGTTTCCCGACCCATGATCTAGGACTAGAGTGTCTTCCCAAACACACTACGCCTGTGCAGCACACCACACGATTGTGATTAGCTCTCGCTTAGTGTTTTACTTTTACTGGAAACTGATTCTTGATAATATTATGACCTAAAGTCTTGGGGAAAAGTACACAGCCTTCACCTAGACCTAGTTTTGCCCGTCTGTCACGTGCTTCGGTCATCAGTCCCAGATTTTATAGTGATTTTTCTTTATTCTTTCCCGTTAACAGATACGAATTATTATTTTTTTAAAGAGGGGCAGCCATTAAGAATGCCTTATATTTAGCTTAAGCTACGATTATTAGTTATTTTTAGCTTCTGGCGCATTGTTCTCTTGGATCTATCGAAGTGCCTAAAACTGTGTACACGTACAGCCGTATAGCGGCCAACGTGATGCGTGGACCAAGACAGACACAAGTTCCACTTTGCCATCTGCTCAGTGCATGATCGAGTCTTATAAAAAGGCCAACTGTCGCCTCCTGATGTCAAACAATTTCAACTCGTTGCTATCTCCAGCATTCATCACTGACGTGGGTGAGTTCTGACAAACATCTTCGGTTCATTAGAAACTTAACTAGGGAAAATATCCCTTACATATATATATATATATATATATATATATATATATATATATATATATATATATATATATATATATATATATATATAAAACTAGATACGACCAGCGACGTAGCATGCGCTGCAGACTTGCTCATAGATAGTACAAAAAAGGGGGCGGGGCAACAACAGCAGCACGAAGAAATGAGAACAACGCAAGTGAACGCCGGGGGTGAGGGGGGTACCGTCGACGCATTTTTGGTCTCGAGACATGCGCATTATTATTTGCACACGTATTGTGCTTGTTCTGGTTAATTATATATATAGATTCAGCAGAAATTAGAGAAAAAATTCAACGAGATCAAGCAAGCAATTTGACGCTATTTTCAAAAAGAATACGACAGAGCAGTTATGACAATCCAACTCCCCCTCGCTTGCCACCGCAGTCTATATATAGAATCCGCCTGCTCATCGTTGGTCTCGAGACATGCACACTGCGGTTTGAATCACCGCCCCCTCCTGTTCGGCGACATATGCTACGCCGCGGGTCGGATCTAGTAAGTTTTAAAGAAGCAAAGAAAGTTACGCAAACGAGTGATTGAGGCTCCAGTTTTCTCTCTATTGCTCAAAGACGTTTCCGGAACCACTGTAAATCGACGAATTTAAGAAACACTCAGTTTTATTTGATTTTAGGTATTCTTAACCAATTTTAATCAAAATTACACAAGTGCCTGTATACCTTGACATTTTTTTTCATTGCCAGATGGTTCGAGCTAGCTATTAACCCCGTCGTTGGTTGAGTGTTAAACCTCTTTTTGGTCACGTTAACCACATGACAGTGTATCTTTGAAATATTTGAACTGATCAACGATGTGTATCTTTGAAATATTTGAACTGATCAACGATGTGTATCTTTGGAATATTTGAACTGATCAACGATGTGTATCTCTGAAATATTTGAACTGATCAACGATGTGTATCTTTGGAATATTTGAACTGATCAACGATGTGTATCTTTGGAATATTTGAACTGATCAACGATGTGTATCTTTGGAATATTTGAACTGATGAACGATGTGTATCTTTGGAATATTTGAACTGATCAACGATGTGTATCTTTGGAATATTTGAACTGATCAACGATGTGTATCTTTGGAATATTTGAACTGATCAACGATGTGAATCTTTGAAATATTTGAACTGATCAACGATGTGTATCTTTGGAATATTTGAACTGATCAACGATGTGTATCTTTGGAATATTTGAACTGATCAACGATGTGTATCTTTGGA
Organism: Ampullaceana balthica; assembly: GCA_944989445.1. Taxonomy (NCBI): domain Eukaryota; kingdom Metazoa; phylum Mollusca; class Gastropoda; family Lymnaeidae; genus Ampullaceana; species Ampullaceana balthica. Next base: position 1,012,088 of record CALYLW010000118.1, read on the forward strand.
ATATTTGAACTGATCAACGATGTGTATCTTTTTATGAACACTGAAATAAATGGAATTTTCACTTTCATATCTTACTTGTGTATTCTGTTATATATGTATTTTTTATCGTGTTCTACTATTTATCTCTGAAATGTAAACAAAATATTATAATAATAATAAAAATTAAATCCGTTAGTACTAATAACAACTAAATGCAAAATTTGACAAAGAAACCTCTAAAAATATTTTTTTCTATAACGTCTGTTAGACGATAAAGAAAAAAATTGACGCACAATATAACACTTCAAAAATATCAATATATACATATTTATATTTAGGGCTCCGGAAATTAAGGATTAATTTCTCGATTAATCGTTAAAAAGTTTAACGATTAAAATTTTAAAACTATTAATCGACCCAGCACTTATGAATGTACTGAAGGTCAAAAAGTAAAATATTTCGGCCGATAAATATAAACTAATTTCTTGACGATTACAGGAACATTTCGATTCCAACACTTCGCTTAAATATTACCTGCAAACCGAAAACATCTACTAGAGCATCGGAAACTTCAGCTGAGACAATCTAAAGCTATGTGAACGATTGTTCAGCTCAGCTGGTTATATTATCCATAAGACACGCTCATCACTTGCACAAAATAATTTCAATACACTTGTCTGTTTGCGTTGGTAAAAAAGGATTTTTAAAAACCACGTTTTTATAAGTGGACTAAAAAGAAGAAAATAATTGAAAACGGATAAGTTCAATTACTTTAATTTAATATGACTAAAAACGTGGGGCGGGCGCTTAACATATGCAGTTCACTAATTCTCTCACTTATAGATCTCTCTTTTGCCTTCTCAATTATAAATCTTTAATTTTTATACCAAACACCCGCCCCATGTCATTGACAGCAGAATAAACCAAAGCTACCACATTTCGACATTTCTTATAAATATAATGTCGTTAAAGAAATCATACGTCAGTCAATTGATTATTTCAGATGAAGCCGCGGGCCAGTTTAAAGTGATATGCGGGCTGGTTTTGGACCGCGGGCCTGACTTTAGACACCCCTGTTTAGATGTATCTTGACATTACTACTACTATGGCATCCGTCCATCCTCATGGGCTGATGGCGTTTCCTCCTGCTCCTCTACCCCCCTTCCGCTTTCTCCTGGCCCGTTTCTCCTCGCTCATGGCTGCAAGGGAAGCTTCCGCGACTTGAATGCCCTCGCGTACTTTAGCCCGCCAGGAGGTGCGCTCCTCAGCAATGGTCTCCCACGTTTTATGGTCTATCTGTGCCAGACTCATGTCTTTCTTGCAGACATCCTTGAAGCGCAAGCAGGGGCATTATCCCTAGATTTAAAGATATTTATATGTTAAATTATGGATTTTTTAAGAGCCCAAACCTAAGAAACGCGTTAGGCATGGTAAAAATAAAAAAAATATTTTTTTAAAATTATTATTATTTTTTTTTAAAAATGAAATTTAAAAAAATAAATATAAAAATAATAAAGTTGCTATAAATGTATGAAGTTATCATTTGTGAGTTACGTTGCTGCCCGAACCATGCATTACTTGGGTATTTTTTCCCGGTGTCACAAAATAAACTTTTCCCCCAAAATAAAGATTAAAGTACAATCATGTAGGAGATCATTTACGCACCACATTAACTTGTCGTTCAAGTGCGACTTTGTGCTTCAGTACCTAATGAACGAGCGTAAATTGAAAGTCAACTTTATAACTAAACATCAGGTAGGTAATGTTTCATGTTTTTAGGAAAGGACCAGGAAAGAGATAGTAAGGCTAAAGAGGTACGCGGTGGTCGAGTGGCAGCGCACTGGACTGTCGTACCGATGGTAACGGGTTCGAATCCGTGTGAAGGCAAGGGTTTGTTCCCGGGGCCTAGGGCGTCCCTGAGTCACCCCGCTCCGAATGGGTACCTAACACTACATGTAGTTAGGCGGCTGGGTAATGCGTGGAACCCACAAAGCCGTGGCCTGTGATTGCTGCATCACTTGCCAACAGATCATCTGTCATGGTCTGTGGACGCAACTATCTTCTGCATAGAAGGAGCGTCTGTATAGATAAGATAAGATAAGTATATGAACTAACAATAGTGATTCATCTATTAGAAGCAAGCTCGTAAAATGTAATAGACATGGGACTTGCTTCATAGTAATTGTAACATTGAAATATTTAAGAAGATTCTTTATATTAACATAAAATTGAAATAATTGCATAAAGTAAGCATTAATAATTATCATCAATCATTAAAGTCTAACTTGGAAATAAAGCAATAATAAAACGATAATCTAATACTGCACTTATATAGACATTGGGATAAAAAAAATTGAAACCAAAACAATATCAGCGCTTAAATCTCTAATAAAAATGTAAAAAGAAACATAAACCATTCATAAGACTAAGACGCAATAATCTTCTGTTTTGAAATATCTTTTATGATGTATAAGATAAAAAATAAAATGTAAGTCACTATAGTATAAATATAACTGCACATTTTAAAACATGTTTACTCCAGGAGAGTGGGCGCTCAGTATTAACATCGATGGGTGTGGCTATCAGTTAAATGACATCATAGGCGCCAAATGTCATGAACCGAACAACATCTAAGGCGTGGCCACATCTCAAACTGAACATCATCAACAGTGTGGCCCTGTCAGCTTAGTGACATTAAGGGCGGGGCCATCGTCAGCTGAGTGACATCAAGGGCGTGGTCATAGCAGCTGGAGGTCCTCGGAGACCTAGCATCTCGACCAAAGGCCAGCTACATAAAATGAGCAGTTGATCCGGAAGAAGTGTGACAAAAAAACTCTCGCTGTCCTTAAATATTTTTCAAATGATTGCTGCATACAATAGATATCTAGAATCGGTAAGTTTCTATTTTGTAATATACCAAAAACCTTATTTTTTGTATTATCTCGCCTTAATTAATTGATAATCAATAAACGACTATCAACTTTCTCCCTGTCTCTACTCTCTACACCAATTCTCGCCGATGTTACCTTGATTGCGGTTAACGACGTTCCTCTTCCAGGAAGAAGTCCAGAATCATGTCTCTAAGCGTGGCAGTAGTCGGGGCGGGTATTGTCGGGCTGTCCACGGCCATCAACGTGCAGACACTCATCAGCGGGGTCAAGGTCACCATCATAGCCGACTCGTTCGGGAGGGACACGACGACGCCTCTGAGTCCCGGGATCTTCCTGCCCATCCCATCCAACATCAACATGGACCAGGTCTTGGCCAGGCAAGTCTGCTGTGACGTCACTCCCACTAACATGCCAAATGAATCTATGTTTAAACAAATTAGATCCCATTCGTCTGAAAAATAAAGTTAAGGAGAAACGCCGCTGGTAGTCATCATCAATAAACAAATATAATGTCGGCAGTGACAGGGGCTCCGCTATAATACATACTTTGTGTCGAAAGCTTGCGATTGCTCTCTTAAAACTTTTGACCAACTCCTCCATCTGCTGGGCAGTGCGATACATTGTTAGCGCTTGCGACTTGCTCGCCGCCTAAACAACTGGGCTATGTCAACAGATACACTTCTGTTACAGGGGCTAGACCAGAGATGGCCCACAGATACACTTCTGTTACAGGGGCTAGACCTGTGATGTCCAATAGATACACTTCTGTTACAGGGGCTAGACCTGTGATGGCCAACAGATACACGTCTGTTACAGGGGCTAGACCTGTGATGGTGAACCTTGTTGGGGGCCGCGTGCCCAAAATTCAACCAAACCCGCTTATTTATAGCAAAAGGTAAATGCATAAAATAAAAACAGGGTATTAGTAGGCCTGACAGGACGTAACATAACAGCGAACGTTTCGGCAAAGAGCCTTCTTCAACGGACAAATAGTACACAAATGAAACGAATAAAAAGAAATAATAGAAAAAAAACACTTAGCTGCGGTGAAATCCAAGTAGTCCAGTAGAGATAAAGCAAGGAGAGAAAAGTAAGAGCTTAAATAGGAAAGGAAAGGGTGGGTGTGGCCAATCAGTCAGCTTGTCAGTGCAAACACAACGTTGATCCCAAGTGGTGTAAGAGTCCCATATTCATGGATTAGTCTATTCTCCAGACTGACCCGGCCGGGTGTGTTTGTACAAGAAACCAAGGCGGTGACAGACATGTCATCGACGCCCATGTGGTCCCGTCCATTGAAGTGTCGGGAGACAGGACACTGTTTGTCTTGTTTAATGGCACGTACATGTTCCGCGATACGGCAAGAGAGTAACCTCCCCGTTTCACCAATGTACTTCAAAGGACAGCGCTTACACACAATGGTGTAGACCACATTGCGGCTAGTACAAAGATAGCCATTCCTAATCTTGAATATCCCCTTAGGGAAGACAATCTGGTCCGTCTGGGTAACAAAGGGACATGTCTTGCAGCGATTACGACCACATGGCTTAGTGCCCAGATGGGAGGACGGAATAAGCAGACGGCTACGAACCAATAGGTCTCGCAGATTTTTATCCCTCCTGAATACAATGAGGGGTGGGGTGGAAAATATGTTGTTTGTCTCAGGGTCCGCGAGGAGGATGGTGCGGTTTTTCACAAATATTTCCTTTGCTCTGATGTTGTGGGGATGGTATGTGAGCACCAATTTGCTCCTTTCATTACTATCACTGGAGCGTGATACAAAAGCCTCGGCACGAGTGAAGTTTTTAACTCGCTGAAGTGCAGATTGAAGTATAGCTTCAGGGTAAGACCTTTGTCTAAAAAACTCCACCATTTCCAACGCAGTCTCACCCCCATTACTTTATTTATAGCAGATTGCAGTCTCACCCCCATTACTTTATTTATAGCAAAGTGCCAAGACTCTAATAAACCCACTTATTTATAGCAAAGTGCCAAAACTCTAATAAACCCGCTTATTAATAGCAAAGTTCCAAGACTCTAATAAACCCAATTATTTATAGCAAAGTGCCAAGTTTCTAATAAACCCACTTATTTATAGCAAAGTGCCAAGTTTCTAATAAACCCACTTATTTATAGCAAAGTGCCAAAACTCTAATAAACCCGCTTATTAATAGCAAAGTTCCAAGACTCTAATAAACCCACTTATTTATAGCAAAGTGCCAAGTTTCTAATAAACCCACTTATTTATAGCAAAGTGCCAAGACTCCAATAAACCCACTTATTTATAGCAAAGTGCCAAGACTCCAATAAACCCACTTATTTATAGCAAAGTGCCAAGTTTCTAATAAACCCACTTATTTATAGCAAAGTGCCAAGACTCCAATAAACCCACTTATTTATAGCAAAGTGCCAAGACTCCAATAAACCCACTTATTTATAGCAAAGTGCCAAGACTCCAATGAAACCCGAAAATGGGGGTTTGGCTTAGCTGGTTTGATTAAGGAAGTAATACTAGTCACGTGCCGGCTGATGAGGAGGCTCTGCGTGCCGACCGTGGCACGCGTGCCATAGGGTCGCCCTCACTATTCCAGGTATCCATCTCATTTATAATCATGTATAAACAAGGTGATATGCTGTGATTGTTTGTTTTCCTATTCTTTCTCTAATAATTATGGATGTGACTTTTCACGCTCTACTCCTTTGCACGATTTTTCTGGCAAATAATTTTACGTCATCAGAGCAGTGCTTCTCAAAGTGGTGGTCCGCGGACCGGTGCCGGTCCGTGGGCCATCCGCTGCCGGTCCGCAGATGTTCTCAAAAAAAAAGGACAGAAAAAATTGTCAGTGCATGGAAAATAGTGCACCGGTCCCTGGTGCAATGGAAAAAAATTCTGCTGGTCCGCAATACTAAACAGTTTGAGAAGCACTGCTCTAGAGGAAAAAAGAACAACGTATGTTTTAGTGAGTGGTTGATTGACGGATGGGAGCACCACTACCAGATGGCCAAGTCACCGGAAGGGGAAATCTCTGGTCAGACGTTTCTGTCTGGTCACTGCCTGTGGTCAAAGCCCATGGACCACGGGGAGTACATCATTGCCAAACTTGTGCAGGACTACAAACCGCTGTCAGACAAGGAGATCCAAACCATGTCCCACCACAAGTGAGATGTCAAGTTGTTTGTTGAGAGCGGTCAAGTTGTTTATTGTAACATGTCAAGTTGTTTATTGTAACATGTCAAGTAGTTTATTGTAACATGTCAAGTAGTTTATTGTAACATGTCAAGTTGTTTATTGTAACATGTCAAGTTGTTTATGGTAACATGTCAAGTAGTTTATTGTAACATGTCAAGTAGTTTATTGTAACATGTCAAGTTGTTTATTGTAACATGTCAAGTTTTGTTATTGTAACATGTCAAGTTGTTTATTGTAACATGTCAAGTTGTTTATTGTAACATGTCAAGTAGTTTATTGTAACATGTCAAGTAGTTTATTGTAACATGTCAAGTTGTTTATTGTAACATGTCAAGTTGTTTATTGTAACATGTCAAGTAGTTTATTGTAACATGTCAAGTTGTTTATTGTAACATGTCAAGTTGTTTATTGTAACATGTCAAGTTGTTTATTGTAACATGTCAAGTTGTTTATTGTAACATGTCAAGTTGTTTATTGTAACATGTCAAGTAGTTTGTTGTAACATGTCAAGTAGTTTATTGTAACATGTCAAGTTGTTTATTGTAACATGTCAAGTAGTTTATTGTAACATGTCAAGTTGTTTATTGTAACATGTCAAGTTGTTTATTGTAACATGTCAAGTTGTTTATGGTAACATGTCAAGTAGTTTATTGTAACATGTCAAGTAGTTTATTGTAACATGTCAAGTTGTTTATTGTAACATGTCAAGTTTTGTTATTGTAACATGTCAAGTTGTTTATTGTAACATGTCAAGTTGTTTATTGTAACATGTCAAGTAGTTTATTGTAACATGTCAAGTAGTTTATTGTAACATGTCAAGTTGTTTATTGTAACATGTCAAGTTGTTTATTGTAACATGTCAAGTAGTTTATTGTAACATGTCAAGTTGTTTATTGTAACATGTCAAGTAGTTTATTGTAACATGTCAAGTTGTTTATTGTAACATGTCAAGTTGTTTATTGTAACATGTCAAGTTGTTTATTGTAACATGTCAAGTAGTTTGTTGTAACATGTCAAGTAGTTTATTGTAACATGTCAAGTTGTTTATTGTAACATGTCAAGTAGTTTATTGTAACATGTCAAGTTGTTTATTGTAACATGTCAAGTAGTTTATTGTAACATGTCAAGTTGTTTATTGTAACATGTCAAGTAGTTTATTGTAACATGTCAAGTTGTTTATTGTAACATGTCAAGTTGTTTATTGTAACATGTCAAGTTGTTTATTGTAACATGTCAAGTTGTTTATTGTAACATGTCAAGTTGTTTATTGTAACATGTCAAGTAGTTTATTGTAACATGTCAAGTAGTTTATTGTAAGCTGTCAAGTTGTTTATTTTAATCTGTCAAGTTCTTTATTGTAATCTGTCAAGTTGTTTATTGTAAGCTTTTACTTACCCAAAAGAAAGCGCCATCTCATTCAATTAGGGCGAAGCACACAAGTAAATCACTAGGAATTTTAATTATACTTTTTTTTTCAAATTTGTAATATCAATCAGTCGAGTTAATTAATTTATCCCTGCATTATTCAAAGTGAAAACGTATGTTAAATTTATAAAATAATAAAATCTCAAGTACCCATTACATCCATGTATTTATTGAGTTGAAATTTCCCGTACATAGTTGGCCTGGAGGACGATGCTGGGTAGGCCAATATGAGATTTGGTGTTAGGACCTGTGTCTTTTAGACGTTTTAGAAGCATAGCATTTATTGAGTACAAGAACCATAACGTAAAGGGAAAAGGGTTCAATATAAAAAAGAGCGCCTTATCATGAAAATGATTAAACATGGAACAGTAGCTTAAAATACTAACTGATGGGTATACTGCAGTAGTCTTATGTCATAACGCAAGAAAGGAAAGTTTAGCGGAATACAACATTCGTTAATTATTTGTACAAAGCATATTACATTGTTTTTATGGACTGTTTGATATTGTTACCTATTCGACTGCTGTGTCTTCTCAGGTTCGGCGCCAGATTTACTACAGTCGCTGTTGACAGGGTGAAATATCTGCCTTGGTTAATGAAGGAGTAAGTTCCGTTCAAATTTAATTAATGTGTCTGAAGTTGAACATGAAGAAATCGTAATAGTATTCTACCCCCCCCCCACCCCCACCTTCCCGCAAATTAAAAAAACGTATTAGTTTTTAAGGCGTTTAGCAGAGCAGTGAGGAATTTCTAAACTATTTGTCACTTCAATCTTGCAATACCCCTTAGCAGAGCCAAGTGTGTGTGTGTGTGTGTGTGTGTGTGTGTGTGTGTGTGTGTGTGTGTGTGTGTGTGTGTGTGTGTGTGTGTGTGTGTGTGTGTGTGTGTGTGTGTGTGTGTGTGTGTGTGTGTGTATGTGTGTGTGTGTGTGTGTGTGTGTGTGTGTGTGTGTGTGTGTGTGTGTGTGTGTGTGTGTGTGTGTGTGTGTGTGTGTGTGTGTGTGTGTGTGTGTGTGTGTGTGTGTGTGTGTGTGTGTGTGTGTGTGTGTATTAAGAGTCTTTCTGTGTGAACGGGTTGATCTCCATTGCGCTGAGATGCCGCCCCTGGCCATGTCAGAGTTCATACTTGGTCACCTACCGTAAATCATTACAATAAAATGCTTTGATGAAATATTCAGGTATAAAAATGTAAAAAAAAACGTGTGCATGTCTCCTTGCATCCCAGACATTCCATTCTGTAATCTCTATTATAACAATCTTTTCCTATCCACTCAATCCATGTCTACACACGAGAAGAAAATTCTTTACTTAAGGAACTGATGTTTGTAAACACGTGACTCACGTTTTAATTCAACGCCCCCCGCCTCCCCTCCACACACACACACACTCACAGACACACACACACTCACACACACACACAAAACACCGTTCTTCTTCAGTTCTTATGACGAAAACTCGAAATCAGGGGAACAAACTGTAAAAATGTGTAAAAGTTTTAGTTGTTTTAGTTACTGCCCCAAACAAACATTTTAAAGCTTTGTGGTGAGTTGTCTGTGTCGTATGTGGACCTAGGGTTGGACGTCTCAAAACAAGTGAAATAACTTAGTTTTTTATGACATAAATCTGGAAGGTAATTAAGGAGTTATTTAATGTTATACATGTAACACATTAAGATTTTTGAATACCAAGAGGGTACGGTGCCCAGATGCGGCGTTTAGTGCGCGCGAGGCCTGGTGCAAAAATGACCCCGCGGGCCCCCCCCCTAGATTAGATCAATTCTTATGCAAACTCAGTAGTGCAATATCTGCTGGCTCTTTTATTACTAAAATATAGTCTCAAGTCTGAAACGCGGGACCCCCCTAAGCGCGGGGCCTGGGGCAATTGCCCCAGCTGCCACTCCCAAAGGCTGCTCCTGGCGGCACCTGAGAATGGTCAATTTTATCACATTTCCAGGGAATCGGCCAATTCCATGTTTGTGAGAGACATATTGGTGGCACGGGAGTCGAGCAGCATGCGCGCTCAGCTGGCGTATCAAGGGTCACGTGTTCGAATCTCCGTTAATAGATTTGTTCCCGGGCCCCAAAGGTGTCGCTGAGTCTGAGTTCACCCAGGATGTGAATAGCGTGTTCCCTCATAGCCGTGGCCTGTGGCTGCGTCACTTGCCAGAACTTAGGACGCAATAATCTTCTGTTTAGAAGTAGCATCTGTAATAGATTAGATAAGAAGTAAGCACGAAGATACTCTACAGACGTCTATTCCGATTTATTTTTATGTTGTCTGTCTACAGATTCCGTAGCAGAGGAGGTAACCTGATCTCAGACATCGTGTACTCTCTGCAAGAGGTATGTCGTAGGCAGCACCATTCAGAACTCTTAGTTATAGATGTAAACAGCTTATATCGTCAACGAATGGCTCGGCGGAAATCACGTGGGAACCCTAGACAAAAGCCAAGACAAGGAAAACAGAAGAAAAACTAATAGTTATAGAAATAAAAATTACATATTTTATTTATTTATTAGCATGAAAGTTTCACCGAAAATGAATTATAAATTAGAAAAAAAAACTGGTACCTTTAGAAGTTAATACTAACAAAATAGCTCAGAGTTAAGAGGTATGATTTCGATGCCACATTTTATTAGATAAACTATACCATAAAAAATACATAAGTAGCAGCAGCAGCATTTTCACAACTTGCACCTCGGTTACACAGCTGTACGGCAAGTACGACATTGTGGTCAACTGCACGGGTGTGAGGGCCAGGGAAGTGGTCAATGATCCAGGGCTGATGCAAGTCAAGGCGCATGCCCTGCAGGTACGTTAATCTTAAAAGTGTTGAGTCGCTGTGATAAGTTGTTGTGATCAGTTTTTGTTTTCAGTTGTTGTGGTAAGTTGGTGTGGTCAGTTGTTGTGGTCAGTTGGTGTGGTCAGTTGTTGTGGTCAGTTGTTGTTGTCAGTTGTTGTGGTAAGTTGGTGTGGTCAGTTGTTGTGGTAAGTTGGTGTGGTCAGTTGTTGTGGTCATTTGTTCCTTTTGTCCTTATTGTAGTGCTATGGCAGTTGATGGATTAGCCAAAAGACATCCAACTGTGTTACTCTCTGCACGGTGACGCTCTTCAGCAACATAAAAACAAGTTTAACTTAAATATTGATCAGCGCTACTGTCTAGTAACTCGCCCAGCCCTAAAACAAAATCTTTTTAATATAACCAATCAAGAAGAAGAGAGCTTTAAAACGATTGTTTCTAATGAACTAAACTTACTTTGATTTTAAAGACCATCAACGCGTTCATCCAGATGAATCTTTCCACACGAGGTGACAAACTGGCAATTAAAACAGTTTGAAATGGCTGCTTAATGAGAACGTTTTTAATGGGCGGCAATATAAATGGGCGTGACGGTAGGCTGTTAATGACGGGAGTGGCGTGGAAAGGGGTTGGGGAGTATAATAGGAAGGGGAGTGGTGAGAGCTTGGAGACTGGGGTGGTGGAGAGTGGGAGTGAATCAGATGACGGTGAGGCGAAGGTTAGAGGTTGCGAGTAAGGAGTGTATTTAACAAAGAGAGATAAGTGTCATGGTATGAGAATCACTGCGAATAATTGTGATGACATTGTTGTAACTTTGTCATGAACTCGGGTCAAGGCGTGACTTGACAAGAGCTCACTTGTAAATAATAGTGTTAGTTGTAGTCACTCGGTATGAGAGTTAGACAGCCAGGCTGGGTATAAATAGTGTGGTGTGAGACAGAGAGAAGGGAACACAATAGAGTACTGAACGAGTAAGAGGTGAAAAGTCCTTGTGAGGACTAGCGGTTGAGTGATAGAGGGTAGTTCGACTTGCTGTAACACATCGAGGTGTGCTCGATGTTAGAGCGAAGTACGGCTAGCATTAGGGACAGATAGTCCATCGTACGCACTTAGGAGTAAGTGGCACTGTGGAAGGATTACGTGTGTGTACCTGAACCTTTTGATGTACATATGTTGCTGACTAAATAAAGAATTATAGTATCCATTGACAAGGGTCGAGACTTAGTCTTCATTCATCCAGAACCCAGTACGCAACAATAAGTATTCAAAAAGCTGTGGACGAAAGATTGAAAATAGCCAACATTCCTACGTCCCCACCACTACCTCACCCATCTTCTCCAATCAACATCAATTCATCCCGTCTTTCCTCGGCTCATAAAAATTGGTTAATGAATTAATTAGCAGCAGTTGATACAAATTTGGGGTCATTGATTCACTTCTGTAGCTCCCCTTTTATAAAAAAAATCACGCCCCAAACACGAGCCTTGAACTTATTTGATCTTATTATATTATCAATTAGAGTTCAACTTTGACCTCTGATGTTTGATCGGTGGCACACCTTCAAGGCTGCAGGTGTAGCTTTTAATCTTGCCGCATCCGAGTCTAGAAGCGAATAGTTTTCAGAATTTAATTTCGCACTTTCCCTTTAATTAAGTCCCCCTGTTTATCTGTGACGCCTGAACTTTGACCCAAGCACCAAATTGCGGGATGTGACTTTGGACGTGAATTTAGGGTCCATAATGAATGACGGTGGTGTATTAATATTCATGAACAAAATAGGGCTGTTGTTGAAAGTCTTTTGGCAGACTCAAGCGTGTTTCCATATGTGAGTGTATGTGTTCGTTAATGTTTGGTTATGTGTTTGTATGTTTTTGTCCTACCTCAAACTATTCGTTTTTTCTCTATCATTTCTAGCACGACTTATAACAAGTGTGTAGTGGGGATGGGGGTAGTATCAAGAGGGGAATATAGCGAATTGTAACGTTCGGCAAGATTTGAAAAAAAAATTACAATTTAAAATGCGGTTTTATTTTACACGACAAAAAAGCCCAACACTTTACCTTTTGGATTGACTTCAAAAACGTGTTATGCTCTTCCCAAATTGTTTGCTATAATTATATCTGAACCTCCGCTCATAAGTTGCTCCCAACTGATGATTAACAAAGTATATATTTAGAAATTTTTTTTTATACATTTTGATATGAATAAAGTTGATTTCAGTATTGTATTTTATAGTTCTAAATTCGGCTTATATGCCAGCATGTACGGTAAATAAAGCGGCAGACAAGAGTCCAATAACACAATATATTGCTAGTTGGTTTGTTTTCTAATATTTATTAACGTGGCCTCATAAATCAGGTATCAAAGCAATGGAAGAAAGAGTTTCTCATCATGGACAATGACATATTTCTGTTGCCGCAGTAAGTATTTCTAGTGCCTCAGTAAGTATTTCTACTGCCTCAGTAAGTATTTCTATTGCCTCAGTAAGTATTTCTATTGCCTCAGTAAGTATTTCTATTGCCTCAGTAAGTATTGCTACTTCCTCAGTATTTCTACTGCCTCAGTATTTCTACTGCCTCAGTAAGTATTTCTATTGCCTCAGTAAGTATTTCTACTGCCTCAGTAAGTATTTCTACTGCCTCAGTAATTATTTCTATTGCCTCAGTAATTATTTCTACTGCCGCAGTAAGTATTTCTACTGCCGCAGTAAGTATTTCTACTGCCTCAGTAAGTATTTCTACTGCCTCAGTAATTATTTCTACTGCCTCAGTAAGTATTTCTACTGCCTCAGTAATTATTTCTACTGCCTCAGTAAGTATTTCTACTGCCTCAGTAAGTGTTTCTACTGCCTCAGTAAGTATTTCTATTGCCTCAGTAAGTATTTCTACTGCCTCAGTAATTATTTCTATTGCCTCAGTAATTATTTCTACTGCCGCAGTAAGTATTTCTACTGCCTCAGTAAGTGTTTCTACTGCCTCAGTAAGTATTTCTACTGCCTCAGTAAGTATTTCTATTGCCTCAGTAAGTATTTCTACTGCCTCAGTAAGTATTTCTACTGCCTCAGTAATTATTTCTATTGCCTCAGTAATTATTTCTACTGCCGCAGTAAGTATTTCTACTGCCGCAGTAAGTATTTCTACTGCCTCAGTAAGTATTTCTACTGCCTCAGTAATTATTTCTACTGCCTCAGTAAGTATTTCTACTGCCTCAGTAATTATTTCTACTGCCTCAGTAAGTATTTCTACTGCCTCAGTAAGTGTTTCTACTGCCTCAGTAAGTGTTTCTACTGCCTCAGTAAGTATTTCTATTGCCCCAGTAAGTATTTCTATTGCCTCAGTGTTTCTATTGCCCCAGTAAGCAATGGAAGAAGGATTTTCTCATCATGGACAGTGGCATATTTCTACAGCCTCAGAACAGTTATGATTTAATTTACAATTTTGTCTTGAGAAATCTGTGTCATGACATGGAGATAGCAATACTGTCTACCCATGAGTCGGTATTATCTGAGCCAGTATTATCTGAGCCAGTAATGTCTGAGCCAGTAATTTCTGAGCCAGTAATATCTGAGCCAGTAATATCTGAGCCAGTATTACCTGAGCCAGTAATGTCTGAGCCAGTTATATCTGAGCCAGTAATATCTGAGCCAGTAATATCTGAGCCAGTAATGTCTGAGCCAGTAATATCTGAGCCAGTAATATCTGAGCCAGTAATATCTGAGCCAGTAATATCTGAGCCAGTAATATCTGAGCCAGTAATATCTGAGCCAGTAATATCTGAGCCTGTAATATCCGAGCCAGTAATCTCCGAGCCAGTAATATCTGAGCCAGTAATATCTGAGCCAGTATTATCTGAGCCAGTATTACCTGAGCCAGTAATATCTGAGCCAGAAATATCTGGTCCATTATTTTCTGAGCCACTCCTATTTCCATTCCAAAATACTCCCTCGCTGTAACAACATTTGCAGGTCAAGTAACAAGTCTTTAACACACACTGTGTTCTGGTTAACAACTGTCTTTAATCACTCTATGCAATCCACTGTAATCAACTGTACAATCAACCACCTAAGCAGCTCGTATGCAATCAACCTCGGTTGCCTCTTGAACCGTACATTTATAGTCAGCTCTCCTCCAAGTCCATGACCATGCACGCTTACAGTTCACATCACAAACCACGTGTTTCATACTAGGTCACGTCCTTGCATGCTCATACAATATAAACACAACAACACGTCTCTCACACTCGAAAAACTAAATTTCTAAGCCCCCATCCCCTAAACCCCTTCTCAACACCTTCCTGCACTACAAAAACCATTATTAGTTCATCTTATCTCCTGCCTTACACCATCGATTCCCACTGTCCTTGCATTACACCATCGATTCCCACTGTCCTTGCCTTACACCATCGATTCCCACTCTGCTTGCCTTAAAACCTTTCTTGCACCAATACTTTTCCCCTGAGTCCTCCTGAAATCTTGCATTACCGCACAACTCTCAGCTCACAGTCCTACCAGCTGTCCCTGTGTAACTTCTACCAGCTGTTCCTGTGTCTCTCCTACCAGCTGTCCCTGTGTCTCTCCTACCAGCTGTCCCTGTGTCTCTGCTGTCAGCTGTCCCTGTGTCTCTCCTACCAGCTGTCCCTGTGTCTCTCCTACCAGCTGTCCCTGTGTAACTCCTACCAGCTGTCCCTGTGTCTCTCCTACCAGCTGTCCCTGTGTCTCTCCTACCAGCTGTCCCAGTGTCTCTCCTACCAGCTGTCCCTGTGTAACTCCTACCAGCTGTTCCTGTGGCTCTCCTAACAGCTGTCCCTGTGTCTCTCCTACCAGCTGTTCCCTGATTCTCTCACACTTATGCGACTTCTCTGATTCCCAGCAAGGATTCAGACATCATTGATGTTGGCTTTTTCCTGGAACCGAACGTCTACTTGAACGGTGTGGACGATGATATAATGGATTTACTCATCCACAAGGTCAAGGCCTATGTGCCTCACTTAGTGGTGAGTGCCTACCAGCAGTGGTTCTTATGGTTATTGTGACATTTATGAAACTTTCGAAACATCTATGTGAACAGTTTGCGCATAATTTAATTTTCTATTTTAATACATAGGTTCGGTTCTACTGCATTTTGTAGAAAACAATAATTGAGTTCAGAAAAAAATTCAATGCGTGTTTAAAGCATAATTCTGTTTACTTTTACAAAGTTGCTTTGTAGATGATATTCAAAAATAATATCTCGATACATCCAAGTAGACCGTTGAGACTTTAACGTAACACACTTTAAGTCCGATAAAATAATTTTTTTGTTTAAATCCCTCTATCTATCGTTAAATCCCTCGAGCTATTATTAAATCTCTAGCTATCCGGAAATCACGCTAGCTATCCTTAAATCCCTGTAGCTATCTTTAAGTCCTTCAGCTATAGCGACTAGAATATTGTTTTAATCATCAGCCGAAAGTAAATATAAGAAGTATTAGATTAACCAACTATTCATACAATTTGAACGTCTAAAAAAATCGATGCTCTTGGTTCCAGTAAAAGGCGAAAGATTAAATATCGAGTTTATCTTATGTTTTATATGATCGTCCCTAACACAGCAGGGGCGGCACTAGATCTTTAGCCATGGGGTGTTATCTTCTACACTTGTTTAAACAATGGTAGCACAGAGTGTTAGAGGTTAAAGATTTCTAGGGAACCCAAGTTTTTAAAAAATAATTTTAATTTTTAATATTTTCGTTTTGCACAGGGAGCCGATATAGTGAAGAAGTGGGCGGCCAGGACACCTTGCAGGGAGCCGCCTATGGTGGAAATGGAGATGATGCGATGTGGTGGGGGCCCTGTTTTGCCAGTAAGTACATGTGGAGGGTGCCACAAACTTAGCTGTGTGGTTGGGGTGTGAGGGGTGTGAGGGGCGATATTGGGAAGTTTTGCTGCGAGGCTGAGTTTTAAAATTTAAAATAATTGCCAGGAAACTTGGGTTCCCTAGAAATCTTTAATTTATTAAAAAAAACTATATTTATCGTAAACTTCTGCAGTTAGAATATTTCATAAAAACGCCGACTACTTAAGTTCAATAAAAGTAAACCTTCAAGTATAACAGTGTTTCAAGCTATGGTGTGTTTCAAACATTGGCTCTGGCCAGTGAAGAAGTGGCCCTGCCCTCCCTCTCCCAAGATCTCGGGTCATGAAAATGGATACTGAGCACATGCGTCGGACGCATGTTTTAGATAAAAAAAAATAAGTAACATGTTTTGCGTCTGATACTTAGCCATGTTAGGAAATCTTTGAAAGATAACACAATGTTATGCATCCCAGAAAAAAACAGCTCCAATGGAGCAATGTTGTGAAATCCCGAGTAATGTTGTGAAATCCCGAGTAATGTTGTGAAATCCCGAGTAATGTTGTAAAATCCCGAGTAATGTTGTGAAATCCCGAGTGATGTTGTAAAATCCCGAGTAATGTTGTGAAATCCCGAGTAATATTGTGAAATCCCGAGTAATGTTGTGAAATCCCGAGTAATGTTGTGAAATCCCGAGTAATGTTGTGAAATCCCGAGTAATGTTGTGAAATCCCGAGTGATGTTGTAAAATCCCGAGTAATGTTGTGAAATCCCGAGTAATATTGTGAAATCCCGAGTAATGTTGTGAAATCCCGAGTGATGTTGTAAAATCCCGAGTAATGTTGTGAAATCCCGAGTAATATTGTGAAATCCCGAGTAATGTTCGGAGATGTGAAGTTTTAAAAAACGCCATACACGTTGAGCAGTTTGTTGGCAATGTTCAAGAATGTAGAACTGACTACTGCTATGTTTTCAAATGTTGTGAAACGCTGTGAAAAGATCGTGCAGTGTTGAGGATTTTTGAGTGATGTGAAAAGATGTTCAATATTGTGTAATGATGTGCAAAAGTAAAATGTTGTGCAATGTTTTACAATTTTATCAAATGTTGTGCAAGGTTTTACAATGTTATCAAATGTTGTGCAATGTTTTACAATTTTATCAAATGTTGTGCAATGTTTTACAATGTTATCAAATGTTGTGCAATGTTTTACAATGTTATCATATGTTGTGCAATGTTTTAAAATGTTATCTAATGTTGGGCAATGTTATGATTTGTTGTGAAATGTTGTGCAATGTTTTTTTGTGAAATCTTGCGCAAAGCATTTCAGATTTACATGATGACACACACAACTTTATGTTAAAAAATAATCAAATGCAACGGGCGAGGCAATCATGAAACGTTGCACAATAAACTTGCGAATTTTATAAATAAGATCACATTTTGTGTTTATGTTTCCTCCGTTTGACATCTCTCTTAACAAAATAATTATATTCCCATATACATGTATTCCTATAAGCCTAAATACAACATAATACATATTTACCACCCCAACATCTTCAAGCAAACCAATTTTAAACAATGTCCACATCCCAGTGGATGTCTTAAATGTCTGTGCTCTTATATCCATATCATCCATAATCCCAGTGAGATCTTTATTGCATGTGCTCCTGTCAGGTCGTTCACAACATTGGACTGGGGGCGGGGACCGTCAGTTTAGCCTGGGGCGCCGGTTCCCAGGCGGCTCACCTGGTCCAGGATATCGCCCGACTCATCAAGCCCTTTGCCCGTGTGTGGAGACCTTTTCTCACGCTTGGATGACTCACTCGTTGGAGTCCACTTTTCACACGCTTGGATGACTCGCTGGTTGGAGTCCAGGGGGAGTAACAAATGATGGCATGCAACAGTTTCACACATCTTCTCCAGAGTTATCGGACTTAAACTTCGCTGAATGAAACAAAATGTCAGTTTATACTCCCAAAGCCTTCCAGCCACACCTTGATCAAATGAAAATCGGCATTTTTGTTTCATGTGAGTGCCTCATGCCGGGATAATACTGTCAAATTTTGTAACATCTTAAAAACATTCTTAACTATCTCAATGTATTTTATCCTTGAGCCACTCATAATAAAGAGAATTTGATATCATACTTTATAATTTAGTGAATGTAATTCATTTGATGTTTCAGATTATACAAATTTTAAAAAATAACCGGACGATTTGAATAAGGAACATGAAATCTAGATCTACAAGGGATCTCAACTCACAAAAATTGGGGACTGACGTTATCACGTACATGATCCAAAATACTGACCCAGTTAGTTTCACCCAACATAGAATGACTTTCAAATATTGTGTTGGATCTCAATGACCTAATTTTACATTGATGACTAACCCGGTGTTTAGATAACTCAATGACCATAGATTACATTGATGTCTAACCCGGTGTTTAGATAACTCAATAACCATAGATTACATTGATGACTAACCCGGTGTTTAGATAACTCAATAACCATAGATTACATTGATGACTAACCCGGTGTTTAGATAACTCAATAACCATAGATTACATTGATGACTAACCCGGTGTTTAGATAACTCAATAACCATAGATTACATTGATGACTAACCCGGTGTTTAGATAACTCAATAACCATAGATTACATTGATGACTAACCCGGTGTTTAGATAACTCAATAACCATAGATTACATTGATGACCAACCCGGTGTTTAGATAACTCAATAACCATAGATTACATTGATGACTAACCCGGTGTTTAGATAACTCAATAACCATAGATTACATTGATGACTAACCCGGTGTTTAGATAACTCAATGACCATAGATTACATTGATGACTAACCCGGTGTTTAGATAACTCAATGACCATAGATTACATTGATGACTAACCCGGTGTTTAGATAACTCAATGACCATAGATCACATTGATGACTAACCCGGTGTTTAGATAACTCAATGACCATAGATTACATTGATGACTAACCCGGTGTTTAGATAACGCTACAAAAAAGAACAACGCTACCAACAGGCCTTACTGAAAGCATTGAGTTTACCGCTTGCGCTCGGATTAGTGAATATGTTAGCTGATTTGTTACCCCCAAAAGCTGGCAGTGCAAGGAGGACATTATAAAACCTGTGCTAATCGATAAGCCACCCTAATATTATTATTTAGTGCATGAGTTAGGATTAATATAATATGTTAGCAGGCATAAACCGTAAAAACGATAGACACCATGCAAGGTTTCCCCGCTCAAAAACACTTCCGGTTGAGAGTGCATATAAACATACAATTAAAAACAACACGAAACGTGGACGAGAATGAACTGAAAGTTCAGAGTGACGCTTGACGTTTAATGTTCATAAACGTCTATCAAGCATTTGTGGCAGGCATCCATTAAAAAATTAGTACCATTTAAATTAGAGGTTCATAATATTACATAAGTATACACTTTGTCCGAGTATTTTAGAATTCCTTTTTTCAAATACTTTATTTTACTTTTACTAGTACTAGTTTCTACATGTAAACGTTTATATTAACTGCCAATGTATAAACCATAACATCAAACGTATAACATCAAACGTATAACATCAAACGTATAACATCAAACGTATAACATCAAACGTATGAGGTAATCACCACAATAGACCGAACCTCAACCCAAAATGCTGATGACGAAATCCATATATTTTTTTTAAATATTTTAAAGAAATAATATTATCTAGTATATATACCTCTCCAGTACATAGTGCTGTAAATATACTAAATATACACTATAAACATACGGTACAAATATACTACACGTTTGAGAGTACTGGCAATCCGGTAGGTACTCCAACTGAACTCATTCTAAAAGATATCATCGAATCAATTATTGAATTTTAAATTAATGAACTGATGATTAAACGTTCGTACCAGGGAAATAAAGGGTGGGGTTAAAACACAAGCATGGTTTAAAGAAACGGGCCAAGCTGATGTGTCTATACATAGATTAGA
The DNA here is from genome assembly GCA_944989445.1 of Ampullaceana balthica. Classification (NCBI taxonomy): domain Eukaryota; kingdom Metazoa; phylum Mollusca; class Gastropoda; family Lymnaeidae; genus Ampullaceana; species Ampullaceana balthica. Next base: position 1,032,215 of record CALYLW010000118.1, read on the forward strand.
CTTAATGGCAGGGGCAGGCTCTTCAGTCTCAGTATTTGGGCAGGGATATGCCAACGTTACATCAATGTTTTTAATTATCCTAAAAATGTGAACTTGTATCAGGCCTTGGGCCTTACAGTAGAGCACCATCTTAACCTCACGCTCATTTCCGATGGAAGCAAAAGAATGTTTAGATGTAACATTACGTTTAAGAAATTGTTTTTTTTACTGTGTGTTTGGGGTTCTTGGGTAAGTAATGACGCTGTACCGGATTCAAATTATTGAAATATGGCCGGAGCCGGATTTGTGAAATTTAATCCGGCTGGAGCTGTATCCATGAAGTTAAATCCGGCCGGAGACAGATTTGTAAAAATGGCCGGATTCCGGATTTGCCGGAGCCATTATATATATATATCTGGAAAAATACCCGCACTTTGTAGCGGGAGTGTGCTGACCCTTTATCCAAGTATTAGTTGCTGGTTATTACAATTTTTATTTGCCAAGTTAAATTTCAGATTCATCTATTTAGTTAAAATCTTATGAGAAACAGAGATATGCCATTTTACCGCGTGAGTTGTATTCACTTTTAACATAACCTTACTATTTAAAAGATATGATTTATTAAATAATGATTCTTGCCGACCATAATAACTAAATTTACAATTTCATTCCCACTTGTACAAAACTAACATAACTTATAGGTTTTCCCGAAAGAGCTCTAGCACCCTCGTCACTCAAATATTTAATATATAATTTCGAAACTGCATCGTATCACAATTGTAAGTTATATAATATTTTTAACCACGTCTATGAGATAAAGAACATGTGGCACTATCCCTTTAAAAGGCAAAAGCCAAGTGACTCATAGCGCAAATAAACAAAATTATAAATGTACTTTCTAAAATACTTTTTAAAAAAAACAACCGATCGTATTAAAATGATATCAAAAAAATGTGCACACCATATTTACACAATATAGAAAGCTGGCCGCATAAAATAAAGTCTTGTTATAAAGTAAATGTACTGGACCAAAATAACTCCTCCTTTTGACGTATTCATAATTGTTTTAACAGGGAAATAATATTTAACATTTTTTATGTCTCTATATTTTACTATTTATATTAACGGTTTTTAAGCAATGTGTATAATTTCCAAAAGGATTCTTTTTTTTTGTTCCCTATTTCGGATAAGGCATCATATTTTGTAAATTATATTCAATGCACACACACACACCAGATTTTATATCTGAAAAAAAAATGAAAAAAAAATGATTCAACCGTCTGTTAATAAGTGCATCTTAAAAATTATTAAAAGGCAATTTTAGAAATGGCATATGCTATTCTGAATACAAAGGAATGAACACAAACACATATTCAATTCGCAATTCATATTAATTAAGCGTTTTCAGGATCACTTCATTAAATTTAGTCAACTTTTGTTAATACGTTCGGTAGCGAAAGTTTATAATGTATAGTGCATATAAAGCTTAAGTAAACTGTTCTAAAGTGTAAGTTTATTTGACATAGGCCATCACTTTCAACATAAAATAAACTCGCTACATCTATGTTTTTTTTTATTAAATGTCAAGTTATGAATTAAATTTTAAAGAATCCCAATTTTATTCATTGCATGTAAAATATTAATACAATGCATCGTGAAAATAATTTAAATACAATAATTTAAACGCATATGTAATATATAAAGCGCAGTTGATATTTTTATGTTTGTTTGTTTGTATCCATTAAAAAAGGCCACTGCTTTGTTGACATTTTTCCAAAAGATCTCTGCCACTGTCGTCACTAAAAAAGCTTATATATATATATACGACACTGCATCGTAACACAATTGTAGTTAATACAATATTTGCAACCGCGTCTATGAGATAAAGATAATAAAGATAAATAAAGAAATTAGGCTATATTCCTAATTTTAAAAAAACAAACAAAGCAAATCAATTTTATGTTAAAAACGCACGTGAAACCATGACAATAATTGATTTTAAAAATGGCCTATGTTAATCTATCATCAAAGGAATGAACATAACATATTCAATTCGCAATACAAAATAATTAAGCGTTTTCAGGATCACTTTATTTAGTTTAATCTACTTATGTTAATAGGTCCGGTAGCCTAAGTTTAAATAGTATAAGTGTATAGGTTATGTAAAAGACAATAGCTTATGTAAACGACAAACAAAATATAAATGCTATATTAATAGGACACAGCTAAATTTAAGATGCGTACACGAAAATGTGTACACAGTAATCAGGCGATAAAAGATTTTAGAACGCGCACCGCTAAAAATGAATTCTTGAAAAAAATACTGACACAATTATTACATAAATAGGTTTTTTATTAAATGTCGAGTTATGGAACAGAAAATAATTAAAACAAATTCGCAATTAAATTTAAACGTGTAAACAATTAAATCTAATGCATCGTAAGGCAGTTGTAATTAAATATTTTTACGTGTCTATCTAATATATAGAAAGTAACAGTAAAGAAAATGACAATTCATTGTACTACACAGCTCCAATTATGAAGCGTACACGAAAATATGCGCACCGTAATTAGACATTATAATTTTTTTTTAAAATGCGCACGGCTGAAAATAAAGTATTGGGGAAAAAAACGTCACCAAAAGTAACTCGCTTTGAACGGCATTTGAACGTCCGCGTAAATTTGTTCAAAACAGAAATGAGGTTAAATTTTTTATTCTTTGTCTCTGCATTTCTGATTATTTAATTTACGGCACTCGGGCAAAAGGGAAAATTACAAAAAGTAACTTAAAACCACCTTCAGGGTAAAAGGAACTGTCCTGCCAAATTTGGTCCCCGTCCGTCATTTGGTTTTTCCGTGGCTGTCTAACAGAAAGTCGAAAAGTGAAACATACAAACATACAAAGATACAAACACCAACTGAGCTTTATATATCTAATATAAATTAGGGTTCTACCGGCCAGCCGGATGAAGATAAATCCAGCGTGAGCTGGATTTGTAAAAATGGTCAGATTTGCCGGAGCCGGGGCCAAAATCCGGTACACCCCTTAGGAATGGGGTCAATTGAAAGAGAATGTGCAAACCTTACGAAATTCGCCGTCTTACACCTAAATATACTCGTAATAAAACCTTTTGATGAGTCTGAGGCCTGCTGTGACAACTTCCGGTTTCAGAGGGTACAATGAGTTATAGTTCTTGAGACCTTGTCAAAAAGCTGAACTTCCTGTGAGAAGCGGGCGAGATGTTTGTAATTGTTGATATCGTCTGCTGTATGTCTAGGGACACTTTGTAAAAGGAAGTGAGTGTTTGCTGACACAAAAAAGGTAAGTGCGCCACTTATCGCACCTACTGCATCAACGCACGGTGTCAAATAGTACACAAAGTTGCCCATTCACTGACGTCATATGTCCACATTTATTTTTAAAGCTAAGAATGTCACCGGAAACGTGTTCGAAAGAATTTTGGTTAAAAGATAAAAATTGATCTAAAGACGATATTTCTTTCAGAAGTGTGTTTCAAGTTAGCAAATAATTAATCATTAAAATAATATTTTTACAACAATTATTACCTACTTTACTGACTCGCAACAATATATAGCATTTTTGTAGACCCCACCAATGTTCCCTCTAAGGTTCGTTGGTCTGTGTGCAAAGTAAAAAAAAACAACTGTGTTTGCAAAGTTGCACAACATCCATTTTTTGTGCAATATTTTACAAAATTTGCTGCGCAATAATTCTAAACTGCTGCGCGTTGCCGGTCAGATATCTAAGCGACCGCGCAGCCGCATAGCTTATAGGTAAAAATTGATCCCACCCCACTTATTTTGGTAAATTCTCAGAATCAAATGGAAAGTTAACTGACATTTTAAAAATATTTTCATTCAAATCAATTACTAATTACTTCGTCATTTTTAAATTTCAGGAAACTTAGTGTATGGTAAACCAGTAATGTAAAATACATTGTAAACATTCTGTCAAGGAAATAAGGTTAATATCTAAATTAAGATTAAGAACGACGAGAATGTGACGTCATTTGCTTGGACATCAGTTTTACTGGGCATTTCTCAATCAGGCTAGACGAGTACATCATAATTAACTGTGGATTCTTCAATCAGGCTAGACGAGCACATCATAATTAACTGTGGATTCTTCAATCAGGCTAGACGAGTACATTATAATTAACTGAGGATTCTTCAAGCAGGCTAGACGAGCACATCATAATTAACTGTGGATTCTTCAATCAGGCTAGACGAGCACATCATAATTAACTGTGGATTCTTCAATCAGGCTAGACGAGTACATTATAATTAACTGAGGATTCTTCAAGCAGGCTAGACGAGCACATCATAATTAACTGTGGATTCTTCAATCAGGCTAGACGAGCACATCATAATTAACTGTGGATTCTTCAATCAGGCTAGACGAGTACATTTTAATTAACTGTGGATTCTTCAATCAGGCTAGACGAGCACATCATAATTAACTTTGGATTCTTCAATCAGGCTAGACGAGCACATCATAATTAACTGAGGATTCTTCAATCAGGCTAGTCGAAAAGTCATGAACAAAGTCAAGTTTCATCAAATCATTATATCAAATTTTATTGGGCAAACAAGTGACAAATCGTAAGACTCGGATCGTTCTACTGCTAATGTGTACAGACAACTTGATGATGTGAACAGGTGGGACTGGGGTGGGTGGATAGAACAGCTAGTCCGTGACTCTGATATCAAAGATGTGACGTCAATAGCTAAGTTATGACTACAACATCAACGCCCGTGACAATGACATCAAATTTGTGACTCTAACGTCAGCGCCATGACAAAGACATCAAATTTGTGACTCGAACATCAACGCCATGACAAAGACATCAAATTTGTGACTCTAACATCAGCGCCATGACAAAGACATCAAATTTGTGACTCTAACATCAACGCCATGGCAAAGACATCAAATTTGTGACCCTTACATCAACGCCCGTGACAATGACATCAAATTTGTGACTCTAACATCAACGCCCGTGACAATGACATCAAATTTGTGACTCTAACATCAACGCCCGTGACAATGACATCAAATTTGTGACTCTAACATCATCGCCATGACAAAGACATCAAATTTGTGACTCTAACATCAACGCCCGTGACAATGACATCAAATTTGTGACTCTAACATCAACGCCCGTGACAATGACATCAAATTCGTGACTCTAACATCAACGCCATGACATGACATCATATGTGTGACTCGCATGCTCATGTTGTAACAATAAAGCCATCTACTTTAAATTCTTTAACTTCAAAGCGCTTACTCCGGACAAATGAGTCCTCACAAGGGAATACTACAACAGTTATGTTTTCTTAGGGCCTTCTCTGAAAGTTTAGTAACTCCATGAAGTTCTGAGACAACTGAAACTGGTTTTTGTTGAACAGCAAGGATCAATGAGTCCCTGACGCTGAGCACCAGGATAGTTGACCACTGACTCTGACTGACTCTCACTGACTCTGTACCGTACACTGACTCTCACAGAATCCTTCGATGAGCTACATTAACGGCGAGTTGACTAATCTACATGACCTAATGACATCGCCTTCCTCGCATCCAGTAACAAGTGAATCTGCCTGGACTCGCGGGCCATCATTACGGTTGACCATCACTACGGTTGACCATCACTACGGTTGACCATCTCTACCGCTGAACATCACTAGGGTTGACCATTATCGTTACAACGACAGCCAGTGACCTCTCTGTGAATGCAGACAAGTAAAAAGCATGAAATATAAACCACAATTTAATTACTGTTATTTTTTGTTAGTGTTCTTTGGTAGCTGTTTAGTAGAATCACGATGGTAAATCAAGAACAACCAAACCTTATCCATGTACTCGAGCAAATATCTTTCGGATGAGAATCAAATGCATCCAAAAATAGAGGTATATTCTTCAACTGAATTTGAGAGTTGAGTTTTTGTTTCAATTCATTTTTCTACATCACCTGAAAACGTTTGACGATTCCTTTCTGTAGGATCTCTTCGTGTTCTCGAGACGGGGAAATACAAAGTGCAAGGCGCTGTAAGAAATACAACATTTAATGACCAGATTTTTAAATTCCATACCTATGTGGCTCAAAAAAAAAGATAAGTTTGGAATTACTAAATAAATAATTAAACAGTATTTGAACTGATTGAAAACAAAATTAAAAAAAAACAACTGCCAAAATTAATATCAAGCAAGATTTGAATCTCTAAATTACATGTACAAGATATTTGTATTGTATTTTCAACCACAAGAGATTAAAAAAATATTGACACCAAAAAATCTAAATTATGATTCCGACTGGCCAAACGCTGATATTTTAACGCTGACACCTCAGTTATGTGCACTTAGAGCGCTTAAACTCAATCCTAGACATCTCAATAACTAACATCTCAATAACTGAAATCTCAATAAATGACCTCTCAATAACTAACATCTCAATAACTGACATCTCAATAACTGACATCTCAATAACTGACATCTCAATAACTGACATCTCAATAACTGACATCTCAATAACTGACATCTCAATAACTGACATCTCAATAACTGACATCTCAATAACTGACATCTCAATAACTGACATCTCAATAACTGACATCTCAATAACTGACATCTCAATAACTGACATCTCAATAACTGACATCTCAATAACTGACATCTCAATAACTGACATCTCAATAACTGACATCTCAATAACTGACATCTCAATAACTGACATCTCAATAACTGACATCTCAATAACTGACATCTCAATAACTGACATCTCAATAACTGACATCTCAATAACTGACATCTCAATAACTGACATCTCAATAACTGACATCTCAATAACTGACATCTCAATAACTGACATCTCAATAACTGACATCTCAATAACTGACATCTCAATAACTGACATCTCAATAACTGACATCTCAATAACTGACATCTCAATAACTGACATCTCAATAACTGAAATCTCAATAACTGACATCTCAATAACTGACGCCCAAATCGTGGTATCCCCCAAAACTCGCCTGTTTAAAAGAGCCCTTAGTCCTTATCAGCTTGTATATAATATAACCGGGTACCATGACCATTGACGAAGTAGCGATACACCAGCCCACGATGTTGGCGTAGTAGGGGTAGGTGTAGGTGGTCAGCGATGTCCTGTAGGTCAAAGGTTGATAGGAGATGATGCTGGAAGCTACTATCACCTGAAATATGTTAGGGGCGTGAGATCACTTTTAGACGAATCCAGTGCATAGAAATGATGGTAAGGTGGTAAACGTAAATAGGAGGACTAATCAAAAGACACGAATGGTACCCACTTAATTTAAGGGAGTAAAAATATTAGTATGAGGCTAAACAAAAAGAGCCAAAAGTTTAGAGAAAGGCAGTGGCCGGCTTTACTTTAGGGCAAATTTAGGTTTAGCATGAACCTGATTTTTAAATCAGAGGATGGAAAGTAATAAGCCTAGGATGCCAAAAGTGATAGGCATGGACAAGAATATTGAAGACATTAAGCACACTGTTGAGACACACGTACACACAAGTGGGGCAGATATACGCACAAAGTTGACACACACAGTACACACAAGTGGGGCAGATATACGCACAAAGTTGACACACACAGTACACACACGTGGGGCAGATATACGCACAAAGTTGACACACACAGTACACACAAGTGGGGCAGATATACGCACAAAGTCGACACACACAGTACACACAAGTGGGGAAGATATACGCACAAAGTTGACACATACGTACACAAAAGTGGGGCATATATAAGGGTGCTAGCACGGGAGTTTAAGTAACGTACAATCTTCAAAACAAAACAAGGAAACTTAATTTTGGAAAATATTTACTGCCTCTATACATAAAAAAAAACGTTAAAGTATTTAATGCGTATGTAACGGACACTATGAACTTCATGGACACGTGACATTGAAATAGAGATGAGCAATGTGTTCGAGTGTCAAAAGTGTTATTGTATTATGTTTTTTGTCCTGTAGTCATCCAACAAAATGCCTACATTTAAATGATCACATTTTATCGTAAGAAAAGTGTCATGTTTTGATGTGTATATTTTATAGGCGGGTGAGTAAATCGGCGTCTAAGTTATGGCGCGACCTTTCAAAAATTCCACACCCCATAAGATGGCGTTTGTTTTCGTTTGACAGATCAGCTTAAGTGTGAGCAAAAAAAAATTAACATATATGGCGGGATGTTTTCCCCGCCCTAAGTAAAATCTGACGTAACATGACAGAAACACAAGATAAAGAAACAACAAGAGGAATTGTAGAAGCTCAAAAGACAGGGACTCTTCCGGATAAGGTTGTCATCTCAGACGTCGTTTCAAAACATTGCGTAAAAAAATAACAAGATGGTTTTTCAACGACAACTCGGAAACTTGTGGTATCTCCAGAACATGGGAGCAATGGGAATTTGTCTCAATGATAATACCGGTAGATGTGGAACTACATGGATGCCTGTAACTTCAAACATCTAACATGGTTCGGATTTGTTTAAAAATCATTTCATTTTTGCATTAAAATAATTAGAAACGTTGAGAGTAGTTGAGACTAAGTGTGACAAGGGGAGAGTAATCTTCAGTAAATACAGACTTATAGCTAGGAGACAAGGGCAGAGTAATCTTCAGTAAATACAGACTTATAGCTAGGAGACAAGGGCAGAGTAATCTTCAGTAAATACAGACTTATAGCTAGGAGACAAGGGCAGAGTAACCTTCAGTAAATACAGACTTATAGCTAGGAGACAAGGGCAGAGTAACCTTCAGTAAATACAGACTTATAGCTAGGAGACAAGGGCAGAGTAACCTTCAGTAAATACAGACTTATAGCTAGGAGACAAGGGCAGAGTAACCTTCAGTAAATACAGACTTATAGCTAGGAGACAAGGGCAGAGTAACCTTCAGTAAATACAGACTTATAGCTAGGAGACAAGGGCAGAGTAACCTTCAGTAAATACAGACTTATAGCTAGGAGACAAGGGCAGAGTAACCTTCAGTAAATACAGACTTATAGCTAGGAGACAAGGGCAGAGTAACCTTCAGTAAATACAGACTTATAGCTAGGAGACAAGGGCAGAGTAACCTTCAGTAAATACAGACTTATAGCTAGGAGACAAGGGCAGAGTAACCTTCAGTAAATACAGACTTATAGCTAGGAGACAAGGGCAGAGTAATCTTCAGTAAATACAGACTTATAGCTAGGAGACAAGGGCAGAGTAGTCTTCAGTAAATACAGACTTATAGCTAGGAGACAAGGGCAGAGAAACTTCAAGCAAATACAGACATATAGCTAGGAGACAAGGGCAGATAAACGTCCTATACATGTAATCTTACAGTTAGGAGACAAGGGCAGATAAATTTCCAGCAAATTCTCCAAAAAATACTTGGCTTGTTACCAGTCATTTTTTCTACGTCTGCGCAGAACTGAGGCATACCTGGTGAGATAACGATATTTCATTATATTGGAGGAAATTCAATAATAAATGAAAAGGGATATTTGACTCTTTGCACTCTTAATCTTTCCCCATGTTAAAGTTTTAATCGTTCAAATGTATGGAATTCTCTAAATATGCCACTACCCAACAAACATTAGACCTACCATATATCCAAGAGACTGCTACCACCTCACACAACACTATGAAAACAATGGAGGTCCCCGCTGCAAACGTGTCCAACATCGTGAAGATGTACATGCCACCCTGCAGAGACACCAAAACAACTTCTAGAAAATACCACGGAACTCATTTTCCGATATGATATCCAATTTTAAAAAATGCCACATTTGGTATGAAATATTTATAACGAACTTTTATTAAAAATAAGTCTATCACCATCCGATCACCATATTAGTCCAAACAATAAATAAATGCATTGTATAAGTACTATAAGAAAGTTGTTTTGTCATTAAGAAAGGTTGTTTCTGTTGTAATTTTTTAACAACAAAGTTTATCGAGTATGAGTTCAATACCTACATGACAAACTGAAGGGTTAGAATTGATCTTGATTATATGGAACTATTGGCTGTGATTAATAGGGGATGGTATAATCCAATTACCTGCATTAAACAGGGAATTGAGAAAATAAACGCTGACATGATTATGATTAAGGTTAGGACCTCCCGGAAGTACTTGTACTTCATGAGTTGGGAGAGTTCATCTCGTATACCGGTCAGGGGGGACTCTAGGCCACCAAACTGTCGTGACATGGATAGAAATACTGGAGAATTAGGTCAACTTAATAAAATTGTGTGTATGTGCATCTATGAATGATCTATGTGTGTGCTTGTGTGTGCAGTGGTCTGTGTGTTAAATGATTGTGTAGTGTAGTCGTAATTTAGAGGTTATTCCATATTTAAATCTGTGATAAATGACACACACTCAGACACACCCTGTCGCTTGCGGACAAGTATTTTACGTCACTTTAAATTGTTTTTTGATTGGCGTTCTCCAAAGAATAGTTCCTGAGACACATTCGCTGTTATATTATTTGTAGCCAAGCTTTTGGTAAAACTATGTTTTCAAGCATACATAAGGAAATAACAATACGTTTGCAAACATGTCTGAGTCTGTATAATACATTTGTAAAACAAAATTTGTTTTGATCAAGTCTACTTAATTAACGAAGGATTAACAAATATCTCTGGGAATAAACCATCACAGAAAACTGAACATTTTATAAGCATCTAAATAAAATAAATCGAAAGAACTACACATAATATTGCTATGTCCGCCATAAAATGACGCGGCTTATTTCGGTAGCCAAGGTTAATACCCACTGCGTTGCGCCCAAACCCATTCTACAACCAACAAAGAAAACTGGTCTTCGGTCAGCCGAATTGGTCGATTTTTTTAAATGACGACCTGGGCAAGCCACCATCTACGTATCCTCGCCCTTCATCCCACACCACACACACACACTCACTCTGTCCTACGTTCCGTGTCCTACATACAGAAAACTCATGTCGCGAACGATCTCCGCGCAAATATAATATTTAAAAGACGACCTCATTAACTTGAACTTCAACACATTCAAATGTAAAATTCAATCAAATAAAGATCAAGATTAGATTAAAAGAAAACCCTTGTTTATAAGCAAACCCCTGGGATAAAGATAAACTAAAACCATGGTTTGTAGACAAACCTCTGACATAAAAATAAACGAAATTAGTGGTTTATTTTTGTTGGTTTTCTTTAAACCAAAAGTCGGGACGCGCTTGAAATTTACGGTAGCCGTTCCGTGTTATCATAATTAAGCAAAAGTGGGTTGTTAGAAAACACCTAAAATAAACGCCTGTTAGCTCTATGCGCGTGTACGGAGCAACACACGTACAAGAAATACGACCGTATTAAAAATAGCATCGAGAGCTCCTGAAGATGGAATGCCAATAGCCGACTGCAGGGGTTCTTATTAGAGTCTTTAATTCATCCCCCGTTCAAGTTGTGCTCTTAACTTATGAACGCTCTCAATTTCTCTCCAGTCTAGAGGTGTAACACGATCAAGGTAACCAGGGGCGGACCCGAGGTAGGGTGACTTGGGGCAGACTGTTGCTTACATGGGTAAGGGCTGCCCGTCGTTATGAGATGCAGTTTTTTACAATATAGGGCTTAAACCTGCCCCATTTATATATTTATATATCAGCACGGATGCTTAATGTATTTATATTTTAAACGATTGAATTCTTCATATGCTACTTATGAAAAGTTAACAATTATAATATTGCACATGAATGCGTGTGTGTGTGTGCATCTGAGAGTGTGTGCCTGCGTGTGTGTGTATGCGAGCGTGTGTGCATATTGTGTGCGAGTGTGTGTGCGAGTGTGTGTGCGAGTGTGTGTGCGAGTGTGTGTGCGAGTGTGTGTGTGAGTGTGTGAGTGTACAACTACAGTCAACAACCATACCGCACTGTCCAGCCCAAGGGAGAGCAGCATGAAGAAGAAGATGATCGCCCAGCCCACAGAACCCGGAAGTGTCGCAATGGCTTCTGGGTAAACTATGAAAACGAGACCGGGACCTGGTGAGTGAGAAACGCAAAGCATCAACACACTCTGGTCAGTCAAAAGAAAAGTTTACTAAATGAAATTTTTTTTGACTTCCAGCTAAGTTTTCAAGACATAAAGTTTGGCTCAGTGATTAAATGTTGACATTTCCTACAGTTCTATTTTTACCATGAGTTAAAAACAAAATGTTTACTTTAAATTCATTTCGCCATCAATTTGCAGCTATAATGGTTGCTGCCCTGAAACTCAAAATGAAACTCACCTTCGGTGGCGACCTTATCGATATCTTTGTGCGTCTTGAGGGCCATGTAGCCCAAGTAGGAGAATATAACGAAGCCACTGAATAAACTAGTCAGAGAGTTCACGATGACGGTGATCACACAGTCCCTGTGGGAAAACACAGTGAAAATAGGACAATACATTTCTGATGATGATTTCATGTTACGAATAATTCAAATGTTGATTTCTGATTGTGTTTATGTAAGCTACATCATCGACTTACCTCCCTTGTAGTCGTTGTGGAACTTGTTGTAGCTGGCGTAACTTACCTCTTGCAGTTGTTGTGGAACTTGTTTTAGCTGGCGTAACTTACCTCTTGCAGTCGTTGTGGAACTTGTTATAGCTGGCGTAACTTACCTCTTGCAGTCGTTGTGGAACGTGTTGTAGCTGGCGTAAGGGACTTACCTCTTGCCGTCGTTGTGGAACTTGTTGTAGCTGGCGTAAGGGACTTACCTCTTGCAGTCGTTGTGGAACTTGTTATAGCTGGCGTAACTTACCTCTTGCAGTTGTTGTGGAACTTGTTGTAGCTGGCGTAACTTACCTCTTGCAGTTGTTGTGGAACTTGTTGTAGCTGGCGTAACTTACCTCTTGCAGTTGTTGTGGAACTTGTTGTAGCTGGCGTAACTTACCTCTTGCAGTAGTTGTGGAACTTGTTGTAGCAGGCGTAACTTACCTCTTGCAGTCGTTGTGGAACTTGTTGTAGCTGGCGTAAGCTATGTGAGTTCCGAACCCAGACCCGACAGAGAAGAAGATCTGCACAGCGGCGTCAATCCAAACCTTCCAGAGTAGACATTACATAGACAGTTGTGAGATTAAAGTAGGTCAAACATTACATAGAGAGTTGGGAGATTAAAGTAGGACAAACATTACACAGGAGAGTTTTAATATTAAAGTAGGTCAAGCATTGAATGGGAGAGTTGCAATATTGAAGTAGGTCAAACATTGAATGGGGGAGTTGTTAGAATAAAGTAGGTCAACTATATAATGGGAGAGTTGTAAGATTAAAGTAGGTTTACCATAACATGGGGAAGTTGTAAGATTGAAGTAGGACAAACATTACATGAAGTGTTATAAGTTTAGTCTAATACAAAATTCAAATGAGATTCAAAGAAATAATTATTACTATAAATATCTTTTTTTAAAGATTTTTTTAAAATCCCACCAATCTTTTCAGCCACATTTTGATACTACGAAGCGTCCAGGAGATGATCTTGAAAGTAGGTCTCAGTGTGTAAAAAGTGAATAGAAAGTATTTAAGAGTGTAAAACAAAGTATATCAAATAATAAAACGACCAATAATATTTTTTGAAAATTTAAAGAAAGTATAACGAGGGCGTGAAGAGTTTGCCATGTTCCAGACAGAAATGTCAGAATTTATGAGTCTTTCAGTCTTTCAGTCTTTCAGTATTTCACCTGTTTTAATGAACAAGAAGAAGCAACGACTTAAATAATGTTAGCGGAGAGCAAGTAACTCACCTTAGGCTTACGCAAGCTGTCTATCTTAGGTGTTATAAAGTAGCGAATTCCGTCTTCAGCGCCAGGTAAGAGTACGCCCCTGACAAGCAGAATGGTCATGATGACGTATGGAAGTGTGGCTGTGATGTACACGACCTGGGCGGACATATGAAGACATAACGAAATAATTTATTTCAAAACAAAACGTTTGGTTAACGTAAACATGAACATAAACTTTCGTTAATAAATGTAACTAAGCATTTTCTATGGTAACAATTTTTTGCGATAAACTAAATTGTTGTTATCATTATGTACGTCTTTTTTGTTAAAGAAGTCAAAGAAATTTTCATTAAATGTCATATCATTAAGATTTGTTTTATTAACTTACACCAAATGGTCTATTCAGATTTTTTTTTCACCAACTGGTCTATTTACACAACTTTTGCTAAGCCAGCTGGTCTATTCACACAACTTTTGCTAAGCCAGCTGGTCTATTCACACAACTTTTGCTAAGCCAGCTTGTCTACTCACACAACTTTGGCTAAGTCAGCTGGTCTATTCACACAACTTTGCTAAGCCAGCTGGTCTATTTACACAACATTTGCTAATCCAGTTGGTCTATTCACATTATTGTTGTTTGGCTTCTACTAACCGATTTATTCAGACTAACGATGATTGGTCATGGCACTTTAACCTAGACCCTAAGCCTTACCCTGACCTTGACCACAAGTCTTACCATGAACTTTAACCCAAACCTTACCCTGACTTTGACACCAAGCGTTAACCCCGAACTTGACCTCGAGCCTTACCCCGATTTTGACCCTTACCTCACACTGACCTTGAGCCCGAGCCTTACCTTACCCTAGCATTGACCCCGAAACCTACCTTGACCCCAGGATTACCCTGACTGTGACCCCGAACTTTACCCTGCCTTTGACCCCGAGCCTTACCCTGACCTTGACCCCGAGCCTTACCCTGACCTTGACCCCGAGCCTTACCTTACCCGTACTTTTGACCCCCTTCCACAAACAGAAATACAGAACAGTAAAGGTGAGGAATGTACACAGGGCTAGCTGCCACCTGACCACACCGAGGTCATCAAGTCCAGTGCTGTAGTTGAGCTCCAGCATCCCGCGCCTGAAAGAGTGAAAGATGACGTCATTGAAATGTCATCATTTCAATGACCTCGTGTAAAAAAATAAAAATAAAGGGGTGTTAAAGGAAACAGATTCGTCAAAAGAAAGTTTAATCCTGTGTCCTAAATCGTCTGTACTTGTATGCTGTGGTAGGCGATTACTTTAAGGTCTATACTAGTTTTGTTGCTACTGTCCCCACATACAGTTTACTCTGATAGCAGCAACGTCCCAAGAACGTCTATAAAAGTATCTCTGTAATTATCCCTAGATACAGCAAACTGTTTCTTGCGCCTGCTAACACTGACCACCTCCCTCTTACTCTTCCCTAACCTCTTTCATCCTCCGCCATCCAAACCACCATCCTCCTCTGTCACCCCCACCTTACACACACCTGTCCTTTTCAATTTCAAACGGCTGTTTTTGATGTCTACGTCACTTCCGTTCTTATATTGTACGTCACTTCCATTCTTATAATGTAAGTCTCTCCATTCTTATATTGATATGTGTTTTTAAGAGTGCGACCGTGTGAATCATTAGTTCTATTGGACCATTCTCTGTGGTGTGAAAGCAATTCTGTTCAAATCTGATGGGTATAATTTGAACTAGTCTTCTGCTTTATTGTCGTATTTTCAAGTGTTTGAGCAAAAGTGTTTAACATTGTGTTGTGTTAAATTATCATTTTTCTTTTACGAACACATTAGAAATATCGGAATAATGTAATATGATTATACATATCAATGTGAACAGTGTGTGGTTATATGCAAATAGCCAGAAAAACAAAACAAAAATGTTTGAAAAGTCGGGTTAGAATGGTTCAACTAAAACAAAATCGTGTAATAATTCACACCGCCATATAGACGACAAAAAAAAATATTTGGTACATTGAAACAATACGTTTTAGCTAGTAAATCAACTCGCTGGAACTAAAAAAAAGTAAGGAAGAGCTGGGCCCAACCAACTAAACACAGAACAGGCGCAGAGGTTTTGGAAATAACTCGCCGTCGACTAGAGTATTGAACGTATCTCTTGCACCTCGCCCTCGGCTCAGACTCGAGTATTGAACTTATCCCTTGCACCTCGCCCTCGGCTCTGACTCCGTTAACGAACATTCACAGATGATCAAAGCCAAATGAACGTCTCGCCTTCTTGGCTTCCGTTCTCAAGAATTAATTTCTCCACTCCTAAGGTGGGGAGGGCGGGACAATTTCGGGAGTAGAAGTTAACAGTCTGGCAACCAGCCAATCAAATGGGTTTTGTTCAGAAAATGGCGGGAGTCGAATCAAATGTGAACACAAGATTTAACTCCAAAATCTCCGAAAACCGTTACAGGTAGATGGTGAAAAATGTTGAAACTCTTTTCTGTTCCTATGCTGTAAGGTGGGGGGGGGGCGGGGGGAGGATTCCTGGGCGGATGTGAGAAAAAAAAACTTGGTATCGATACTAAGTCAACACAACGTCTGCGACTCCGCCGCTGTGGAGTTCCGTCTGAGATGGAACTGAGATGATCGCTGGGACAATATTTACTTAAACAAGAATTTTGTTTGACCTCTCGGCCAAGGCACCTCAGGGCAGGATAAGCCAGACCCACGCTTATCTGCAAGATTATCTCAAACAAGACAATGACACAAAGAGGGTTTTTTGAGCATATGTTTAATTTGAAGGGAGGAGAAAGTGAAATAGCCTCCAGCTGTTGGGGTGGGGTTCTATGGATAGAGTTTGAGAACTTTTTTTTGGCAGATTTGTTTTCTCAAAACACGTCGGCAATTGTCTATTTATAGTTTCTAATTTTATTTTTGTTTGAAGCGAAACAAATAATAGACGATTGCCTGATTTTGTTGCCGTGAAGGTATGACGTTATAGTCTCGAAGTTGTGAAGGATTGTTGAGTGTAGAATAATTATAAATAAACAAATGACTACACAAAATAATTATCGGTTGCCGAAAAAATTTTCAATAAAAAAATATTTAAAAATAATTTTTAAATCACTTCATTTGTGCATTTGTTTTGGTCATTTGTTACATTATTATTCTGTCACTTATAAATATATTAGAACCAACCATTATTTTATATAGTTATGATCTTAAAAGATATAAGTTGTAAAAAAAACTCTGTTTAGTGATATATCTTTTCCCGTTTTTTTTGTGTTTTTTGTTGTTCTTGTTTTGTTTTTTTGTAATCCCCCAAAAAACTAGTGCGACTACTGAACCATCCCCTCTTTCTTTAAGTCTTCCCAAACGCTATCCAAGGATCGACGACGACAATGAAGAAGAAAATGAAATGTTTTCATCTTGAGCAATCACAGAAGGTCAAGGTGAGTCGGTTACAGACTTATGATCAATTGTCGCCGAATAAAGGTCCCGAAATAATCGTGTTTACTGCGCTGTGTGCATCATGGTCTTAGTTTCTCGGACGACTCACGTTACGACCAAAGTTTCCTTTAAGGTTTCATTGATCCGTGTGCAAAGTTGCTCAGTATCCATTTTTGTGTGCAATATTTTACAAAATTTTCTGCGCGGTAATTCAAACTTGCTGTGCGGGATTAGTCAAATATGAGCGTGGCCGCGCAGCTTAAAAGGAACATTGGCCTCAACCACAGTCATGTTGAATCAAAGGAACCCGTGCCAAATATATATATATATATATTTTAATGACTGTTTTTACGTGTAGGTTTTGGAAATTTTAAAACATTAAGTTTATGTTCAGAATTTACATCTTCTGTATGGGACCTATCAACCAAAGAAAGCATTGATAAACTAGAATAAATTAAAAAAAAGAGCTGCCAGATTCATTACTGGAGAATATTCAAAACTGACAAGAATAACACCATTAGTTAAATCATTAAACCTTGAAACACTAGAGGATAGAAGAACCAAGAGCAAAGTAGTAATCATACATAAAGCAATCTATATATATAATTCTCTTCGTGGTCGGACCCTGCGAGGCAACAAGAAGCTGCATGTGCAACAGATACTCATTTTAGAAAGCAGCGCACCAAATAACTCCACCAGTGCATCAAAAGGTGTGCAAATTAAATATGCGCTGTAAAAAAATTATATGACGTCATTGTTTTCGCTGATATTTTAATTTTGGAAAAGGGAACAATGTAAAAGAGAGGATTTGATGATGGTTAATTATAACATCAAAAAACAAAGGGGGCACCATAGGCGCCCTACAACACCTGTTATAAAATACTTTGTGTGCATTTCAGAAAGTTTAATATTTCGTATTGATCAAACAAGGACAAGTTAGTTGGGCTTTTGAAAAAGGTCGGCGCCGTAGGCGCCCTAAAGAAGTGCATTAAAGGGGTAAAAGAACTCTCCATGTGCAAGTCTGTGGCGTATGCTACGCCGCGGGGCGTCTAGTTAATTCTAATATAGAAATACAACACAAAGATAACTTAATACAACCCTCAGATCATAAGGATAAAAACACCTTTCATATTCCGTATGCAAGAACAAACACATACAAATTTTCGTTCTTCCTGTCCGGAATTCGGGAGTGGAATGGGTTGCCTGAAGAAACCAGGAAAACCAACACTTTATCAACATTTAAATCTCTAATAAAAATGCAGGGCTAATCACAAACCATAGATAAGCGTAGGATGCAATAATCTTCTGTATAGAAGGAGCGTCTGTAAACAGATAAGATAAGATACGATAATGCAATGATGGATAATGTAACCCATATAAAATTCGCAATGTTGTGTTTAACCTTTGACCCCGTGAATTCCATTCACTTTTAAGGGTGTCATCTCACGGCCGTGAACTTGGGCTCCCGAAAGACTATTTAGCAGTTACAACATATGTATAATATTATATTTATTTTCCGTTATATTAACATTTATGTTATCTCATACATCACAGAAATTATATTATTTATATACAGCATATTATCGCAACCTCCACCTATCAGTTATGTCCCGCCTATTATTTCTTATAAGAGTTTTTAAAATTGATCATGTGTTTGTTTTCCTGGTTTTTCCACACGACCACATTCAACCCTCGTTGTTCAGACGACCACATTCAACCCTCGTTGTTCAGACGACCACATTCAACCCTCGTTGTTCAGATGACCACATTCAACCCTCGTTGTTCAGATGACCACATTCAGCCCTCGTTGTTCAGACGACCACATTCAACCCTCGTTGTTCAGACGACCACATTCAACCCTCGTTGTTCAGACGACCACATTCAACCCTCGTTGTTCAGATGACCCCATTCAACCCTCGTTGTTCAGATGACCACATTCAACCCTCGTTTACCAAACGAAAAGAAGGAAGATGTGTGTGTGTGTGTGTGTGTGTGTGTGTGTGTGTGTGTGTGTGTGTGTGTGTGTGTGTGTGAGTGTGTGTGTGTGTGTGTGTTTACTCTTGCAAATGGAACAAGATCTATGTTTGTTTGTTTTTTTAATTCCTGTGTCTATTTAAGGGAGGGTTTAAATTGTCGTTGCTCTGCTTTTCCAAATTAGAATTTAATGCCTTGAGAATATTTACTACTTTGCTTTGCCCCCTAGTGTTTCTAGGTTTAATTATTTAATTATAACTAATTTAATTGATTTATTTTTGTCAGTAGTCAATATTGACCGGTGATGAATATTGCAGATATTTTTTAATCTAGTTTACCTATGTTTGCCTTGGTCAAATCATTCACTATTAGACAAATCAATTATGCGTACATGTTTTTCTATTTTTAAATCCTTTATATTTTTAAATCCTTTATATTAACTCGTGGTGTTTGGTTGCTTGCACCCTTGCTTGAGGTCAAAATTTTGGATCAATTTTTAACCCACTTCCTCGTAAGCTATCGAGCTGAAATTTTGCAGGCAGTTTTGTACCGATGATAAAAACAATGTCTCAAAATTTCAGATGGATCACATGTACCTTAATTGAATTATTGATTTTTTAGATTATTTTATTTATTCCTATGTATCATGTTATTTTTTAGATAGAGTGTAAGGGTGCGCATTATATTGAACAACCTTTCTGTCGCGCAATTAGGTGCGTATTTTATTGACAACTCTTTTTATAAACCTATTCCTGATCGGTGCGCATTATATTAAACATGTTTTACGACACAACTACAATTTTGTATTTTTGGATGGTCTTGCGCTGCGTATTATAATGAACATTCTTTTAGTTACGTCTCGTACATAAAGGATTTATAGTCAAAAACTTGGTTTTTTATGGGGTTTTTTATTATCCGTTTTGCTGCCCCCTCCCCCCCTCCTTTTTTCCCCATTGATGTGGACTCATTAATGGACATCATCTTAGGCTAGGGTTTTTGGCAACGTTTTATTTTACTGCAAGTTTATTTCAAAACTTTGTTTACAGTCTCGCATTCCACCGCTTACTTACTCAAAGAACTCCATCGTGGACGACAACGATGTCGATACATTGTAGGTTCGATTCCACGGCTTGGCGTCGGTATCGATCTGGTCCGCTGGCCCGCCGCTGGACGAGTTGTTGGTGGTGTTGGTGTCCCAGTTGAGCTGCCAGCAGTTGTCGCTGTTGAAGGAATTGAAGCACGACGTCCAGGGAAGTCTGTAGGTGAAGGACGCAAAGAGGTAGAAGAAGCTCCAGCCGATGATGACGTTGTAATAGAAGGCGACGATGTACGCCATGAAACACGAGGCGATACCGATACCTGGGGATGGTCAAGTAATTAAGGATCGATACTTTGAGCCGAGTGGATGTGACATAGTGATCAGGGTATAAGTATCGAATCTTCACCAGGGTTTGTGGTGTATCTGATGGACATTATTTTATTTGTGTCAATCGATGAAAATTGTGAAAATATATTATTGCGTTTTCCTAATTACTAATTAATTGTACATTTATTTTAAATTTGTTTTTGTTTAATGTAGGTAATATAAAGGTATGAAAAATGTTCATTTTATCATGTAAATCAATAAAATTATGATCAATTATTTTGATCATCAATTTTTTTCAAAATTTTTTGCTGAGATTTTTCAGAGTAAATTTGCAATTGGCGGCTGTCAAATTTGATCTACTCATCTGTCAAATTTGATCTACTCATCTGTCAAATTTGATCTACTCATCTGTCAAATTTGATCTACTCATCTGTCAAATTTGATCTACTCATCTGTCAAATTTGATCTACTCGTCTGTCAAATTTGATCTACTCGTCTGTCAAATTTGATCTACTCATCTGTCAAATTTGATCTACTCGTCTGTCAAATTTGATCTACTCGTCTGTCAAATTTGATCTACTCGTCTGTCAAATTTGATCTACTCGTCTGTCAAATTTGATCTACTCGTCTGTCAAATTTGATCTACTCGTCTGTCAAATTTGATCTACTCGTCTGTCAAATTTGATCTACTCGTCTGTCAAATTTGATCTACTCGTCTGTCAAATTTGATCTACTCGTCTGTCAAATTTGATCTACTCGTCTGTCAAATTTGATCTACTCGTCTGTCAAATTTGATCTACTCGTCTGTCAAATTTGATCTACTCGTCTGTCAAATTTGATCTACTCGTCTGTCAAATTTGATCTACTCGTCTGTCAAATTTGATCTACTCGTCTGTCAAATTTGATCTACTCGTCTGTCAAATTTGATCTACTCGTCTGTCAAATTTGATCTACTCGTCTGTCAAATTTGATCTACTCGTCTGTCAAATTTGATCTACTCGTCTGTCAAATTTGATCTACTTGTCTGTCAAATTTGATCTACTCGTCTGTCAAATTTGATCTACTCGTCTGTCAAATTTGATCTACTCGTCTGTCAAATTTGATCTACTCGTCTGTCAAATTTGATCTACTCGTCTGTCAAATTTGATCTACTCGTCTGTCAAATTTGATCTACTCGTCTGTCAAATTTGATCTACTCGTCTGTCAAATTTGATCTACTCGTCTGTCAAATTTGATCTACTCGTCTGTCAAATTTGATCTACTCGTCTGTCAAATTTGATCTACTCGCCTGTCAAATTTGATCTACTCGCCTGTCAAATTTGATCTACTCGCCTGTCAAATTTGATCTACTCATCTGTCAAATTTGATCTACTCGTCTGTCAAATTTGATCTACTCGTCTGGCCATTACAATAGTTGCGTCGTCGTTATTTCCTGATCGGGCCTATTCTATTACTTTTTGGGTGGGTAGAAGGGGAGGGAAAGCTTTAATGAACATTTACAAGTGAGACCACACTGTCACATTTTGTCAGAGCATATGATACCATGAGTAATGGTGCTGATAATATCAACTCATTTCAACGTCAGTCGATGCTAGAACTCATGTGAACAAATGATTTAGTATTTCATCAAAAACATCCGGAAAGTCTATTCATCTAGTGAACGTCATTTGTGGCACATTCCCATTACTACCAGAGCCTCTTTTGTTGCTATGGGGAAAGACAGCTCAAAACACAGACGCGCGCGCGCACACACAGAGAGAGAGAGAGAGAGAAAGAGAAACACACACATAGACAGACACACACAACAATTTTTTTTACTAAATAAGCAGAGGATGTTTTCCATTTAATGTCGTTGGTAAATGTCCTAGTTTCGCTAAGTAGACAAGGACTTGGTGAATTATAGCATAACCTGGCTAAGTTGACAGATACTTGGTGAGTTATAACATAGCTAGGCTGAGTTGACAGGGATTCAATCAATTAAAGCATAGTTTGGATTGATTAGTTGACTAGACTTGATGACAATTACTGTTTTTGTTTTGAGATTTAAAAAAACAACATTTAATTGAAATGCCAGTTTGTAACTCAAAATGACAAACTTTCTCCCTAGACGAAACAGATACAGACTCCAAATCAAATGTGTCGACAGATTTAATTACACAAATTTTCCTGGCTTAAGTTCAGAGATCGGAACAGAGCCAAGCTGTTGGTGCATTCCAGCCAATAGATGTTCAACGAAGACAGCATTCCAGCCAATAGATGTTCAACGAAGACAGCATTCCAGCCAATAGATGTTCAACGAAGACAGCATTCCAGCCAATAGATGTTCAACCAAGACAGCATTCCAGCGAATAGATGTTCAACCAAAACAGCATTCCAGCCAATAGATGTTCAACCAAAACAGCATTCCAGCCAATAGATGTTCAACCAAAACAGCATTCCAACCAATAGATGTTCAACCCAAACAGCATTCCAGCCAATAGATGTTCAACCAAAACAGCATTCCAGCCAATAGATGTTCAACCAAGACAGCATTCCAGCCAATAGATGTTCAACCAAAACAGCATTCCAGCCAATAGATGTTCAACCAAAACAGCATTTCAGCCAATAGATGTTCAACCAAAACAGCATTCCAGCCAATAGATGTTCAACCAAAACAGCATTCCAGCCAATAGATGTTCAACCAAAACAGCATTCCAGCCAATAGATGTTCAACCAAAACAGCATTCCAGCCAATAGATGTTTAACTAAGACAGCATTCCAGCCTATTGATGCTCAACCAATACAGCATTTGATGAATTTCTACTTTCGTTTATAAATCATCCCCGATCAATAACCTTTAATGTGAAAAATAGACCTCCGTCATAAACGCTCCAGAGACTACAAGAACTACCCTAGCTCACAATAGCTCATAGCACAAACGCATCACACAATAGCTCATAGCACACATGCATCACACAATAGCTCATAGCACACACGCTACACACAATAGCTCATAGCACACATGCATCACACAATAGCTCAGAGCACACACACAACACCCAATAGCTCATAGCACACATACATCATACAATAGCTCATAGCACACACGCTGCACACAATAGCTCATAGCACACACGCTACGCACAATAGCTCATAGCACACATGCATCTTACAATAGCTCATAGCACACACGCAACACACAATAGCTCATAGCACACATGCATCACACAATAGCTCAGAGCACACACACAACACCCAATAGCTCATAGCGCACATGCATCACACAATAGCTCATAGCACACACGCATCACACAATAGCTCATAGCACACACGCTACACACAATAGCTCATAACACACACGCAACACCCAATTGCTCATAGCACACATGCATCACACAATAGCTCAGAGCACACACGCTACGGACAATAGCTCATAGCACACATGCATCACACAATAGCTCATAGCCCACATGCATCACACAATAGCTCATAGCACACATGCATCACACAATAGCTCATAGCACACATGCATCACAAAATAGCTCATAGCACACACGCAACACCCAATAGCTCATAGCACACATGCATCACACAATAGCTCATAGCACACACGCTACACACAATAGCTCATAACACACACGCAACACCCAATTGCTCATAGCACACATGCATCACACAATAGCTCAGAGCACACACGCAACACGCAATAACTCATAGCACACACGCTACGCACAATAGCTCATAGCACACATGCATCTTACAATAGCTCATAGCACACACGCAACACACAATAGCTCATAACACACATGCATCACACAATAGCTCATAGCACACACGCAACACACAATAGCTCATAGCGCACATGCATCACACAATAGCTCATAGCACACACGCATCACACAATAGCTCATAGCACACACGCTACACACAATAGCTCATAACACACACGCAACACCCAATTGCTCATAGCACACATGCATCACACAATAGCTCAGAGCACACACGCAACACGCAATAGCTCATAGCACACATGCATCACACAATAGCTCATAGCACACACGCTACACACAATAGCTCATAGCACACACGCTACGCACAATAGCTCATAGCACACATGCATCACACAATAGCTCATAGCCCACATGCATCACACAATAGCTCATAGCACACATGCATCACACAATAGCTCATAGCACACACGCAACACCCAATAGCTCATAGCACACATGCATCACACAATAGCTCATACCACACACGCTACGCACAATAGCTCATAGCACACATGCATAACACAATAGCTCATAGCACACATGCATCACACAATAGCTCATAGCACATATGCATCACACAATAGCGCATAGCACACATGCAACACACAATAGCTCATAGCACACATGCTACGCACAATAGCTCATAGCACACACGCAACACACAACATAGAAAATTGTTTTTTATTTTTATTTTAACAGATTTTGTGCCTCTAAATACCATCACAGAACCGCTGACTTCTATAGACTAAGATGAAATAAAGCTCAATCAGAGCCATGAGAGTAATGAGGTCAGGTGGTTTTGGCCAGGGCTCACCTTTAAACATGGGCGACATCTTCTCCCAGATGGCCGTGGGGCCACACCTGTTGAACTGCCCCAGGCACATCTCCATGAAAAACACGGGCATCGCGCCAAAAATCAGGGTTGTAAAATATGGAATAAGAAATGCACCTGGAACAATAAAAACTTTGTTTTTAATGTATACATTACAAAATAGCAAACTAAAGATGTTGGTTGGATTGCGGTTTATTCTAAGAATTATAATTACATTTCATTTCTCACGTGCCCGAAGGCTGAAGAAGTTAAAGTGAAGTGAACATTAATTTGATGAAATTTTAGAATTTCCACAATGTAAAAAATTGTTAAATTATTTATAGCCAATGGTATGTTTATAACTTAAAAAAAAACAACAGCACGCATTCAAATTGTCAAACTTGTCTGCCTTTATGCATAGCAAAAATAGAGCTAAGAATTGAGTTGAGTGCTGAGAGGGGCTAGGGGCGGAGGGATAGATTAAAGAGACTGGCAGTGTTCTGTGTGGGCCGGACATACATACACGCAGTAGTTGCTTTGTGTTTGTTTGTTGTTTCTCAAACAATTTCATTTAATTTTTCGTTTTTCCACATTTAAGTGCCTTTCTTCTAATTTATTCTTCTTGATAATGAGTATTCTTTACTATGAAAAGTTAATGAAAATCTTAACTGTATCTCTTAATTATTGATCCGCAACTCACCAACAATTAGAAAATATATTAATAAAAATGATACTTGATTGGTTAAAATAAAAGAACTGTGTCAAAGTGAAGATCGTAACAAAAGGTGACGTCATATGAAATTCAAAACGATTAAGTGGCTCTCAGTTTGCACAAAGCCATAATCTTATCGTTTCTGTAGCAGCTAAGTTATATATCTTTAGAGAAGAAAATAAAAACAGGAAATAAGGTGTTTTTAAAAAAACATGGCTGATTCTCCAAAAGCCAATTGCCCTGCCGACTTCGCCCCTATTGATACCGACGCATGGGTGACTGTGGCATTGAGCGAGGGCTTTAATGTTATAATAGGATTCTAAAAGGGAATTTGTAGCCATCTTTGTAATATTTGAGTGCTGTATAATAGTGCATACAAGGGAAGCCAATCAAATATTTGAGCGCTGCACACTAGTGCATACAAGGGAAATCATCAAATAAAACTATACATGATTACTTCTTATTTATGTCTCAATCTTAGCCAGCCATGCAACGTTGTAGATAACGTAACAAATAATAACTTCTACCGACCTCCGCCATTTTTGTAGCAAAGGAACGGAAATCTCCAGACGTTGGAGAGGTCTACGGCGTAGCCAATCGTAGACAAGAGAAACTGGAAGCGGTTTTCCCAGTGTTCACGTGGTGGCAGGTTCAGCTCGATGGAATCACGTGACCTGCTTGTGTTGTCCTTGGTGGGCTCTGTCATGATCCCCGGATGTGGAGAAACATGAAAGTTATCAAAATGTTATGTGTTAACAATACGACCAATACCGTAATCTGCTTGTCAACAATGTTTTTTTAAATTAAATATATCAGATAACATTTAAGACTTAATATCATTCTTTTTAACGCTAGAAGAATCTTAAAGATGCTCCAAGTCAGTGGCGTCACTAGGGGGGGGGCGAGGTGGGCGGGCCGCCCCGGGTGACACCAACCCTAGTGACGCCTCTGCTCCAACTTCACTTTTAAACAACGAATGTATAAATCTTGATATTAATGATCATTTGGCCAACAAATATTAAAGTAATAAATTATGATATAAAGTAATGATAATAATAATGATAATAAGAGCTAATTATAACAATGATGAAATGAATATAGCAAGAAATCTAACCCGTCCCTCTCGTGTCGTGTTAAATCTCATTGAACTGGTAATGCTAAGGGATCTAACAAAAGTTGACATCGAACCGTTGATCTAATCATTCAAATCACCGCTTACTGTCACAATGTTTCTCATACTGTCACAATGTTTCTCATACTGTCACAATGTTTCTCATACTGTCACAATTTTCTCATACTGTCACAATGTTTCTCACACTGTCACAATGTTTCTCACACTGTCACAATGTTTCTCATACTGTCACAATGTTTCTCATACTGTCACAATGTTTCTAATACTGTCACAATGTTTCTCATACTGTCACAATGTTTCTCATACCGTCACAATGTTTCTCATACTGTCACAATGTTTCTCATACTGTCACAATGTTTCTCATACTGTCACAATGTTTCTCATACTGTCACAATGTTTCTCATACTGTCCCATTAGGTAACCCCCACCCACCCACCCTCCTCATTCATTTTAAATGTTCATCCACACGGTGCTGCAGAAGGGGGGGGGGCACAGGGGTCAGTCAATGGAGAGGTGGCATAGTCAGCAATCTTCAAAAAACCTTTCTCGGAAAAGGCTAGCGAGGGGGAGGGCGAACTTTTCACCCTACACCAGGGGGGGACGTGGCACCAATTCTAGCGACACCATCACAATAAAGGTAATGTAAATAAATTTTACAAGATATCTTTAAGTTCTGTCTATTCGATAAATTTACAACAACAAAAAATTCCACTATTAACATTTTCGACCCTATTTGAACGCAGACCCAGATGAAATATCCTTTCACTGTTGTCACCTTTTTCCTCAGGCTTTTTTGGCTCCTCTGGACCAGGTGGGCTGGGGACAGTTGTGTCCATCTGTTGAGGGGAAGGACGAGTTTATCAGAAATGTAATTAGCAGTTTAAAAAAAACATTGGTTACTTCGATTGAAGACTTCTGCTTTTTTCTTTTAAAATGAAGAATCACCCGTTTTTAACATAGCTTAATATAGGCATCAAAAATACTCCTCTAATAATAATAATAAATTGATAATTTTTATAGCGCTGTATCCCAGCAAGGAGCCGGGCTCACAGCACTTTACATGGAGATAATAACATACATATAATAATTAAATAAACATACTTATCATAATAACCACATAAATGACAGTACGTTACACATAAGCTACGTTAATCATTAACCTGGCTAAAAATAGCCACCAATAATAATCCATTCCTAGTTAACCTGGCTAAACATGTCACCAACAATAATCCGGTCTTTTAATCATCTTTGTTTCTTTAGTGGAAGACGGGAAGCTGTTAACTTTAATGGAATGATACGTTCATTTTCGTAATTAGTTTGAAATCTACAGGTTTCTTTATAATTTAATTTTCTAATAATTATTATAATAAAATGGCCGACTGCTTAAATCCACTTTAATAACTGGACATGATTCTACGTGTTAATATTATGTCAAGTTTAATTTAAATATTTGTATCGTATGTTGACTCGGTTTTTCAAAGGGCCAAGTTATTTGAGAAGGAGAATTAGTTTTATGCAGTAAGATGATCGCATTGATCACCCAGAAGCTTGTATGAGAATCTCACATAAAATATACACAAAACTAGAATTTTTAAAATGCCTTTGAATGTAACTATTCAATTTGAAAAAAATAAAATAAATATAGATGATATAGAATGAAATTTATAATAAGTTGCAAAGTTAAAAACATACATCAACTATTTTGATTTTTTTTTAAATTGATTTTTTATGAATTTTAGATCAAAGTACTTACATGAATAAATCTATTAAATGTAAATGCATACACGCAGACAGACACACATAGACACACACAGAAACACGGGTCTGACTGACCTGATCTGCGTCATCGCCTGTCGTGATGGTCACTGGTATCTTTGGGCTGTCGTCTGTCATGTCCCCACACTCACTGACATCCTGGTGACAAAATTATGGCCATCAGGTTTTAAAAGTGTGCCGCCTTTCATTTATGGATTCTTTTATCACATGTATTCTTATCATGGGCCCCAGTCATGAGAATCAGACTTTTGGAACTTTATTCTAATTACGGGCCTCAGTCATTAGAATCAGACTTTTCGAACGTTTTATAAATATAACTCATCAGTTAATTAATCGGGATTCTGCTGATTTCTTTGAACCACCAGCATTAAGTTTGATGTCATAGCTTGACCAGCACAAGGGTTGGTCACATAGAGGGTCAAGAGTGATTGATTTCTTTGAACCACCGGCATTAAGTGTGATGTCATAGCTTGACCAGCACAAGGGTTGGTCACACAGAGGGTCAAGAGTGATTGATTTCTTTGAACCACCGGCATTAAGTGTGATGTCATAGCTTGACCAGCACAAGGGTTGGTCACACAGAGGGTCAAGAGTGATGATTTCTTTGAACCACCAGCATTAAGTGTGATGTCATAGCTTGACCAACACAAGGGTTGGTCACACAGAGGGTCAAGAATGATCATGGTCAATAAAGAACACATTAAAAAAGGTCATGGTTGCACATAAGAAGGCGTGATACTCATTACTCAGATGATGATGTAATCCTAGAACACCTGGGTCCTTAAAGTTGCGTACTGATCAAATAAAGTTTAACCTCACTATTCGCGGCCCTGAAAATTCGCCGGTTAGGCTCTTAGCCTTAGCGCATCATTTTATTATAATTCATTATTGGTGAATGCTAAAACAATATTATTTTTTTTCCAATTATTTTTGCAATACAATACGTATTTTTTATATAAATGATTACACTGTATGTACAATATGTACATATGTATGTACAGTGCATATTTTTGTGACCTTGCATTGATAGTGTTTTTCTATTGCATATTATTACTGAATTGTAATGTACTGTACTGTATTATTATTACCTGAACTGTGCGTAGTGTATTTATCTGAATAAGTTTGCCTTTAAATTTGTTCCATTTTCTGCCAATTCTAATACATGTGTTGTACGCATAGAAAATGACTTTGCGGTACAGTAATACAATATGGGTTACAATGTGCTATGCGGTGTTACTGTCCTCTTGTACTTACGTTTCTTTTTTATTAAAACATTGTTCCAGTACAAACTTAAAATGTGTTTAAATTATCATTTCTACATTAGTGAAATACATTAGTAATACATGACTGCATGCAATATTACTACATCATTACTCTATTAATAAGTAAGATTGTCTTTAAAACGTGCTTAGGAAGCATTTATTACCGTATTTAATCTCATACAAAGGCGTTTCAAAACTGCATCCGATATTCACTGTTTTTTTGCCATTCTCGGGGAAGTAAAGAACGTAGCCCCCGCAAACATTGAGGGAATACTGTACATAGAAACTTTGTTTTAAGTTTACCTCTAGGTGATAATATATGTAACAAAAGAAATTGTACACCAGTATAGTTGGATAACTTTAGATCTATCTAGTTAGGAATTTTTAAACTCTTTGAAATAAGTGATTAATAATTTGGAAGAGCTCATTCAAAAGAAAGAAATTAAGCAAACCATCAGTTAGACCAGCTCCATGCGATGGGCCATTCTTTTCTGAAATTTCTCTCATGTATAAATGAGCAAAAAAGAAGATCTCTGATATTAGTGTATACATATTCTGACATTAAACTTTCAAGTGGGCCTGAAGCTGCCGGAGGCCTATGATACTTTGAAGCTAAAACGCGAAATTCGGAACATTCTACCAGCATGAACTTCAGCTTCGCATGCAAAGGGGTCTGAATCTGAGAAATACAGGGGCGTCCAATAGTCAGTCGATAACAACGTCCTCAATTTAAAAAATGGCATTCGATGATTTTCAACGTGTAGCTTTCAGTTAAAATTGATATGAATACAATCAAATAGGTCATTACTCTTTTTTAATTTTGTTCATGTGGCTTTTTAGAACGTTACAATTGCTGTAGCGATTCGAACTTTGACACCAATGGACAGTAAACAATGGAAAAGATGATGTAAACAATTGAAAAACCGAAGACAATACTTGAATTTTAAAAAAACATATTGGGTAAACCATACATTCAAACTGTTTGTTACTCAACTTTATGTTAAAGTTATTCAAGATAAAATATTTTATTTTGCTTTTTGAATCAACCTCCAGATTTCTCATATTATAAGGTTTTAGCATGTTTGTATATAGAAGTGTTTGTTTTGCATGTGAAGTCATGAGCTTGCACTGTTATGTTCAGACACAGCGCCGGCCAGGCACACGTCACACACGGTGCTCGAGGCACATGCTATTATTGGAGCTCGTCAAGATGAAGTTTGTTTTTAAAAAACCGTCTAATTTACTTTTTATTTAAATGTGGACGCATGGGACGATAATAAAAAAAAAGTAATTCCACTATATTCACTTTCCTGAAATGGCCACAATTCAATAAAACAAAAATAAAATTATTATGTTTGGAAAACTTTAACTGTAGTTCATGTGTATGTAACACACGTTAAGTTGGAAAATTAAATAAGAAACAATAAAGTATTTTTTTCACTTGATTCCTGGGTGGTTATCTATAATGAAAGGCGACTCTCATTTCCAAGAATATTTCTGTTAAGTATGGTTTTTAAGTTGATCACAAATCACGAAAAACATTCATATATTTCTAGGTCTTAACTAATTCAATTCACTCATTTTCTTGCTGGTCATTTGTAAGCCCTAATCATTTTAGCCAAACGCCTAAAAAGCGCCCGACCACGTTTTTAGTCATATTACACCATAGTACTTGAACATATCAGTTTGAAATTTTTATCAATCCAGAAAAAGATTTTTTCTTCACAATTCTGTGAAAAAAAATATTATTTTCTTCTTTTTATTTCACTTATAAAAACGTGGTTTTTAAAAATCTTTTTTTTACTTCTATTTATTTTATTCTTTTTAGTCTAAATGTATGCTATGGTGAGTTTTGAAGTATTGATTATGTTCAAATATAATACGCATTGCCCGACAAACATTTACAGACTGGAAATGACTGATCTCCCCTTGATGTTAAACATGGTTGATGTGGTCGGGTTGGTGATAACTCGGCACGTGAATGTAATGTAAAAAAGAACAGAAGGATAATACATATGCTCATATATAGATAAACTAAAAAGTTCAATAATTTAATAACGGTACATTTTATCGATCTAAAAATTTTATACAATGCATTGTCATCCAAGATCTATCTGTGGTAAAATTATGAAATCTCTAGCACCATCAGAAGTTGTTTAATTTTACGTTGGCAGATTTGAAAAAGTGTGGACAAACAAAAACGAAAGCGAGTTAATAAAAACGTGGTAAATAAATAGAAGTAAAAAAAAGATTTTAAAAAAACACGTTTTTATAAGCGGACTAAAAAGAAGAAAATAAAATTTAAAAATTTAAATTAAGTACTATGATGTAATATGACTAAAAACGTGGGGCGGGCGCTTCTCAGGCTTAACTAATTCAATTCACTAATTTTCTTACTCGTCATTTGTAAACCCTTATCATTTTATCCAAACGCCTAAAAAGCGCCCGCCCACGTTTTTATTCATATTACATCATAGTATTATTTTAAAATTTAAATTTTTAAATTTTATTATCTTCTTTTTAGTCCGCTTATAAAAACGTGCTTTTTAAAAATCTTTGTTTTACGTCTATTTATTTTATTCTTTTTAATCCAAGTGTATGTTATGGTGAGTTTTGAATGAAGTATTGATTATGTTCAAATATAAACGCATTGCCCGACAAACATTTACAGACTGGAAATGACTGATCTCCCCTTGATGTTAAACATGGTTGATGTGGTCGGGTTGGTGGGAACTCGGCACGTGAATTTAATGTAAACAAGGGCAGACGGATAATACATATTCTTTTATTTAGATAAACTAAAAAGTTAAATAATTTAATAACGGTACATTTGATCGATCTGAAATTTTGATACAACGCATTGTCATCCAAGATCTATCTGTGGTAAAATTTTGAGATCTCTGGAACCATCAGAAGTGGTTTAATTTTTCTTTAGCAGATTTGAAAAATTGTGGACAGACAGGAACGAAAGCAAGTTAATAAAAACGTGGTAAAAAGAAGAAAAAACTGTCAACAATCACATGATGGAAAGGACTACCGCCAAGCTATTACAACAAACAACTAACAAACAACAACCATAGCCAACAATGACGACCCTCCAGTAACAACAACCATCGCAACAACATTTACAGACTTAATGTTTTACCTACCCATAAGATCTCCAAGTTCCACAACTACAAACATGAAATACCCCGGTCTCCAAAGGGCTGAAACCCATCAGCAAACACGAGTGAAGGAACTTGGCCTGCAGACTGGAACTACGTTCCAGATTTGGGCACTGATTTTTTTTCCTTAAGCTCATCCCCCCACCATAAAACTCACAAAATAGCCCCCTCCCCCTGCCCTACCCAAAACACAATCAGCCCCTAATAGGCTTCGACCCATTAACATTATTATTATTGAAGCTCAATGGCCGTCACTTACAGCTTTGCCTTTACGAACTGATGACGTCATGTATCTTGCATTTCGAACAACAAGACCGAAGTCTTAAACCAAACTCTTCCACTCCTAGTGGGTATTGTCGGAGAGAAGAGTCAATGGCTTTATTAATATTTTCTATTCATTCATTATTTTAACTATCTACTATATAGAAGCCCAGGTCACTAATTCTGTAACAATAAGGGACATCATCAGCATTTTTTTCTAAATTGAAAATATAGACGCAAAATCATAATCATTTTGGTTTCGAGATTAAGAGAGCACATGGTGTTTCTCGCCGTAAAATATTATATGACGTCATTGTTTGAGCTTATACTTTAATTTTGGAAAAGGGATCTATAGAGAAATTTTGTGAAAAATAAATCATTCTAATGAACTAAAATTTAATTATTCCTTATTTTTATTTAACTCATTCACATACCAATCTTTGGTTGTCGGACACACTGATTCGAACATTCACATACCAATCTTTGGTTGTCGGACACACTGATTCGAACGCATGCAATAACATTCACGTACGTTACTTTCGCATTTGAAAAAATTGGGTGCCATAGGCGCCCCAGAACAACCTAGTGTATTACATTGTGGGTATGAAAGTGACTTGAATAAATATGTGTCATTAATTGCATGGACAAAACTACTTTCTTATTCTTGACTATTTTCGATAACAAGTCTGTTGATAAATTACCTTGCTACCAAATTGATATATAGAAGTAAAAAAAAAGATTTTTAAAAACCATGTTTTTATAATTGGACTAACAAGAAGAAAATAATTTAAAACTTATAAGTTCAAGTACTTTCATTTAATATTACTAAAAACGTGGGGCGGGCGCTTATCAGGTTTTACATACGCAGTTCATTCATTCTCTCACTTATAGATCTCTCTTTTGCCTTCTAAATTATAAATTTCTAATTATTGTACCAAACAACCACTTGTTTGGTAACTGTCGTTACTTGGTTTTTGCAATTTGTATTTATGATATTGGTTACATGCGGAGGCGCCAATTGGGTTGGTTTCACCCCATGCGGTATAGCTCATGGTGTCACGGAGGCGTCACTTGGGTTGGTTTCACCTGCGGTATAGCTCATGGTGTCACGGAGGCGTCACTTGGGTTGGTTTCACCCCGTGCGGTATAGCTCATGGTGTCATCCTCTAACTATCTGTCCAACATACCTCCTCCGAGTCTCCCAGTGCACAATAACGGGAACATGCATAATTTTACATTATGGTATCACCCCTTGTGATGGTGTCACCCGTGCGGTCCGCACCCCTCACAACCTCCCTAGTGACGCCACTGGTTATATGTTAACATAACTATGCTGTATTTCGGACTCAATATTTAGCTAAGAGGATCTAGATTATACATTTCATATTCCCATACCCTTTCTTAACCGCCAGTTTTATAGAACATGCCACTTCTAAAATAAAGTTAATGAAAGAAAATTATCAACCTAAAATTCACTTTTTAAAAAAGTTAATGGATTTTTTTTTCTGGCCCTTTGTTCGTCTCCCCATCTTCTCGACCGGTGTTTAATGATTGGACAGATCGCCCCCTAGCGAGATAACGCGCTATTTAACAGACGAATTCATGCGAGCGCGTAAAAAGATTTGAACTCCCGACAGCCCATCGGCTGGCCAAGTGATGAAAAGCTCACAAACACCGGAAACTGATTTCTGACCATCGGAAGCATTATGGTCGGCACCGGAAGCAGTATGGCGGAACGTATAAAAAGAAAGGGCCGCGACTCCTCCCCTTAAGCTTGTATAAAAGCAATTTTCTTAAGCGCGTGGTCCTGACATGGATGGTCATAGCCGTCTGGTCGCGCCTCAAGCAGACGACTGGGAAAGGGGGGGTGTGGGGCGCGAGATGTGAGGTGTGGGGGCGCGAGATGTGAGGTGAGCCAGTTGACATGAAAGCAAAGCGCTGCGTGTAAGTGATGGCTGCGGCTTATCTTAATTTGAAATCCGTTGAGGGTGAAAAAAAGCAAACAAACGAAAAGATGATAGATTTTGATTCTGCATTATTTTAAGTGAAGTTTCACAGCAGAAGTGCGTATGGATTTAATCTCTCTAATAGTTATTTTGTTGAGGTTCACTTCTGACGACACAATATTTGACAAGATTTGATGGCATCATTTGTATTGGCAACTTTTTCGTTATCCTGGTTGACTCTCTTTATTCGTTTGTTATCCAAAAAGACACTGCTGGATTTACTTTTTTTTGTATGCTAGAATGATTGGTTTATTATTATTATTATTATTATGTTTGTTATCCCAACGTATGGTCACTGTGTGACCTCGGGGTATGACCGGTATTAAGTCTTCGCCACGTATTATATCCGGATAAATAAATTTATTTGTTAACATTTTTGGCCACTTTGACAGCAGAATGGAGCCATCTTGTCTTTTTATGTTTGTGGACTTGTTATAACGGTATCCATGACTACATATAAACAATGAATTGGTTGGTGAAATATGGAGGGCGAATATTTGAAGTGTATCCATGACTACATATAAACAATGAATTGGTTGGTGAAATATGGAGGGGGAATATTTGAAGTGTATCCATGACTACATATAAAAAATGAATTGGTTGGTGAAATATGGAGGGCGAATATTTGAAGAGTTGTTTTTTTTTCCTCTATTAATTACTTCAGACATGTTTAATTTTGTTTAAAAAATGTCCAGCTATAATTCATGTATTTTCAGTTTACGTAGTTTAACCCGAGTTTCTATCATAGACATGCTCCATGTATTGTATGCACACAAGGTTTTATTTCCCCACGTTTGAGAGTGGTGCCGCCGCAAGGCTAAGTTCAAACATGACTTTACCGTACACCCCATTGTGAAAGGGCCGAAATATTAAGATTACAAGAGTGCGCCATTTGTAAGTGAGACTTCAGTAAAACAACATAGATGTACAATGTATAAAAAATAAATTCTTAAAAGATGCTGCAGAAACAAAGATCTTGTCAGCAATAAGAACGTGTCGGAAATAAGTTTTCTCGGGCGAACTAAGAACGCGGAGAAAGGTTACAATTAAAATCAATAAGGTGAATATGAAAAGTCGCAAAATTTCTACACATCGGTGGTTATGCTGACGTTGACTTTGTTTCGAAGTGATTTCTGTTTATTGAAACTTTCAGAGATAGGGGAAAACGTGAACAGCTGAAACGGGTTGTTGGTGGGAAGTTGCTGGTGGCTTAAACCAAAGTTATACTCTATTATGATTATGATGAATGAAAGAGAATGTAGATGATGAAGGGACGGAGCAAGGAAAACATCTATTCTTGTCACACCCGCAGTTTGATGACGTGGGGCGGGTGGTACGTTGGTTAGGGAAATCTGTAAAAAAAAATAATAGAAACGGGTTTTACCGTTATACTACACTTTTTCTTGTGAGAATGGTGCTCTGTGTTTTACTTGACTGAATATATACTGTGGTGGGATGAGAAAGGTGTTTATTACATATTTTTAAAAAATAAGTATGTAATAAAAAAAACGTGAAAAACCAAGTTTTTGACTATAATTCCTTTATATACGAGACATAAATAAAAGAATGTTCATTATAATACGCCTCGCAAGACAATCCAAAAATTCTACATTTTAGTTATGTCTCGTAAAACATGTTTAATATAATGCGCACCGATCGGGAATATATTTTTGACAATTATCGTCCATATTTACTCACCGAATCGCGCAACAGGATAATATAAAGGTTGTTCAATATAATACGCACGGCAACACTCTATCTAAAAAAATAACATGATAGATAGAGATAAATAAAATAATCTAAAAATTCATTAATTTAATTACAGTACATGCGGTCGATCTGAAATTTTTATGCATCGTTTTTATCATCGGCACGAGTCAGCCTGCAAAATTTCAGCTCGCTAGCTTAAGAGGATGTGGGTTAAAAATCGATCCAGAGTTTTTTCGACAAACAAGCGCTCAAACAGACACCACGAGTTAATACGAAGGATTTAAAAATGTAATGTGCTACAAAATGAGAGCAAACGATACCAATGCGTAATGGCAGTTCGTATCGTCACCAATCGTTCAGTTCTGTTGTAAATATAAAATACTATCGAACAAAACCGTTTATAATATGATTTCATTGAAGAGTTGAATGTTATCTTGATCATAGTAATCGTAGTGAAATAAAACCCGAATTTAGCTGTATTACAGTATTGAGCAGTGCACCGTCACGACCACCACAAAGGAGAATAGCAGGGCGCGTGTTGAACGTAACTAGAGACGTTGACGTCATGGCCACAACAGAAGATGACGTCATGACCACCACATCGGAAGATGACGTCATGACCACGCAAAAACGGAAGACGTTAATTGCCGCACTGAGCTGAGTGCTGAGTAGTGGTATTTTAAAATAGAGGGAGGGTGGGGGAGGGGTATTTGTTCGACATCTGCATGTTATATAAATTATTACTGACGCTTTTTCTATACAGAAGATTATTGTTGGGAATGTCGGAGAGTTGAAATATTGATTAGTATGAGACGGAACCAACACTGGGTACGCCCCTGAGAAAATGTCGCAAATTACCAAATAAGTAGAGTTTAAAATCAAATCTCATTGAATTAAACACAACATAAATTATAAAATGAAGAAATCCAACAGTATATTGATCAAAAAGTTTCCAACATTTGACAATCAGGATACGAAATCTGTTGCCTCAGCAACATTTGAATTTGCTTTTACATTTTAACGCTTTGTTTATTTTAAAGTCAGCCACCTTCTGACAAGGTAACCTTGACAACGGTAAATAAACTGAAGTAGTCTGTTAAGTACCATCAATATTTTCACTAGACCCCCCTTCCCCTGGGGGAGGGGGTTGTGATAGGGGCAGTTCATTGTTAAAGCAGAAAAGAAACCTCGCATTATTAAATCCTTTATATTAACTCGTGGTGTCTGCGGCGGACCTTGCTTGCTTGCTTGCTTGTCGCCAAAACTTTTGATCGATTTTTAACCCACTTGCTCGCAAGATAGCGAGCTGAAATTTTGCAGGCAGTTTCGTACCGATGATAAAAACAATGTATCAAAATTTCAGATCGATCGCATGTACCGTAATTAAATTATTGATTTTTTAGATTATTTTATTTATTCCTATGTATCATGCTATTTTTTGAGATAGAGCGTCGCGGTGCGTATTATATTGAACAACCTTTCTGTCGCGCAATAAGGTGCGTATTTTACTGACAACACTTTTTATAAACCTATTCCTGATCGGTGCGCATTATATTAAACACGTTTTACGACACAACTGCAATTTTGTATTTTTGGATGGTCTTGCGCTGCGTGTTATAATGAACATTCTTTTAGTTACGTCTCATACGTAAAGGATTTAAAGTCAAAAACTTGGTTTTTTACGGGTTTTTCTTATTTTTAAAGAGTATGATGACTGAAGAGACTCTTCTTCTTTTCATTTCTTCTGCCCTAAAGTTAAAGACAGCGAGTTGTTGACGGTAACAAAACATGCGAGGACCCCTGGCGGCATAGCAGCGCGTGGCATCACGTGATGTGATGATACCCGCCAGCACGCGCTAGTCGGGTCTTTTGAAGACGTATCCAAGATGTCGTCACAGCGAGGCTCGGGCATCAAAACCAGCAAACAGAGTGACACGCCGGCCATGTTGAATGTTTGGAGTAACAACACAGATGATTACTTTAGCAAACCCATCAGAAACGGGGCCAACTCTGAGCAGCTGGAATAGGTTTGAGTGGGATCCTTTTTTTAAACAAAAAAAAATGGGGTGTGGGCTGAAAGGCACTAGGACAGAGGGCAGAGGGCATTTGGGAGACGCCATCGGCTTGGATACGTCTTTTCAACAATGATCTACGCCTTGTTCCTACGACTCAACACAACAGGTGTTTATGAACTGATGGCAGAGGGAGGGTGATGACGCAATAAGGTGCACCGAGAAGATCACGCGACCACAGTGATTGTAGAGTGTTGACGTCAAAGACTAAAAACCGAGAATCAAACGTTAAAATGGAAATACTTCATATCCGTAAAAACTGTTTAATGCAAAGAATAATGCGTTTTAAAAAAAAAGATTATTTATTAATCCTTTCTCTATAAGCTGTGTGTGAGTATTTTGATAATGTTATCACGTGGTATAAGTTGTGTCATGAAAACAAAAGCTAAAATTTACTGTTAATGTCGATAACTTATAACTGGTGATGAATCTTTAGTTAATGGTTCTAAATGAAATAGTGTTTGTGATGAGGTTGGGGGGCGGTGGTGTTACCGATCCTGATGGTCATTTTTTTTTATGGAAGGGCGGGCGGCCTTTTTGGGAAAAAGGACTGTAAAACTCTGATATCCGTATCATAGCCTTTAAGTCCAATGTTACAAATAGCAACTTATTTTGTGTTGTCTAAACATCGGTGAAATGAGAACTTCAAAGACTGACTTTTAAACCAATGGGTCAAACGCGAGGCAAATTGGTGGTGGTATGCAGGGGCGTGTACACTGTGAGACACGTTGGTGGTGGTATGCAAATGCGTGTACACCGTGAGACAAGTTGGTGGTGGTATACAGGGGCGTGTACACCGTGAGACAAGTTGGTGGTGGTATGCAGGGGCGTATACACTGTGAGACAAGTTGGTGGTGGTATGCAGGGGCGTGTACACTGTGAGACAAGTTGGTGGTGGTATGCAGGGGCGTGTACACCGTGAGACAAGTTGGTGGTGGTATGCAGTGGCGTGTACACTGTGAGACAAGTTGGTGGTGGTATGCAGGGGCGTATACACCGTGAGACAAGTTGGTGGTGGTATGCAGAGGCGTGTACACTGTGAGACAAGTTTGTGGTGGTATGCAGGGGCGTATAAACTTTGAGACAAGTTGGTGGTGGTATGCAGGGGCGTATAAACTTTGAGACAAGTTGGTGGTGGTTTGCAGGGGCGAATACATATCTGATTTTGGTGCCATTGGGGGCGGGCAAGCTTCCAATAACCAGCACATCCAGAAGACAACAAAACTCTGCGGGGTCCCCCATTTGAGGAAAGGAGTAACGCCCCGGGCTGTTCCTTCACAGCAATCACCGTCTCGGGCCGCTGTTTCTGGCGGCTTCAGTTGGAACTGTCTACATTTCCAGCATTTAAAACAAAACTAATCTAATACATTTTAGCCAGTATTAAAACTGCTACAGTTACAGTTAACATAAACATTTAAGAATGCACGTCGCGGCCAAGAATGCTAAATATAGAACAACATGGAAAAGAAGTGGCACGAGAGCATACGCCGAATCTTTGAAGGAAAGACGCGATAGAAGAAAAAATAAATTCAATATTTAAAATAGGTGTTAAGAGATAAAGTATCATCTTAAGGTCAAGGTCAGATCTGAATCCACATTTTTCACACGCACTGAAAACGAAAATTTCCCCAATGAGAATTCGTTTCACCGCAGCCCTTGAGACCTAGATATTTGTGTCAATGTGAACGGAGCTTTCATTACGACTTTGGTTCGCTATACGCTAGAGCTGTGATGGCGAACCTTTTTGGGGCCGCTTGCCCAAAATTGAATTAAAACCTTCTTATTTAAAGCAAAGTGCCAACACAAAGTGCCAGCAAAGTGGTTTGATTAAGAAAGTAATATTTTAGTTGCGTGCCGGCTCACGGGGCTCTGCGTGCCGTCTGTGGCGCGCGTGGCATAGGTACGCCATTACTGCGCTAGAGCCCTGTTCAAAGTATGGTCCATAACTCTGTATACTTGCACTATAATTATAGGGTACAACACTTAGGCCTGCTTAGCTCGCATTAATCTAGGGTATACTTCGTACTATTCTGACTCGTGCTTACGTCATGTTTAACTACATTACATCAAGCTGGTGGCCGGTGGTCCCAGGCATGACGTCAAGCAAGGGTGTTAACTCCTAAGAATTGTAAAGCTAGAGGAGAAGAACTTTCTCATTTTTAAATCCTTTATATTAACTCGTGGTGTCTGCGGCCGACCGACCGACCGACCTTGCTTGCTTGCTTGCTTGTCGCCAAAACTTTTGATCGATTTTTAACCCACTTGCTCGCAAGATAGCGAGCTGAAATTTTGCAGGCAGTTTCGTACCGATGATAAAAACAATGTATCAAAATTTCAGATCGATCGCATGTACCGTAATTAAATTATTGATTTTTTAGATTATTTTATTTATTCCTATGTATCATGCTATTTTTTGAGATAGAGCGTCGCGGTGCGTATTATATTGAACAACCTTTCTGTCGCGCAATAAGGTGCGTATTTTATTGACAACACTTTTTATAAACATATTCCTGATCGGTACGCATTATATTAAACATGTTTTACGACACAACTGCAATTTTGTATTTCTGGATGGTCTGGCGCTGCGTATTATAATGAACATTCTTTTAATTACTTCTCGTACATAAAGGATTTATAGGCAAAAACTTGGTTTTTTACGGGTTTTTCTTTTTATTGCACTAATTCTTTACTTTGTAACAATTTGTGACGCCTGTCCTACTGTTCTTGTATGCACTGTAACGATTTGTGAAGCCAGTTCTATTGTTCTTGTAATAATACATTATCTTTTTTCGCTCTGGCCAAAATTTTTGCTGCTAAATATTTGTAGCTTAATCTTGAGCAGATTTTTTTTTAAAAGAGGGCATTGGATGAAATTTTTCATATTTTCAATATTATGTGTTGTTTTTTTTTAATTTAAAAGTATTGAAAATCATATTTATATGGTTAGGGGTGACTTGTCTTGAGTAGCAATTTGACCATTGTAGCATTAGTATTCCAGTCGAATGGACATAACGCAGCATTTAGACTAATTAGATTATTTCTATTGGAATAGTCCCAAACGGAGCCATTAGTCATTCAAATTTTCGAAGTTTCGTTTGGAATGCAAATTATGACCAGCTTTCGGAAACAATTATTTGTTAGTGTCTAAAAGACACATATCCACTTCAATTGTCCACAAGACACACGCCCACCTCGTATGTCTACAAGAAACACCCTCCTCACATGTCTATAACACACACACACACACCTCTCATGTCTATAAGACACATACCCACTTCACCTGTCTACTAAAAAGACGACCACCGCGTGTGTCTTTTAGACAGAAATATACTTCAAGTGTCTATATTGACATCAGTTGAGAACTGAAAGACAAGTTGTCTCTGTTACGCGTCCTCTGATCATTTGTTTTATCACACGGAGACTGATATACTCTCAAACCGTCGCGATCACTTCGGCTGCTCTAAGAATACATCGGCGCAGGCTGGATGGGCGTTCACTCACAACATTTTTTTTATCTGCCCTTGTTTAAATCCGTTACACTTTATAAAAAAAAATCCTTCCCGTTAATAAACGATCGTTTCCTTCACAGCAAGGGTTCCCGTGTTTTTTAAGTGAGGGGTACATTTCGTTTAAATTCAGGCGAATCTCATGGAATACCAATTTTGAGATAAGATTTTTGGCTAACTAAAATTTCAGGATTCACACCCACAAAGATTTCTTCCGGTGCAGGGATCCTTTAAGTTAGAGCAGTTGCCCTTCTGAGGGTCATGTTGTTAGATTCTGAGGGTTTCAGCCGTAGCAAGCAGAAGGTAAGTTGAAATTCTTGTCTTCTCACAGGAACGCTGCCCCCTCACAAAGTGACACAACTTTGTTATTTGCAAGGAGCATCACCTGTTACATCACACGCAGATAGCGACGAGGAGTAAATCGGGAGGGGGAGTGGTGGGGTCGCTTAAAATAACACAAGACCAACTGATTCAACAAAAATACAACAAAAATATTGTATAATTTGAAGTTTGTTTATTCGTTTCTTTTGAATGTGCGCAATTCAAAGTAACTTCAAAAATCAATAGCGATATAACAAAAATCGATCACCCTTAGAGCATAATTAGGGAAACTTTTCCCCTAGCAGTCATCCAAATACAAATACATGTATATAGGTGTAACAATCTCGTTGTGAAAATGACGTAACGCTAACTAACGGGTTGCCAGTCGTAGCTCTAACTGGTTGCCAATCGTAGCTCTAACTGGTTGCCAGTCGTAGCTCTAACTGGTTGCCAGTCGTAGCTCGAACTGGTTGCCAGTCATAGCTCTAACTGGTTGCCAGTCTTAGCTCTAACGGGTTGCCAGTCGTAGCTCTAACTGGTTGCCAGTCATAGCTCTAACTGGTTGCCAGTCGTAGCTCTAACGGGTTGCCAGTCGTAGCATTAACTGGTTGCCAGTCATAGCTCTAACGGGTTGCCAGTCTTAGCTCTAACTGGTTGCCAGTCATAGCTCTAACGGGTTGCCAGTCGTAGCATTAACTGGTTGCCAGTCGCAGCTCTAACGGTTTGCCAGTCG
Organism: Ampullaceana balthica; assembly: GCA_944989445.1. Classification (NCBI taxonomy): domain Eukaryota; kingdom Metazoa; phylum Mollusca; class Gastropoda; family Lymnaeidae; genus Ampullaceana; species Ampullaceana balthica. Next base: position 1,075,974 of record CALYLW010000118.1, read on the forward strand.
TAGCATTAACTGGTTGCCAGTCGTAGCTCTAACGGGTTGCCAGTCTTAGCTCTAACTGGTTGCCAGTCGTAGCTCTAACGGGTTGCCAGTCGTAGCTCTAACGGGTTGCCAGTCGTAGCTCTAACTGGTTGCCAGTCGTAGCTCTAACTGGTTGCCAGTCGTAGCTCTAACGGGTTGCCAGTCGTAGCTCTAACGGGTTGCCAGTCGTAACTGTAACTGGTCGGCAAAGTCGGAGGAAGTTTATAAGAATTGTTTTGTCATGTCATCTTTTTTGTGTCATGTCATCGTCTTTGTGTAATGTCATTATGTTTGTGTTATTTTATCATGTAACGAGGGTTTTATTGCTTGTAAAATTTTATCACGTAATGGAGACGTATGTTACTAGTATATATTTATTATGTAACGGGGTCTATAATGTTTGTATAGTTTGTCACGTGACTACGGTATATTACTTGTATAGCTTTGTCACTTAACGATGACATATTACTTGAATAGTTTTTATTACCAAACGAAGGTTTATTTACTTACATATTTAAGTTAGGTAAATATATTTTACCATCTCGAATGTTAACCCAGAAACGCTTCTTTGTAGTAGTTTATATATGGTGTAAACCTTTCTTTAAGCGGACGAGAATTATTTGTCTGATTTAGGTCGGAAAAATTATTATTATTGATTTATTGGAGAGATTTATCAATTTGGGCAGATGGAAATTAGTCATTTGTATTCTAAGAGAAGTCGATTATTTATTTTATGTTTTTGTTTTTTTTTAAAATAAAAATATAATTGTATTTCACATATTTCTAGTCTGAACTCTGAACATCCTCCAATTTGTTCTGAAAGATTTTCTGGATGTTTTTAAAGGAACTTTGTTGATACAGAATGTGAATCTTTCAACGAAAAAAAATTCTTTCTCTGACACAACACATGCGATCAGAAGGGATGTTTACAGTGGAGTTATTGTTCCTGTATTTAGTAGCTATGTCTGGGTAGTAGGCTACACAATCTCCAGACAATCTTGATATAGGGAAGTGATGGCCAACATTGTTTGGATTGACTACTATGTGACATAACATATGTGTAACATAACACTGACTAACCACAACATTACAATTACATAGTGGCTTTAATATCATGGGATTTAATACTATGTGACATAACATATGTGTAACATAACACTGACTAACCACAACATTACAATTACATAGTGGCTTTAATATCATGGGATTTAATACTATGTGACATAACATATGTGTAACATAACACTGACTAACCACAACATTACAATTACATAGTGGCTTTAATATCATGGGATTTAATACTATGTGACATAACATATGTGTAACATAACACTGACTAACCACAACATTACAATTACATAGTGGCTTTAATATCATGGGATTTAATACTATGTGACATAACATATGTGTAACATAACACTGACTAACCACAACATTACAATTACATAGTGGCTTTAATATCATGGGATTTAATACTATGTGACATAACATATGTGTAACATAACACTGACTAACCACAACATTACAATTACATAGTGGCTTTAATATCATGGGATTTAATACTATGTGACATAACATATGTGTAACATAACACTGACTAACCACAACATTACAATTACATAGTGGCTTTAATATCATGGGATTTAATACTATGTGACATAACATATGTGTAACATAACACTGACTAACCACGACATTACAATTACATAGTGGCTTTAATATCATGGGATTTAATACTATGTGACATAACATATGTGTAACATAACACTGACTAACCACAACATTACAATTACATAGTGGCTTTAATATCATGGGATTTAATACTATGTGACATAACATATGTGTAACATAACACTGACTAACCACGACATTACAATTACATAGTGCCTGTAATATCATGGGATTTGTAATAGACCTTATGGGTCAAGTGACACGTCTTTAACACACTGTGGTCTGGTTATCAACTGTGTTTAATCACTATATACAATTCACTGTAATCAACTGTACAATCAACTACCTAAGCAGCTCGTATGTAATCAACCTAGGTCGCCTCTTGAACCGTACATTTATAGCCAGCTATTCTCCCAGTCCTTGACCAGCACGCTTACAGTTCACCTCACAAACCACGTGTTTTATACTAGGTCAAGTCATTGCATTCTCATACAATGTAAACACAACAACACGTCTCTCACATGATTGAAATGTATCACGCCACACCACATCAGTGCCGGTGTGAGACATAATAAGTACCCTAAAATATTTGAGATACGGACCTCTTATAAGTGGAGTTGCTCTATGTATGTTCCAAATATGATTATTGCTCAATAGGAAATATATATTTTGGGGGGGGGGTAAGTAAATTTGGGTCATAAGTCAGTGATGGCAAACCTATGGTACGCGCGCCACAGTCAGTACGCAGTGCCTCATCAGCTTGCACGCGACAAAAATATTACTTTCTTAATCAATTATAATCACAATAAAATGATATTATGTAATATAAATAATTGTTGCAATCTGTTCTTGACAGTTAAACTTACTTATTGCATTATGCCCCTTGTATAGGGCCTAAGCCTAGATACAAAATATATAGTTATAACAATGAAATCCGTACAGCTTGCAAATCTCCTCCAAAAAAGTTTAAATCAATGAGAGAACTTGCGGCTGCTATTCTGACTTTGTTAGGATCACCTTATGCGTGTGAACAGCTGTTTTCAGCTTTAAATTATATCAAATACGAGCAACCAAGCCCGTCCAAGGACATTCCGCCACCGTTCGGTGGCATGTTGTAACTCCCCTTCAACAGCCATCTCGACCGGCATACATGTGCATCACGTCAAAAATACTATTCTTTATAGTTAAAATAAATAACACGTAAAAATAGAGCTTTTGACTATAAATCCCAACGCGCATAACTCAAAATAAAGTCTTGGAAAAATACTGCACCAAAAATAGCTCGTTTTGAAATTCCGCGTAAAATTGATATGATTGGCTGTATGAGTCATGTGTGTTTGAGAGACCAATCGCTATAGATGACGGGACAGAACTTAGCCTTTTACATGTATTATTTATCAAATATGACACGTTAAACAGCCTGACTGATAACCAGAGTGCTCGATGTTGGGCCCTCAAATTAACGAAGTATGAGCCAAGGTTTTGACGAATTATCAGTATGTATACAATAGCAAAATCCCATTAATAATTAATTTATTAATTTTTGTGTATTGTTGAATACTCCCTTCTTTTTTTCTCGTTAGGTCTTAAAACAAGTATGTGTTGTTTTGCTAAAAGCCAAAGCTCCATTTTCGGGTTTAAATGGAATGTTGACACTTTGCTATAAATATGTGGGTTTTGTTTGAATTTCGGGCACGTGACCCAAAAAACGTTTGCCACTACTGCCCTAAGCTATAGCTTGAGTAGATTATACGGAAATCCGGCACTTCGCATGCACCTTATTATTATAGGCATTTAATATCTTTAAATGTGTAACGAAAAATTTGTGAAGTGCATAAAACAAATAAACTTATAAATTATTCATTTCTACAGCACACAGCAAATTAAGCTAATGGCATTAATGGAGTCTGAAAATGATGACAGCTCTTCTGATGAATTACTGCATTACAAAACGGAGATGAAATTTCCTGAATCCATTTACCCTCTACAATGGTGGAAACTTAATGAACACCGATATCCGATAATGTAATTCCTTGCCAAGACTGTTTTGTGCATACCAGTTACCTCAGTTCCATGTGAATGATTGGTCAGCTCGGCTGGTTATATTGTTAATTAGACCCGCTCATCACTTGAACCAAATAATTGTAACACACATGTTTGTTTGCGTAGTTGGTTAAAAGATGACATATAAAGGAGACATTCCAGTGTTATTTAGATTTTCAACAAAAATGTTTATAAGTGTTACTTATGACGTTATAAATTTTAATGTTTGGCTTTAATCGAAATTAAAGATTAATTAATTCTATTTCTATAATTTTTCAAAAGCTAACGATCAAATTTAAATTAATCGTTAACAGAACTAATATTAACATTAAAAATTAAAAATGGAGGGAAATCCGGATTGTCTCCCTTGAGAGATCGGCCTAAAATCACAAAATAACATGTTGAAAAGAGCCGCGATGTTCTAGAGGTAGTGCGCTGGACTGAGACATACGAGAGTCAGGGGTTCTATTCTCGGTGCTAGCAAGGCCCCCGGGGCGTTGCGCTAGCCACAAAATCCCTGCTAGTTAGTGGTGGCTAAATAAAACTTCTGAACGCTACTTCACATGCCCCATAGTCCGTCATGGACTGGAAAGGGGTTTATTATTATTATTATTATTATTATCTTGAAACACACAACTGGCTCATATATTACTGAAATGACGGCACATCATTTTATTTAAAGAATGGGGTCATTGAAAATTCTCCAAATATGATAATGATCTGGATAATTCATGTCTGAATCTGACCATTAGTTCTGTCCACAGCTGACTGCAGACTGGACTTGCATGTGTTAGACCTTGGCGGTGCTGATGGTAAGGCACTCTAAAAGTGCCTGCCAGATGTTTGTCACAGAATGTAGATGTATGAACGATAACCCAAGACTCCTGGTAGTGTGGCTGGTAAACATGAGCTTTTGTTTTTTTATCCTAAGTGTTTGAAAGAGTTCCATGCCCTGGTGTACTCCGATGACCCCACAGATAGCAAAATCAAAACAAAACAGTGAGTGAAATAGTTGGTTGGGGTGTGAAATCAAAGATCGAAAGAAAGAGATCTTTTTGGGTCAGGAAAGGGATACTTCTCCGTTATGATAATACTGCCATAAGAACGATTTCAATAAACTTCCGGTCTCAAAGGTTTTATTCAACAATGAAATCAACTGTGTTCATTAAAATGTTGAACACCAAATTATTTTTATATCTTGACAAAACATTCAAACGAATTATTAATTTCTAGTTTTTCTTTGAATCAGCGGAGCTCAAAAAAATAAAAGCAAATAAAAATCTGTTTATCCACTTTCATTATATTCCCCCAGTTTCTGAAACTGAACAAGCAAGGTTAAAAAAAAAGAAAACAAAGCAAATAGGCAGTTAACTGTGAGTTCTAGAGATAAGCGGACATTGGCATGATATTTCTACGTCAAGATAAGTCGGTTCGTGAATCGTTGTTTGATATATGGCGTAAATTATCGTGTTGTCAAGGTGAGTTTAAAACGCTGCTACGTCAGGGCTAGAGGCTATTGTTAACCTCCAGGCACCTGTACCGTCCCGCCTCCGGGGACTAAGTATGTACATAAGATATTTTGGTTTTCACGCTGTCGTTTTAGTAGATACGATGCTTGATTACAGAGGATTTACTAGCGTGAAGATCGTGTTGTTTTCAATGCTTGGGTTGTAGAGGGGAGGTAAGCAAAGCCCGTATGTCACATTCACTAGAGTGACGTCGAAGAGATAAAGGGAATACGTCAGACTGATAACATTAGAGGTTGAGATGCCGAGTAGACAGACTCGCGAGTTTGGGTTGATAAACCCAGAGAGTTTGCCATGCCGCATAGACCACCATTATGAGGCAGGCGGTTGCTGATGTGTAGAACAATCAGTTCTTCGAATGTCCAAGGCTGCGGACAAGTCTTTTTTTGTGGTTATAAACCAGGAACGGCAATGATTTCCTTAATAATCAAATTCTGATCTTTGACCAATAGAACTAAAAAATGATTTGATTTTCTTAAAAACTGTCCATTTGCACATAGTGTTTCTAACGTTATATCATTTTTTTTAGTATTTGGGGATGTGGTCGGGTGAGTAAAAAAACACAACATCAGCCGTTAATCGAAAATTCTAGTTTTATATTTTCCCACACTGTAAAAGCATACCCAGAAAACCATTAACATATTCACATAGCAAAAGTAGCACAGAACTCACAATTCCATTATTTTAAATTTAAGCCCCGCCCCCTCCCCTACTCCCTAACGGAGTTGGAGTGCCTTCTTGTGGTTTCCATTCAATCTATTTTTAGACTACTCAACTTTTATCTGAACATTTCGTCTCACAGCGCACGTGACGTCATTCCAATATTCAACCTTGCGCAACTGTTGGTGGATAAATATTCCAGTGGCAGGTAGGGAATTCCAGGAGGGCCAGAGGTTCTCATATCATTGACAGGCAGGGAATTCCAGGAGGCCCAAGGGTTCTCACATCCCTGGCAGGCAGGGAATTCCAGGAGGGCCAGAGGTTCTCACATCCCTGGCAGGCAGGGAATTCCAGGAGGGCCAGAGGTTCTCACACCCCAAACCCAAGGTATTAATTGTCAGCTCTCACTTTGAATATCATCTGTGAGATATTGACGAGCGCCTTGTACAACTTTTCTATTTAATGGCTTTGGATTTCGTGACACTGTTCAACGCAGCAGTGTGCGGTGCAAAAGGTCAGAGTTCAATATGCTTTATGAACCACAGTTGAAAGTTGACTTTTATCGTCAGTCATTGTGAGCAGGAATCGATTCGGTGGTTTTAGTGAGAATCGGAATGAATGACGTAAATAGTCGTTTATAGTAACACGTTCCGAATACAAACAGTGGGTATCGATACTGACATCGTCTAAAACGCACGCGCTGCTTGAGCTCGTGTTGACCCGTGTTGTACGAAATTCAGAGCCGCTGACACGGTTGGCATACTGGGAACAAGAATATTTGAATACAAATTTTCAATTCTTTTTGTTGATGATTTCACGTCTAAAATCTCCTTTTCGTGCGTACAAGTTTTTCAAGAATGTCAGCTTCGGAGCACACGTGTTTTGGCAGTTTGAGAACATTTGGAATGCGTTTCACACCTTTCAACCAGTCACCCCCACCCCCACTCCCCACCCCCCACTCATTTAAAAAAGTTTGAATCATGCATGGGTTGCTAGTTGAAAAGTAACAAAACAAATTAAAATAGTTGCACTCTAGATGAGTGCGTCAGTCATCTAGTTGTACAAAGAGAACTTGTGGTAAAATCGTCATCGTTGAGAGAGCGAAGCGCTGCCGCATGGCAGTCATGGGTGGGTCACTAAGCTGGGGTTGGGACAAAAAGGTCAGTTGGGGTGTCATTGGGTTACTGATATGGCGGGTCAGTCATAGGTGGGTCACTAAGCTGGGGTTGGGACAAAAGGGTCACTTGGGGTGTCATTGAGTTACTGATATGGCGGGTCAGTCATAGGTGGGTCACTAAGCTGGGGTTGGGACAAAAAGGTCAGTTGGGACGTCATTGGGTTACTGATATGGCGGGTCAGTCATTGAGTTACTGATGGGAAGGTCATTGAAGGTTGTAGAAGGAGTCTCTAGATACTTTATTATAACGCAGGCCTCAGGTAACAGAGAAATCTTGTCTTACAGAGATTCTAGGACTCGTCAATGGCTTAAATCTCTTTTATCTCAGATATAATATAACAAGACTGACACTTAATGTGTGCTTGTGTCCCTTCTGTTAACACGTAGGCCTATTACTATTGTGTTTATTAACATTTCTGCACAATGATTTAAAACGCTCCACCCTTTTCTGTTTAGATCTTTCCTAAAAACCTGCTAGTCCCAATTATTTACATAACTTTTAAAAATTAAAAGACATTATTTTATCTGTAGACTCGAAGGTGTCTATGTCAAGATTTTAAAATGTGTCTTTGATCTTCTCCAATAATTAAATCTTTGCTTATTCCGCATTTATTGATACAAATAATCTCTGGCTACCTCCAAATGTGCAGCAGTGACGTCACAGTGATATATTTGAGCAGCTGGGCCAAAATTGTGATAGTGTGAGGGAGATCTGCACCGATAAATTTATTCACAAGAACAGGAAAAGAATTTCTAGAACGTGATAATAGGAATAAATGGCATAGGCAGTGCGGGGAAATGGTATTCTGCCATGATAAATAATAACCGACTTTCCAAAGTTTTTTTTAAATAGTTCACTTACCTATAAGAAGTCTTAGTATAAAATGATTTAAAAAATCTCTACGTTCATTTCGTTTAATGTAATATAAGTTTATTTGTTTGATTATTTTAGTTTTCCAATTAAAATCTTGAAATTAACAGCAAAACTCATTTAAGCACCGAGCTCAAAGTAGCATCTCTCGGAAAATACCAACTGACCCCTGGTCGTTGATCTTATTTAACAGCTAACGAGGTCTCGTGAGGGCAAAGGCATGTTTCAGAACTCAAATCTCTGCTAAAGTCCCTTATAAATAAAATGAAAAGGACATCAGATACTTTCTACTTACAATTCAATTGTGATTTGTGAATCTAAAACAATTTTTTTGTTGTTTTTATTTTTTTGTTAAAAGTAACGACTAGCCCCCAATCCATAAAAGAAAACATGCACAATTAGCTACTGTCTATAGTCAGGCAATTTAGCACTTTTCTAAGCGAACGCCCCACGTAAATACCAAGAGCTAGAACTGTTCAATCTGTCCGTCAATAAAATATGGTTTCCTCATTCCTCACACATCCCAGAATGCCGGTGTGATCGTCTTAGAATTGTATTTTGACAGTTCTGGAAGGCGCACGCTCTTCGTTACGCTGTGGAATCTGGGTCATGCTGACGGATGACCTGTCGCTCCTGGTTTAGGTGCACAGCTCCAGGTGAAACATCCACAAACTGCTCTCAGTTGACATCCACAGACTTTTCTCAGTTGACATCCACAGACTTCTCTCAGTTGACATCCACAAACTGCTCTCAGTTGGCATCCACAGACTTCTCTCAGTTGACATCCACACACTGTTCTCAGTTGACATCCACAAACTGCTCTCAGTTGACATCCACAAACTGCTCTCAGTTGACATCCACAGACTTCTCTCAGTTGACATCCACACACTGCTCTCAGTTGACATCCACAAACTGCTCTCAGTTGACATCCACAAACTGTTCTCAGTTGACATCCACAAACTGCTCTCAGTTGACATCCACAAACTGCTCTCAATTGACATCCACACACTGCTCTCAGTTGACATCCACACACTGCTCTCAGTTGACATCCACACACTGCTCTCAGTTGACATCCACAAACTGCTCTCAGTTGACATCCACAAACTGCTCTCAGTTGACATCCACAGACTTCTCTCAGTTGACATCCACAAACTGCTCTCAGTTGACATCCACAAACTGCTCTCAGTTGACATCCACAGACTTCTCTCAGTTGACATCCACACACTGCTCTCAGTTGACATCCACAAACTGCTCTCAGTTGACATCCACAGACTGCTCTCAGTTGACATCCACACACTGCTCTCAGTTGACATCCACAAACTGCTCTCAGTTGACATCCACAAACTGCTCTCAGTTGACATCCACAGACTTCTCTCAGTTGACATCCACAAACTGCTCTCAGTTGACATCCACAAACTGCTCTCAGTTGACATCCACAAACTGCTATCAGTTGACATCCACAAACTGCTCTCAGTTGATATCCACAGACTTCTCTCAGTTGACATCCACAGACTTCTCTCAGTTGACATCCACACACTGCTCTCAGCTGATCTCCACAAACTGTTCTCAGTTGACATCCACACACTGCTCTCAGTTGACATCCACAAACTGCTCTCAGTTGACATCCACACACTGCTCTCAGTTGACATCCACAAACTGCTCTCAGTTGACATCCACACACTGCTCTCAGTTGACATCCACAGACTTCTATCAGTTGACATCCACACACTGCTCTCAGTTGACATCCACAAACTGTTCTCAGTTGACATCCACAAACTGCTCTCAGTTGACATCCACACACTGCTCTCAGTTGACATCCACAAACTGCTCTCAGTTGACATCCACACACTGCTCTCAGTTGACATCCACAGACTTCTCTCAGTTGACATCCACACACTGCTCTCAGTTGACATCCACAAACTATTCTCAGTTGACATCCACACACTGCTCTCAGTTGACATCCACAAACTGCTATCAGTTGACATCCACAAACTGCTCTCAGTTGACATCCACACACTGCTCTCAGTTGATATCCACACACTGCTCTCAGTTGACATCCACACACTGCCCTCAGTTGACATCCACAAACTGTTCTCAGTTGACATCCACTCACTGCTCTCAGCTGACATCCACAAACTGCTCTCAGTTGACATCCACACACTGCTCTCAGCTGACATCCACACACTGCTCTCAGCTGACATCCACAAACTGCTCTCAGTTGACATCCACAAACTGCTCTCAGTTGACATCCACAAACTGCTCTCAGTTGACATCCACAAACTGCTATCAGTTGACATCCACAAACTGCTCTCAGTTGACATCCACAGACTTCTCTCAGTTGACATCCACAGACTTCTCTCAGTTGACATCCACACACTGCTCTCAGCTGATCTCCACAAACTGTTCTCAGTTGACATCCACACACTGCTCTCAGTTGACATCCACAAACTGCTCTCAGTTGACATCCACACACTGCTCTCAGTTGACATCCACAAACTGCTCTCAGTTGACATCCACACACTGCTCTCAGTTGACATCCACAGACTTCTATCAGTTGACATCCACACACTGCTCTCAGTTGACATCCACAAACTGTTCTCAGTTGACATCCACAAACTGCTCTCAGTTGACATCCACACACTGCTCTCAGTTGACATCCACAAACTGCTCTCAGTTGACATCCACACACTGCTCTCAGTTGACATCCACAGACTTCTCTCAGTTGACATCCACACACTGCTCTCAGTTGACATCCACAAACTATTCTCAGTTGACATCCACACACTGCTCTCAGTTGACATCCACAAACTGCTCACAGTTGACATCCACAAACTGCTCTCAGTTGACATCCACACACTGCTCTCAGTTGATATCCACACACTGCTCTCAGTTGACATCCACACACTGCCCTCAGTTGACATCCACAAACTGTTCTCAGTTGACATCCACTCACTGCTCTCAGCTGACATCCACAAACTGCTCTCAGTTGACATCCACACACTGCTCTCAGCTGACATCCACACACTGCTCTCAGCTGACATCCACAAACTGCTCTCAGTTGACATCCACACACTGCTCTCAGCTGACATTTTGCGATCGGATTTCTTTACTTTAGACGAAATTCAACATAATTGAAGAATTAAACACGGCGGAATTTCGGGATGACGTCATTTCTTAACAGACTGCCTTAATTAATACTTTCAACTACGAGCATTACATAGGTCCAATTATATGTAGCTATATCAATTCTACCCTCGCCCCACGTGAAACAGAAAAGACATGCATATATACTGTAGTTTTCTAGCCATCATTGTCAATGGTTTTAACACATTTAAACGTGATTTGGCTGTTTAGACACCAAAACATTCAGCCAAGATACACGATCTACTGCAGTAATACAATTAGGAATTTAAAAAAAAATTTGGAATATATTCTTCCACTTGGGATGATTCCGGGCATGGGTTCCGTGATAAATCTTCACTTTCTGTGTTAGACTTGCTGACATGAATCCCTTCTTATACCTGACAACGGCTCCACAATGGTTACATATCCCCACGAAGATACTGAGTAAACATTTTAGGAAAATAATTTGTTGATACTTTCAATGACAAACTGATAGCATTGTAATAACTGTCATTTTTATGCACAGATTCCACACTGTTTCAAACATCAAATAAAAAACTAACTTTCGAGCATCTATCCCTATGGGGCCGTCCATAAAGTACGTCACGCTAGTTTTGAGCATTTTAACTCCCCCCTCCCCCCTGTCACAAACTGTCACAAATTTCGGACCCCACTAAAGTACGTCACACTTTCGAACAAAAATGTTGTTTTTTATTAACAAAATAATTAAAATTTAATATAAAACACCATGACGTCACACATGGCCGGAACCCCCTCCCCTCCCCCTCGTCACAAGCTGTCACACATTCTTACAACCCCTCCCCCCCTCTGGAGCGTGACGTACTTTATGGACGGCCCCTTTACAGAATTTAGAAACGTGATCTTACTTACACCTCTAATCTCAATTGAAACACAAAGAAATTAATGTCCGATGCCAAAACTGAAGCGTGGAAATGATTTCGAACTCGCCCAAGCGCTTCAAGTAGTTCACGACCACCAACGTTGCTGATTTGTTATCACCATTTCCTATCGGCCAATCAGAGCCAATCGTGTATAATTCACTCCGCCAATCAAATCAATCAGATAGAACTTTGCACTTTTCACCTCCGACCAATGGGAGCATTGGATCAGATAAGCAGGATGCGCTTTGTGATGTACACAAAAGGAAAGGTCAAAGTTTACTCGCAGACAGGAAGAAAGGTATATTATCCTTGTAGTTGAAGATCCCCGATTGTTTGGTATCGGCGCAAGAACGACTTCTTGATTTTTTAAACAGTTTTTCTTCCCTTTACAACTAAGACATGGGAAAACAATGAATCCTCCCATAATAAACATTTCAATGAACACTCCCATTGTTTCTCACAACTTGATCTTGGACATTGTCTTCACTTAAACTCGTTTGCACCGACAGAAACTTGCAATAGCAAGGACTATGAAACTTCCAACACTTGTCTTGATTCGCAATGCTTCTCTCCCTTGTCTCAAGATTACTGCACTTTTTATTTCAGATTTTAACCGGAACTTTGAGATTTTACCTTTAATGTTTTTAAATTCTATAAACCTAGATGCCGAAAGATGTTCCATTTAAGCTGCACAGTGGCACGGCCGCGCAAATTTCTGACCGACGCCGCGCAGCAATTTAGAATTATCGTGCAGCAAAATTTTGATAAGGATTATCTAATATTCGTGTTTGTGGGGTTTAACATTTCGCTTTCAAAAATAAATGCTGTGCAACTTTTCAAACGAGTTTATTATTTTGCACTCGGGCAATCGAATCTTTGTAGGACCATCGACTCCAAACCTCATTTTATTTCATCTTATCCATTACAGACACGCCTTCTATATAGAAGATTATTGCGTCCTATGCTTAACCATTTTTTTTTGAACATATTGGAATTTTCGTAGCCTGGAAAAAGAACAACGAACTAAAAAAAAATAAAAAAAACAACAAAAACTATAAAGTATTCGATAAATGATTTGTTTTTAAATCAGTATTTTATTTTTTAATATGAACTGAAAAGGCGAATGACTAGGAATTCTGAAAATAGTTTACTAATTACTAACTACAAGAAATATATTACCCTTATAATTACATCAATGAGTCTATGCACACATTTCTACTTTTCAGAGATGCTATCTGTAACCCCAAGAAGGTCACGCGAACATTCGTCCGGGTACAAGCTAACAGTACTTGACCCACACAACATGATCCAACACAGCATGATTCCACACATGATCCCACACAACGTGACCCACACAACATGATCCCAAACAGAATGATCCACTCAACGTGATCCCGCACAAACATTTCTACCGTGTCACAAGCCATGTGTGTGACTGTTTAGGTGTGTGCGACGCAAGTCTGTCAGTTGAACTTTCACATATCGTTAGTTTTAGTTCATGAACATTAAGGTCTGCTGGATAATTAACTTTTGGGCATAAAATAAAAATTGATAATAAGAAATAAATGACCAGCCGCGTCCAATCTCCTGTCACCCCAATGTATCACTACTGCGGACAGGTTTAATCTCAGAGTCGTCTACGATTGCACGTCATGTATTTTTTTTAATTTTTTTCTTTATATTAGTTTGAACTTTTCGAACTTGTAGCTAGAATTTCCTGGCCACGCCCCATCTCCCATGAGACGAGTTCTATAGATCTACCAGATTTTTCTACTGCTAGCATCATGTGTTGTTTCTTATCTGTGTTTAAACAAAGGTCAAGGTTCTGCCATCGATTCATTGACAAATGAAAACAATACTCATCAAGAAAACACCACATTTTGCGGCCTTTGTTCAGAGGGATCAAAAAAGGTCAAACCACAAATTTTAACACCTGGTACTGTTAGAGAAAGGTGGACTAACAAGTCTTGTTAGTCCACCTTTCTCTAACAGTACCAGGTGATCTTGTTACTCCAACTTTCTCTAACAGTACCAGGTGATCTTGTTACTCCACCTTTCTCTAACAGTACCAGGTGATCTTGTTACTCCACCTTTCTCTAACAGTACCAGGTGATCTTGTTACTCCACCTTTCTCTAACAGTACCAGGTGATCTTGTTACTCCACCTTTCTCTAACAGTACCAGGTGATCTTGTTACTCCACCTTTCTCTAACAGTACCAGGTGATCTTGTTACTCCACCTTTCTCCAACAGTACAAGGTGATTAATTTCACAGGCAGAAGAAAATCATGTTTCACTGTAGTCATGGTTGTATGTCGTTTCAGTTAATTTCATGATTAGAACTGAATTTTAATGAATGGTATGGTCAATCAACTATTTAATTTAGTCGTATAGACCAGTGCTTCTCAAACTTTTTAGTATGGCGGACCGGCAGGAATTTTTTCCATTGTACCAGGGACCGGTGCACTATTTTCCCTGCACTGGCAACTTCTTCTTAACTTTTTTGATAACTTCTGCGGACCGGCGACGGAGGGCCCACGGACCGGCACCGGTCCGCGGACCACCACTTTGAGAAGCACTGGTATAGACTATTACAAATAAATTCAACGCCAAATAATAAAAAGAAATTTCCTTTCAAAAAATTGGTCAGGACTGAAAATTTATCGCACTTAATTAGATGACACTAAGAGATTTTAAAAAAATAAGATCTTCTTAACACATAAAAGAAACAAATATTCAGGAAAATTTGAGGTGTGTTTGGAGGACAATAATAAATTATAAATTAAATCGATCTTTGCCATCTGGCCCAAATTCACTAATAAGGCAGACCGTGTTGGGCTGGTTAAACTGCAAGAGTGTAGAGCACCACAGCAAGTTAAACCAGAGATCTGGAGGCAGACAACCACTGGCTGACCACCAAGACTAACATTCATGAAAGTCAGAGATCTGGAGACAGACAACCACTAGCTGACCACCCAGACTAACATTCATGAAAGCCATAGATCTAGGGGCAGACAACCACTAGCTGACCACCCAGACTAACATTCATGAAAGCCAGAGATCTGGAGGCAGACAACCACAAGCTGACCACCAAGACTAACATTCATGAAAGCCAGAGATCTAGGGGCAGACAACCACTGGCTGACCACAAAGACTAACATTCATGAAAGCCAGAGATCTGGAGACAGACAACCACTAGCTGACCACCAAGACTAACATTCATGATGTGTGCAACTTGCAACAACTGGGGGCCGAGCATGTTGGCAAAAGGCAAGTGATCTGATTGGTTGGACGTGGATGAGCAGATCAGGTCACCTCGATGGTTGCAGCACAACTGATGATAGTGCGATGTAATTAGAATTGGGTGGTACTGGTTTATTTGGAAAGATTTAATACATTCTGTGACTTGCTTAATTAAAAAGAAAACATATACAGAAAAAAAAACTTCAGAAAATTGTAGTTTCAAAAATCAATACCCACATTTCGTGTTAACTGGAGCATTTTCCAATAAAGATTTTGTTTACCAAAACAGAAAATGCATTCCGAGATCTCAACTACTGCAAGTACTACCAGTTACCAACCACTAACCACTGCCAATGTTACAGTACATCTGTAAGTACCACCACTGCCAATGTTACAGTACAACTGTAAGTGCCATCACTGCAAGTGTTACAGTACAACTGTAAGTACCACCACTGCCAATGTTACAGTACAACTGTAAGTACCACCACTGCCAATGTTACAGTACAACTGTAAGTGCCATCACTGCAAGTGTTACAGTACAACTGTAAGTGCCACCACTGCCAATGTTACAGTACATCTGTAAGTACCACCACTGCCAATGTTACAGTACAACTGTAAGTGCCATCACTGCAAGTGTTACAGTACAACTGTAAGTACCACCACTGCCAATGTTACAGTACAACTGTAAGTACCACCACTGCCAATGTTACAGTACAACTGTAAGTGCCATCACTGCAAGTGTTACAGTACAACTGTAAGCACCACCACTGCCAATGTTACAGTACAACTGTAAGTACCACCACTGCCAATTTTACAGTACAACTGTAAGTACCGCCACTGCCAATGTTACAGTACAACTCTAAGTACCGCCACTACCAATGTTGCAGTACAACTGTAAGTACAGCCACTACCAATGTTGCAGTACAACTGTAAGCACCATCACTACCAGTGTTACAGTACAACTGTAAGTACCACCACTGCTAATGTTACAGTACAACTGTAAGTACCACCACTGCCAATGTTACAATACAACTGTAAGTAACACTACTGCCAATGTTACAGTACAACTGTAAGTATGACCACTACGAATGTTACCGTACAACTGTAAGTACCACCACTGCCAGTGTTACAGTACAACTGTAAGTACCACCACTGCCAGTGTTACAGTACAACTGTAAGTACCACCACTGCCAATGTTACAGTACAACTGTAAGTACCATCACTGCCAATGTTACAGTACAACTGTAAGTACCATCACTGCCAGTGTTACAGTACAACTGTAAGTACCACCACTGCCAATGTTACAGTACAACTGTAAGTACCACCACTGCCAATGTTACACTACAACTGTAAGTACCATCACTGCCAATGTTACAGTACAACTGTAAGTACCACCACTGCCAATGTTACAATACAACTGTAAGTACCATCACTGCCAATGTTACAGTACAACTGTAAGTACCACCACTGCCAGTGTTACAATACAACTGTAAGTACCACCACTGCCAATGTTACAGTACAACTGTAAGTACCACCACTGCCAATGTTACACTACAACTGTAAGTACCATCACTGCCAATGTTAAAGTACAACTGTAAGTAACACCACTGCCAATGTTACAGTACAACTGTAAGTATGACCACTACGAATGTTACAGTACAACTGTAAGTACCACCACTGCCAGTGTTACAGTACAACTGTAAGTACCACCACTGCCAGTGTTACAGTACAACTGTAAGTACCACCACTGCCAATGTTACAGTACAACTGTAAGTAACATCACTGCCAATGTTACAGTACAACTGTAAGTACCATCACTGCCAGTGTTACAGTACAACTGTAATTACCACCACTGCCAATGTTACAGTACAACTGTAAGTACCACCACTGCCAATGTTACACTACAACTGTAAGTACCATCACTGCCAATGTTACAGTACAACTGTAAGTACCACCACTGCCAATGTTACAATACAACTGTAAGTACCATCACTGCCAATGTTACAGTACAACTGTAAGTATCACCACTGCCAATGTTACAATACAACTGTAAGTACCATCACTGTTAATGTTACAGTACAACTGTAAGTAACACCACTGCCAGTGTTACAGTACAACTGTAAGTACCACCACTGCCAATGTTACAGTACAACTGTAAGTACCACCACTGCCATTGTTACAATACAACTGTAAGTACCATCACTGCCAATGTTACAATACAATTGTAAGTATCATCACTGCCAATGTTACAATACAACTGTAAGTACCATCACTGCCAATGTTACAGTACATCTTTCAAACGAACTTTTCCAGATAATATAACCACCACACTCGCATACCCACCCCTTCAAAACACTAACACAAATTTTAAACAAATCGATTATGTGAATATCGCCTGTATCTGGTATCGACGTCGTTAGCGTACAGACGACGTTGTGAAGTCGATCCAGAAGGTCGAATCTCCCACAAAGCGATTCCACAGAATAGTTAATGGGTACGGGAAGACTCGCGTGAAACCCGTGGGGGTGGGGGGCAGGGATGGGGGGTGCTAAGAGGACGGCTCGGGACGCTTACACTAATTGCCTGATCAAGCTATTAGCCACCTGGTAACATGGAGACCTGGCCTATTAGCTGGGGCGATGTTTCTTGTTTTGAAGTCGTCGCGACAATCCCCGGGGGGTGAGGGGAGGCACAGGTACAAGGAAGGATCGCAAACAACATAGAACCTTAAATTTGTAATTTCTGGGTAACTCAGAAATATGAAACATGGAAGTGAATTTGTTTTAGTTTTAATGTGAGCCTTGAGTCTGCAAGAGCGTTATGACTTTAGTCAGGAGGTCGTGTCCATTAGGACAGAACAAGAATATATTTCACTGGATGGCGTGTCAAGAGGACGTGTCAGTAGGACGTGTCAGTAGGACGTGTCAGTAGGACGTGTCTTTAGGACATCTTTTATTTTAAAGTTTTTTTGCAGAATCAAGAAAAGTAAAGAGAAACAAAAAAGCTTATTACAAAAGACAGAAATTGTATCTTTTTGATTTTAAGAAAATAATGAGTGATATGATTGTGATAAATTAAGCATTTTGATTATATTAATTAAATTATTGGATTATAAACTTGAAGAACGTTTAAGAAATGTTGAAAACGTATTTATTTGCAATGACAGGCAGACAGGCAATCCATATTATGGTATGGGTTATGAGCAAGAAAGTAATAATGTCACATGTTGGAAAATCATTTTATCATCAGGGAAAGACAAGTCGTCAATAAGAAAACAATGCTTTTCACGAGTTATCGTCTTTTAATTGCTGGGTTACGCATTTGAAACTACCATGGCGTATGATCTCATGTCATTTTTTTAATTTTTTTTTGGCGGGCTTTAAAACTGTTGAAACTTTTTTTTTAAAGCTATTGTAGAAGTTAAAGAGAATGCGCCGTGCAATCATGCCTTTGATGACGTCATCGAAAGGCAACCAATCAAACACGAAATGAAGAAAACAAGACTTTTTGCTGTTCAGAAATTTATAGAACAAGTGATGCCACAAGCTTTTACACACGCACACACACACACACAAACGAACGTGTGTCAGAATTACTCTTTCAGTTTAAAAAAATAGTAAAACAAAAACAAACAAACATACATACTATATATTTTGTTTTAATCAAAACAATCAGCTGGACTGTAATGTTAAGGGAACACAGGGCATATATTTTTATTTTTTTTATTTGAAGAAAATATGTAAGCGTCTTTTTTGCATTATATCTGGAGTGCGTAAAAAATTATCCAGTAACAGAAAAAAACCAACTCTTACCTTATTTGGTGGCTTGTTCAGAATCTCGCTGCCCCAGAGCTCAGCCGGATCCATGACGTAGTCCACCTGTATCTCTATGGACAAGACTTCCGCCGTCCAGGCAGAGTCGCGACGTGGATTGGGTGAAATAAGGTCATTGGGCGGGACTAAGTTGCTGTGGGAGGAGTTGGTTCGAGGATCCGACGCGTTGGGAGTGTGGAAGCGACTCAGGGCGGACTCACTCTTAGTTTTGGTGACCCTGAAGTCTTTTGGGGGCACCAAATGTCTGCTGTGAGAACCCTTGGACCCCAAGCGTTTGATGAGCTTGAGGCTGTTTTCAGATCCGCTGTTTGAATCCGGGCTGGAGTTGCTTTCCGAAGGGGGCGTGTCCAGTAGGTCTTCCGTTGACGGAGTCTGTGCCATGAGGAGCGGAAGGTTTGGTGACGTATCCGATTTCGGGGGCGGAGTTATGTTGAAAGAGTTCCCTGTCGGGTCAAGGGTCAAAGGTTGCGGCTCCAAAGTTCTAGGGTCAAACACAACGTAGCTGTGTCTCTTAGCCGGGAGGGGCTGGCCAATGGGAAGTGAGGAGGGGCTATCACATACTGGAAGGTAAAAGTCGAGCTTGCATTGAGGACTTGGAAGGTGACGGTCTTGTTTAAAACGAGTAGGTCTGCTTGTTGGGGAGAGTCCTGGCTTAATGCGCGTGGTTGGTAAGAGAGATTCTGGATTCGTTAGAGTATTTGGTAAAGGAATTACAGGTTTATTTTGCGTACCCGGTAATGTAGGTTCTTGTTTAGTCATTTTACTTGGAAAAGGAATTTCAGGCTTATATAAAATGGTCTTTAAAGGAACCACTGGCCTTACATTATTTGGTGAGGTAAGTATTTGTTTAGTGCTAGTATTTGGTGAAGGAATATCAGTCCTAACAAGAGACTTTGGTAAATGAACTTCTGGCTTGTTTCGAGTTAACGGCAAGGAAACGTCGTGTTTACTGTGATTATTTGGTTGGGCTACTTCAGACTTGGGCCAAAAATACGGGTGTCTAAGGTTAGTTTTACACCGCGAACTGGGAAAGTGGATATCCGGTTTCGAGTGAGATTTCGGCAGCGAAGTTCCCGACCTCTTCTGGTAGTGAAAACCCAATGGTTTGTAGGTAGGTAGCGTGCCTTCATCTGCTGTATTCGTTTGTATGGGAATGATTGGGGATTGGGAACTGGATATCGGTAATTGAGAATTGGATACCGGTGATTGGGGATTGGATACCGGTAATTGGTGGTTGGAAACCCGGGGTTGCATATTGGATACCGGAGATTGGGGATTGGATACCGGTGCATGGATATTGGATACCGGTGATTGGGGATTGGATACCGGTGATTGGGGATTGGATACCGGTGATTGGGGATTGGATACCGGGGATTGGGGCGGTACTGTCTGAACATTGTTCCGTAAGCCGGAATGCTGTTCTTTCGGAACAGTAGCAGACGGGAATGGCGCTGCTAAGGAAGTGACGTCATCACGCCTGTCACCAAACAATGGATGCATCTGCTGGTTATTGTCTTGCCTTGGAATGGTGTTGGTTCGTGTCAAGGTCATTGCTCTCATTAGTTCCAAGCTGGGTTTTATCCCATTTTTCATGGAGTTATCTTTGCTCATTACTCTGACGCCGGAATCGTTAAGGTTGTAGAATTAGAAACTCAGAAGTTGAAAAGAAGTAGACAAAACGCTCTTGCGATGGTTAACCGAATTTGAAAATACACCATTAGGTACGCTTCATAGACAAAAGAAAATCACAACTGTTGGTATTTCTGACGCAAACTTTTCGCCATGTACCAAGTGTTCTGTTCGTGGCTGTCATTGTCGGTCTGGAAATCAAATGTTTCTGCTTCAACGGAATTCGGTGAGGTTTTCTGAGGGTAAGACTTTGTTCCGATCTGGAGGGAAAACAAAAAAGAAAACAATTTTTAGAGAAAAAAATGCTTAAAAGTTCTTTTTACAAATAGTTTTAATACATTCGCTTCAATAGCTCAAATCCATTTCAGTGTAGGCTACAAGGCTTCATTAACGGCGATGTCTCATTGAATCTTATGAGTATTTATAATGAGATGTTGTTTGTCAAGTATACCAAACACTATGATACCTTAGTATCTCTATTTAAGAAAGATGATAACAAGAGTTTTATCACAAAGTCCAAGACCCTTTGAATAATTCTTTCTTCTTCACTTTAAACTCTAGTTTGTGTGCGGGTGACTACTTGTCGCCTGGGTGTTAGGACGCTCGGTGGTGACTATTCAACGACTGGGTGTTAGGACGCTCGGTGGTGACTATTCGATGACTGGTTGTTAGGACGCTCGGTGTTGACTATTCAACCACTGTGTGTTAGGACGCTCGGTGGTGACTATTCAACCACTGGGTGTTAGGACGCTCGGTGGCGACTATTTATCGTCTGAGTGTTAGGACGCTCGGTGGCGACTATTTGTCGTCTGAGTGTTAGGACGCTCGGTGGCGACTATTTGTCGTCTGAGTGTTAGGACGGTCGGTGGCGACTATTTGTCGTCTGAGTGTTAGGACGCTCGATGGCGACTATTTGTCGTCTGAGTGTTAGGGCGGTCGGTAGCGACTATTTGTCGTCTGAGTGTTAGGACGGTCGGTGGCGACTATTTGTCGTCTGAGTGTTAGGACGGTCGGTGGCGACTATTTGTCGCCTGAGTGTTAGGACGGTCGGTGGCGACTATTTGTCGTCTGAGTGTTAGGACGGTCGGTGGCGACTATTTGTCGTCTGAGTGTTAGGACGCTCGGTGGCGACTATTTGTCGTCTGAGTGTTAGGACGGTCGGTGGCGACTATTTGTCGTCTGAGTGTTAGGACGCTCGATGGCGACTATTTGTCGTCTGAGTGTTAGGGCGGTCGGTAGCGACTATTTGTCGTCTGAGTGTTAGGACGGTCGGTGGCGACTATTTGTCGTCTGAGTGTTAGGACGGTCGGTGGCGACTATTTGTCGCCTGAGTGTTAGGACGGTCGGTGGCGACTATTTGTCGTCTGAGTGTTAGGACGGTCGGTGGCGACTATTTGTCGTCTGAGTGTTAGGACGGTCGGTGGAGACTATTTTTCGTCTGAGTGTTAGGACGCTCGGTGGCGAATATTTGTCGTCTGAGTGTTAGGACGCTCGGTGGCGACTATTTGTCGTCTGAGTGTTAGGACTTTCGGTGGCGACTATTTGTCGCCTGAGTGTTAGGACGGTCGGTGGCGACTATTTGTCGTCTGAGTGTTAGGACGGTCGGTGGCGACTATTTGTCGTCTGAGTGTTAGGACGGTCGGTGGCGATTGACTCGTAGTGTTAATTTTTTTTTGTTATTTGCTAAAATTTCTACATTAAATACGAAAAAAACTTACATTTATTTACATCGATATCTACAGTGTTTCTCAGATGAGTTTAGGAGATGAGCTAAACGTAGTAGTCATATCTACATTTGCACCACTCCATAAATGTTTCTCTTAAATTAACCAAATTTCGTATCACAGGGACCACCCTCCGCTGATACGTTTAGAAAAGCAGCTCATCCCGGAAGCTGTGGCAAAATCTCCAGAATATGAGGAGCTCCTTGTTGTGAGAAGTCACGCTTCAAATCTCCAGGAAACAACTTGTAGAAACCAGTAAAACAACCAGACGAGAAGCTGGGCTAGAGGCTTTTGTTGATCCATAAAGCCCTCACCGTAAAAAATAACAGCTGGAGAAAGAATTGAAGAAAATCCAAGGAAACCTCTGACCATTCTAGCACCTGTAGATGTCACAGCTTTACCACTTGCCTGCAGAAGTACCAATATCCCGCTAGTCAACTGAGTAACACTATACAAATCAAGCCTCCCCCCACCCTCGCGGTAAATTAAATGGTCCTTGTCAAGAGAAAGTTCTCACGCTTGATCTGTGGTCAAATCTGAGATGTTTTAACTTCATTTGTTTACATATTTTGTCCTGTTACGATGTCTAAAAGTCTTAACATTTTATTTTCAATTCCTCCTAATCTTTTTTTTTAAATCAATATTAGCTAAGCTTCCAGAATTGATCAAATGTCATAATAAGCTGTCATCTTTTAACAAATCAATAGAAGATCATAATTAAAATCGTCACAAATGTCTAATATTCATTTAGGTATTGATTCTGTTATAATTTATTCTTGAAAAATAGAAAAAACTGAAGAATTTATATGTAAACGGCGATAATTTTCTTTTAAAACTTAGTTTTACAGCAATTTTACCAATGTTGTGCTCTCAAGATGGTTATAATAGCTATCAATTGTGTCCAAGGGCTGTCAGGGTTAAAACGATACATTTAGTCATAATTCACTATACCAAAGATTAATACAGAGGTTCACCAGGCATATACGATAATTGATGGTTGAACTCAATGACGAAGGTACTTTCAGTGTAATACTCTACACTCTGGCAAGAGAGAGATGTAGGGGGTAATGGTTTAGGGACTTGATTTGAATTAACGCACACAGTGAGTCACACAATACGCACATCATGGGACCACGCACACAGTGAGGCACACAATACGCACATCATGGGACCACGCACACAGTGCGGCACACAATACGCACATCATGGGACCACAAGTTGCCCCCCATCCCCTCCCAACTTGTTAACACATTCCCGACCCCACTAGACAGTGAACTAGCAAGTGAGGAATTAATGTCTGGGTATTACAATAGCAGCACTCGATTTTTAAACTTTTTAAACAAGAAATAAAAACTCGAATGAGTATTTAAATGCAATTTCCAACAACGAATTTCCGATATTTATCAAGGGAAATAATTATAGTTTTACATTAAAAGTCGATTCAAATAGGTAATTCTTAAAGTAAACACAATATGACGTCATATCCCCTCACGCTACATCACACCAAGAATGTATCAATATAATGCGCACCACGCAACAATCTAACATAACCATTCACAAAGCGGGAAAACACCATTCACTATCATTCTAGATTACATTAAAAGTCATTTCAAATCAATAATTTTGAAACCTAAAAAACAATTGCTTTCAAAATTTGCTTCTAAAATTGCGGGACTCACACTAAAATCACTTTTTGTAAAATTCCTTCTTCAAACATTGTTTTAAATATTATTAGCTATTGTTTGACGTTTGTTTCAACCCGATAGATGTTATGGTTGTCGAGAAATTGACTAAATACGGATATTTTTCGTTTTTTTTTATTTTCCAGGAAATCCAGTAAACCTTTTCAGTATTTTTTTTTGCCGTTGCACATCCTTGGGACCTCGTTAGCATATTTGCAAAAGACCTAAACCTTCTATCTGGTATGGTTCAGGAGGAGTTGCATTGTCAAGCTTGACAGAAATTTCGAATCTATAAACGCAATTTTTCCAAGACAATTGCGTTAGAAACAACTTCTCACAGGGCACTGAAACATATTAGAACATCAGAATCGGTAAAACCTCTAACTGATTTTGTAACAACAGAAGTGGTTACACATCTACTGCAACTTTGTATCATAGAACCTGTAACAAATGTAACTAATTTGGTAACATCACATTGGGGATACGGTGGTCGAGTGGCAGCGCGCTCGACTGGCGTACTGATGGTCATGGGTTCGAATTCCTAGGGCGTCCCCGAGTCCACCAATGTTCGAGTGGGTATCTAACACTAGTTAGGGAAATTAAAAAAAGGCGGCTGGGTAATGCGTGGAACCCTTATAGCCGTGGCCTGTGAACGCAGCATCCCTTGCCAAAATCAACTGCTGCCTTGCAGATGGTCTTGGCTGACCAAAGGCTAGAAAAATAGAATGCCGAAGTCGGAGACCACGGGCCAATTGGCGCAAAACTCGTTGGCACTCAAAACTCAAATTGAGAACGAACGAAGAAGAAGAAGAAGAAGGTAAAATCACAAAATTGTAATATAATGTAGCAGTCTGCTAGAGTTGACCTCAGCAGTCTGCTGTAGTGACCTTCACGAGTCAGTGCAGGTTTACTCCAGCCCTCGATGCGACTGGAGTTCACCCAGAGTGACTGACCAACTACCGGTGTTTTAATGCACGGGGGGTCAGTCACGTGATTAGCATGGACACACCGGTGGGCGAGTGACACACTGCCCCTGGTCTGTGTGAGAGGAGAGTGTGCGAAAAATAGTGTTGAGGTGGCGCATGGAGCGATGACTGATGTGTTAACTAGTTCATGGCCCATTCTTATTGTAATTCTGGAATAAACTGTTTGATATCCTACCGAGTGAATTGAATTTCATTGTTTTTAATTTAACTTAGCCACCACTCGGCTACAGTTTGGCGTCGTCGGCAGGATTCACTTGAGGTAGGGATATCAGTTTTACAACAGTCTTTTCAATCCGAAAAGAATGGAACAAGTAGAGCACTTGCCTGCCCGAGCTACCTAGGTTCACGGGTGAGAGCCGAGCAGAACCTTTTGTCAGAGAGGCACAGCTCTTATTACAATTACAGCCTGTGCCCCCTGCCTGCGCAGTTATCTGGATCCTGGACGCATTGGAGGGGCGTGCCCGCCAGGAAGTGTTCGATCGGGCACCTGAAGAAATAAACACCCCTGAGAAACTGCTACGTTTCATAATACAAAGATGGGGTGAGCAGAGAGACGTCACCACCCTTACTCAACGCTCGATGAGAGAGGACCTCTCTGACGTCGCCGACCCTGCCCAGCCTCTGACAGTACCGCCTCCAGACCTCACATTCACACAGCTTACGCCACACCTACTGGCCTACATCAACCAGCAGGTCGCGGCTGTGGAAGAGAGGCTCCACCTCTCCATACAACAGCACCGAGGGGACATGGATGCTAACGGTGTCCACTGTCCACCAGCACACAGACATCCCAAGTTAAACAAACGGAAATCCCGTCGCCGAACAATGGTATGTCTGTGGTGCAACAGAAAAGGCCACGTAGAGGATGACTGCCGTGCCAAGAAGAGTTATGTCGACCACCACACTGGGACACCTCATTTCCTCACAACCCCAGATTTACCTGGTAACCAGGAAAAAGAGGCTCGAGGGTCTGAGATGTCCACTCCAGTCCAACAAACTGCAACGTTACGCTCCATGACAGCGTCCCCTAGTTAGCAAAACAAAGATGACAGGGACAGGGGAACCAGTCACAATACATGTAACTGGCAGCACACTTCACGGAAGCCACGTAGTGTGGGGAGCGACTGGTCATCTCGTCCACTGAGGGACAGTGAAAATATGGATTGTTGTACTGTCTGCCACGGCAGAGTCAAAGAACGGGTAATCAAGCAACGTAACACTTTGAACCGTCGTAAATCTTATTGTGGATTTCAAATTCCTGATATCTCAACTTGCAGCAAGACGACATATCATGCCGATGGCCTTCAACGGCAATTACGTTCAAGAGAAAGCCGAAAACATAAACAAGTGACTACGGATGCCTTCCTTAAAGAGAGCACACCTGCAAAAAATTCTCACAAAGGTCCTATCTGGCCTAGGTCAGAACGATGCAGGCCTGAGCAGAATCACTTGACCACTAAAACAACCGTCAACAGCTCTACACAAACAAACAATGTTTTAGAAGAGCCTATCAGACCAGAACGGCCCAACATGGCTGACTTGGGTCACGGGTACGACGGTCTAATTCCCCTGACCACAACCCACCTAGACCAGTATCACGGAAACACCCCAATTAACCAGGTCATCAACAAGCCAGAGGACACGGCTCCCCAAAGAAGCAGGAGCTGGACAGGTCACGGCCTGGATAAGGCCATCTCCGCAAGCCAAGCCGCGAAGTCCCTTATGCTGCAGTCCTCCAACCGTGACGATGAGGTGATCGTCATCTCTACAGGGCGACGCAGAGACCAGCAACCCGATGCAGGAGTGGACCTACCGCCACCCGGGGTACCTCGCAGGTCAGCTCGCATCGCCCGACGTGCCAAAACGGACACGTAGACATTTTTGATTGCCACAAGATTTGACATTTCTTAGTATAAGATTGCTTCTATTTTAATTATTGAGCTAGTGTTTAACTTTTCTATTATTTCGTTTTATTCGTTTCATTTGTGTACTATTTGTCCGTTGAAGAAGGCTCTTTGCCGAAACGTTCGCTGTTGTGTTACGTCCTGTCAGGCCTACTAATACACTGTTTTTATTTTATGCATTTACCTGTTTAACTTTAGACCACTGCATTCTTGTGTTTACTATTAAAATTTATAGGCCTTAATTGTTATTAAATTAAATAAATTCAAGATATGTTGTTCCCAAATCCAAGCAATTTATATTCACATTTGACATTGCAGATTGATTTGAAATCATTGCATAAGGCTACTCATATTGTGCTAATGTTGTATTTTGTAGGGTCTGAGATTATGACCAGGCATATTTTGTGTCATTATGTGTGATATGCTTTTCTTTGTTTGCTTCGGCAAAACAATATTTTGACCAGCGAGGGCGCTGGCATTCAGGGGCCTGGGGAAACTGTAGCCGTCTGCTAGAGTTGACCTCAGCAGTCTGCTGTAGTGACCTTCACGGGTCAGTGCAGGTTTACTCCAGCCCTCGATGCGACTGGAGTTCACCCAGAGTGACTGACCAACTACCGGTGTTTTAATGCACGGGGGGTCAGTCACGTGATTAGCAGGGTCACACCGGTGGGCGAGTGACACACCGGTGGGCGAGTGACACACCGGTGGGCGAGTGACACACTGCCCCTGGTCTGTGTGAGAGGAGAGTGTGCGAAAAATAGTGTTGAGGTGGCGCATGGAGCGATGACTGATGTGTTAACTAGTTCCTGGCCCATTCTTATTGTACTTCTGGAATAAACTGTTTGATATCCTACCGAGTGAATTGAATTTCATTGTTTTTAATTTAACTTAGCCACCACTCGGCTACAATAACACACATTTTTAAAGCTTAGTAAAACAGCAACAGGGCCTCGAAATATTTCTGAAGTAAGCTAGCACCACCCTAACATTTAAGTAAGCTAGCACCACCATGACTTTGAAGTAAGCTAGCACCACCATAACTTTGAAGTAAGCTTTCTCCACCATGATTTTGAAGTAAACTAGCACCACCATTACTTTGAAGTAAACTAGCACCATACTTACTTTGAAGTAAGCTAGTACCACCATAACCTTAAAGTGAGATTTTTTAAATATATCTTTATGAGAAGTAGCGTTGTCCGCCCTTGTCTATTTTTTCCATAAGTTTAAAACGATGTTGATTTTTTTGTAACTTATAAAGGTGTTTACAATAACAATAATTTAAAGTGTGAGAAAATCCGAAGCTTTCTTTCTACCCACAATTACATCCATAAGTTGGGATTTTGCCAATAACAACAACCAAGTTTTTATTACAAGGATGAAAAGAGATTATATCTACATCCATGACAAGTTAGACAAGAGGATCTAGAAAAATGTTTTTAAAAAATATGTTATATTAATTTTTAAAATTTTTGTTTGTTTGTTTTGCCTTCAGGTAGCGCCATACTTGTAATTTAGTTATCGTAACTTGATGAATCAAATAAATGCAGGGCGCTTAGAATTATTATGTTTCAGATACAAAAATTAATGCCACTATTTTGGACAAGAAACAAGACACTAACACAGTATTTTGAATTTAAATTTATGCAAATTAAAATCAAATAGTTTTGAATTTATGCAAAAATAAAAATTTTAACCGTAACCTTTTCATCATAATTAATTAACTAGCCAATGTGTTATTTAAAAAAAATACTTCAGAAAAAATAGCATAACTTTATTTCAAATGAACGCACAACCAAATGCGCACCATTCACCTTTCTGTAGCAAATCTTTGAATGCACACCAATTAAGATAAACGCTTACTTCAACGCATGAACCATTAATAACTTGACTTGGATGCACATAAAAACCGTTGGTGTTCAATTATTTAATTTTTTTTTGTTCACACGCATCCTTCATTACAGTGTCAATTATGTTTGTTCTCGTGGTTAAATTTCTCATTTACAAACATAAAATTGTATATTACCATCATAAACTACGATCAGGTTTATTTATCAGATAAATTCATTAACCAATCAATAATAAGAAAAACCCGTAAAAAACCAAGTTTTTGACTATAAATCCTTTATGTACGAGAAGTAACTAAAAGAATGTTCATTATAATACGCAGCGCCAGACCATCCAGAAATACGAAATTGAAGTTGTGTCGTAAAACATGTTTAATATAATACGCACCGATCAGGAATATGTTTATAAAAAGAGCTGTCAATAAAATACGCACCTTATTGCGCGACAGAAAGGTTGTTCAATATAATACGCACCGCGACGCTCTATCTCAAAAAATAGCATGATACATAGGAATAAAAAAAATAATCTAAAAAATCAATAATTTATATACGGTACATGCGATCGATCTGAAATTTTGATACATTGTTTTTATCATCGGTACGAAACTGCCTGCAAAATTTCAGCTCGCTATCTTGCGAGCAAGTGGGTTAAAAATCGATCAAAATTTTTGGCGACAAGCAAGCAAGCAAGCAAGGTCCGCCGCAGACACCACGAGTTAATATAAAGGATTTAAAAAGAAACACGGTTTGATGCATCATAGTCATATCATTATGTTCATAAGGATACACATTTATTTAATTTTCGGGAAGGGGTTTTAGGCAGTTACCAAGAAAGTTGAGAACCGCTGAGGATGAAAACCATGATTAAGTTTTTACTTAAGCAGTTCATGCTGTGAACGCGGCAGAGATGAACGGACATTAGGAACACAATACGTGTTGTTTTTTTAAAAACACAAAACACGCTTGCTGTCATTAATTTATGTCATACTTTTGAGGAGTCTTGTGACCGCTTTAAAATCTGTGCCAAAACTTATCGCTGTGGGATAATTGGATTTGAAGATATGAATCTATTTATATTTCAACTGCCGCTTACAATTATGATATTGCAGCATGGAACATGATTGCATGTGAAAATTCATTTTAAAAAAAACCTCAAGTCTGACAAGTCATTATAATTGAACATTCAATGTCAATCACTTTATTGGATGGTGACCATAACCAGTCAAACTTAACGGAAGCATTGCAAGAATTTCCTACTTCCTTAAGTTACATCGAAAAAAAACAAGCATTCAGGTCAAAAGCTTTTTGTAAGTTTTCCAATAACTGCTAAATGCTTGAATTTTCGTCATGATTGAACTGGTTTTCCCCCGGCCATTAATAAATGACCTCAAATTTCATTTCGTTTAAAAGTGAGATTTCAAATATGAACATGAATCCGAAGTTTCTCGGCAGTGAAACCATTCTTTCATAACCAGAGAATGACAATATTTTACATGTGGGAATTTTTAAAAGGAAAATGGAATTTACGAAACTTGCCATGATAAAAGAAGGTAATTAAAATTAAAATCGTCAACATAAGTTTTAAACAAAAAAACTGGGTTGTGTACCGTCTGGTAAACATTTAGACATCAGACACTTTCGCTTCCTCATACAATGAAATGCTATTACCCGGACGATAGCGAAGTCTGTCAATTCTATCACTGAGACCGTTGCAGTAATGGACGGCCTCGCGCGCCGAGTCAGGAAAACCTTCGAGCAGACTGGCCAAGTTAAGACAAAACGAGAGCCGATGCTACGCAGATCGTAACGCTTTCAATTAGCCGAGAGCTTGGCGAGGGCATCGTAAATCAGACATCCGGGCACGAAGCGGTAAAATTTGGCACGTGGGTGAGAAACATCTTCTTATAATGTAAAGGGGATAAGCTCTTATTTTGGCCAACTACTTACTAGAGCTCTCTTCCACTTTTAAATAAAAATAGAACATTTGAAAACCACGTCAAGCGAGACACACAATGAAAAATGGCTGATAATGACGTTTCAAGCAGTCATTTTGGCAACTGTTTAGTAAGACAAAACTTACAATCCTTTTGGCAATGATCATCTTCGTGGAGATAAAGAACTTCTAGTCCAATGGGTGTAATCACAGTCCAATGGGTGTAATCACAGTCCAATGGGTGTAATCACAGTCCAATGGGTGTAATCACAGTCCAATGGGTGTAATCACAGTCCAATGGGTGTAATCACAGTCCAATGGGTGTAATCACAGTCCAATGGGTGTAATCACAGTCCAATGGGTGTAATCACAGTCCAATGGGTGTAATCACAGTCCAATGGGTGTAATCACCGTCCAATGGGTGTAATCACAGTCCAATGGGTGTAATCACAGTCCAATGGGTGTAATCACAGTCCAATGGGTGTAATCACAGTCCAATGGGTGTAATCACAGTCCAATGGGTGTAATCACAGTCCAATGGGTGTAATCACAGTCCAATGGGTGTAATCACAGTCCAATGGGTGTAATCACAGTCCAATGGGTGTAATCACAGTCCAATGGGTGTAATCACAGTCCAATGGGTGTAATCACAGTCCAATGGGTGTAATCACAGTCCAATGGGTGTAATCACAGTCCAATGGGTGTAATCACAGTCCAATGGGTGTAATCACAGTCCAATGGGTGTAATCACAGTCCAATGGGTGTAATCACAGTCCAATGGGTGTAATCACAGTCCAATGGGTGTAATCACAGTCCAATGGGTGTAATCACAGTCCAATGGGTGTAATCACAGTCCAATGGGTGTAATCACAGTCCAATGGGTGTAATCACAGTCCAATGGGTGTAATCACAGTCCAATGGGTGTAATCACAGTCCAATGGGTGTAATCACAGTCCAATGGGTGTAATCACAGTCCAATGGGTGTAATCACAGTCCAATGGGTGTAATCACAGTCCAATGGGTGTAATCACAGTCCAATGGGTGTAATCACAGTCCAATGGGTGTAATCACAGTCCAATGGGTGTAATCACAGTCCAATGGGTGTAATCACAGTCCAATGGGTGTAATCACAGTCCAATGGGTGTAATCACAGTCCAATGGGTGTAATCACAGTCCAATGGGTGTAATCACAGTCCAATGGGTGTAATCACAGTCCAATGGGTGTAATCACAGTCCAATGGGTGTAATCACAGTCCAATGGGTGTAATCACAGTCCAATGGGTTTAATCACAGTCCAATGGGTGTAATCACAGTCCAATGGGTGTAATCACAGTCCAATGGGTGTAATCACCGTCCAATGGGTGTAATCACAGTCCAATGGGTGTAATCACAGTCCAATGGGTGTAATCACAGTCCAATGGGTGTAATCACAGTCCAATGGGTGTAATCACAGTCCAATGGGTGTAATCACAGTCCAATGGGTGTAATCACAGTCCAATGGGTGTAATCACAGTCCAATGGGTGTAATCACAGTCCAATGGGTGTAATCACAGTCCAATGGGTGTAATCACAGTCCAATGGGTGTAATCACAGTCCAATGGGTGTAATCACAGTCCAATGGGTGTAATCACAGTCCAATGGGTGTAATCACAGTCCAATGGGTGTAATCACAGTCCAATGGGTGTAATCACAGTCCAATGGGTGTAATCACAGTCCAATGGGTGTAATCACAGTCCAATGGGTGTAATCACAGTCCAATGGGTGTAATCACAGTCCAATGGGTGTAATCACAGTCCAATGGGTGTAATCACAGTCCAATGGGTGTAATCACAGTCCAATGGGTGTAATCACAGTCCAATGGGTGTAATCACAGTCCAATGGGTGTAATCACAGTCCAATGGGTGTAATCACAGTCCAATGGGTGTAATCACAGTCCAATGGGTGTAATCACAGTCCAATGGGTGTAATCACAGTCCAATGGGTGTAATCACAGTCCAATGGGT
This sequence comes from Ampullaceana balthica, assembly GCA_944989445.1. Classification (NCBI taxonomy): domain Eukaryota; kingdom Metazoa; phylum Mollusca; class Gastropoda; family Lymnaeidae; genus Ampullaceana; species Ampullaceana balthica. Next base: position 1,108,744 of record CALYLW010000118.1, read on the forward strand.
GTAATCACCGTCCAATGGGTGTAATCACAGTCCAATGGGTGTAATCACAGTCCAATGGGTGTAATCACAGTCCAATGGGTGTAATCACAGTCCAATGGGTGTAATCACAGTCCAATGGGTGTAATCACAGTCCAATGGGTGTAATCACAGTCCAATGGGTGTAATCACAGTCCAATGGGTGTAATCACAGTCCAATGGGTGTAATCACAGTCCAATGGGTGTAATCACAGTCCAATGGGTGTAATCACAGTCCAATGGGTGTAATCACAGTCCAATGGGTGTAATCACAGTCCAATGGGTGTAATCACAGTCCAATTGGTGTAATCACAGTCCAATGGGTGTAATCACGAGTGAAAATCTTCATGATAGAAATTCCACACAAACCAATACCATGTTTACCTAATGTACACACATTCATGAAGACATTGTATCACAACATTAGAATGTCTACCTGTAAAATCGACATTAATAGCTACCTGTATATTCCCATGAATTAAATCTTAACCACCCCCCTTTCCCCCGTACACCGAGATGCAATGTCTTACACCGCCCTACCGCCCCCGCTCTTTTGGCTGTTTTTAGCATGTATCCGGTGTCACGTTTCAATGAAGGGTACCACAGTTTGATGACGTAAAGGGAACGCCTTCTTTGTGATGAAACTAATCGTCATACAGAAGTGTGAAACCATTCTGTAGCAGAGAGTGACGCACACTTCTGACTACAGTGACGCACACTTCAGACTAGTGTGACGCACACTTCTGACTACAGTGACGCACACTTCATACTAGAATGACGCACAGTTCTGACTAGAGTGACGCACAATTCTGACTAGAGTGACGCACACTTCATACTAGAATGACGCACAGTTCTGACTAGAGTGACGCACACTTCAGACTAGAATGACGCACAGTTCTGACTAGAGTGACGTACACTTCTGACTAGAGTGACACACTTCTGACCAGAGTGACGTACAATTCTGACAAGACTGACACACTTCAGACTAGAGCGACGCACAGTTCTTACTAGATGTCGTGTTTAATGAATTGCTAAATAAATAGGTTTGTGGCCCCAACAAAGTTTATTAAAAATTATAATTATGAAACAAAACGTAAACATTTTATTTAGAGAGTTCACATTACAGATAAGCTATTCATACATTTTTCTGAGATATGTTCTTTCTCAGGAATCACTTGCAGGATTTCAAGAGGAGGCATTAAAGCCATTACCTCCTACCATAATATTACGACCAAACCAAACAATTCATCTCCCGTTTACCCTGCGCACTTCTCATAACGCCACCACCAGTGAACAGCTTGACAGAAGTGAGAGAGTTGATTGAAAACATCCCACTGCTGTCTTATAACAATGGATGATGCAGCGGGTATTGGGTTGTTATGGCATGGATGGGAATTAAGTTTATTGGTAAATAAATAGAGGTTAAAAAAATTTTTTTTTAAAACCATGATTTATATGTGGACTAAAAAGAAGAAAATAATTTAAAACTTATAAATTCAATTACATTTGATTTAATATGATTAAAAACGTCGGGCGGGTGTTTGGTATAAAAATAAAAGATTTATAATTTAGAAGGCAAAAGAGGGATTTATAAGTGAGAGAATGAGTGAACCGCATATGTAAAACCTCATAAGCGACCGCCCTACGTTTTTAGTCATATTAAATGAAAGTACTTGAACATATAAGCTTTAAATTATTTTCTTCTTTTTAGTTCCCTTATAAAAACGTGTTTTTTTAAAAAATCTTTTTTTTACCTCTATTCATTTTATTCTTTTAAGTCTAAGTGTATGCTATGGTGAGTTTTATTGCTTCCTTTTGATTATTGGTTATTGAAATATTGATTATGTTCAATATAATACACATTATTGATTATTGAAGTATTTATTACTAGACGCCACGCGGCGTAGCATACGCCGCAGACTTGCTAATGGAGAGTGCAAAGAAGTGGAGAAAGAAAAGAACGGACACAAAATACAGCACGAAGAGATCAAAACAACGCGAGTGAACGTCGGGGGGGGGACTGCCGACTCATTGTTGGTTTCAAGACATTCGCACTGTGGTTATCTACCTGCCCACCACCCTTTACCACATTAGCTTGCCAACCATAAACTGTGATTGGCCAACCCTAGCGAGGGTCAGCCATGGTGGCGATAAAGGGGTAAAAGAACGGGCACAAACAGATATTTTTAACAATTAAAAAAAAACAATGTTTTCGCTGGGGCTTGAACCCAGGACCTTCCCCGTATAAGGCGGACTTGATAACAAGTAAACTACGAATCTCACGTTATTCTGTGAAGGAACAATGCAAGTGAACGCATGGACCATTGTTGGTCTCGAGACATTGGTCGACCCCAGCGAGGGTCATTCGTCATGCTCGTTTGCACATACTCGCTTTGGTGAAGGGGGTGGGAGGAGGGTTAGAGAGTCGGCGTGCGTGCGTGGTGGCCCGCAGGGTTGGGCGACGTAGATAATTATATAAACAGATGTTCAATATAATACGCATCGCGTGACAAAAATTTACAGACTGAAGGTGACTGAACTCCCCTTGCTGTTAAACACGAGGATATGTTCATGGATGGCTGGGGTGAACTCCGGTGGCACGTGGATGTCAACAATAGCAGACGGATACAATTGCTATTTAGAGATAAACTAAAAATGCTTTAATTTAATTGCGGTACATTCGATCGATCTGAAATTTTGATACAATGCATTGTCATTCACGATCTATCTGTGGTACAATTTTGAGATCTCTAGGACCATCAAAAGTGGTATAATTTTACGTTGGAAAATTTGAAATTTTGCGGACAGCCAGGAACGAAAGCAAGTTAATAAAAACGTGGCAATAAGCAATGATTCTTTTGCCCCAAAGCCCCAATCTTCGACTGCGTCACTTGTAAATCAAATATACCCATAACCAAAACATATTATGGGACGGGATACATCATTTAAAGTTTATTATTTCAGTATGTTTGAGGTGCAAAGCTAGTTGTCTACTTAAAATTCCATAAATTAAATGAAAAAGTTAATGTTTGATTTAAATACATTTAGACCATTGTCCCCAACTTGCTAGATGTTACTCACAAGACAAGTCTACAATGTACACGGACGCTGAAATATTTGAATGTATCATATGATTATATATGTCAAGCTATGCCAAGACGTCACTAAGATAGAAGTCACCAAGGTATGTGACACATTCAACATTCCTCTCTGCACCACCCTCACTGTTACAGTTCAGCCACATACTAATTAACTGTTAACCAGACCACACATAATTGGCTATGGTATATTTCTTAAATTAAATTCCGAAGCAACAATATACGTAAGCACAAAGCATAATTTCATGTCACACCACAAAAATAAATGAAGTTTCTTTTTTTTATTTAATCACTTAAATTTAATTTCACAACTTTATAAAATTGCCATTCGTTCATCAAAATCATTATTCTTCAACTAATCACTAGACATTGCCGAATAGAAAGAGAAATATTTAAACTAAATGATACTGTTAAAAACACCAAGTATATGTGAGATGTGGTTATGGGAGTACAGTAACTCATTCTAAACACAGAAGTGAATTGAAAACACCGTCACACGAGACTTTAACAATAGAGCTTGGCAGCAACATACGGGAACTCACAGAAGTAAAGCGCAGAGCAAGAGCTGAGAAAATATAAACGTTTTTGGTCGAGGTTACTTGACTCTGGTATCAAAAATAGAACACAAGGCTTCGAAAGTTTCAAGTACTTGATAGTTTTTTGTAAATGAACTATAAAGTTATGAAAATTTGAGCTTTAAAACTAAGAAGTTTATGTTTGAATTTTTTTTCTCCATTATGTTATGATTTTCAACCTCGAGGAGAATTAATCATGCAAATTATATTTTAACACCAAATAAAAGAAGCAGAGAAAATGCTGATGGATGATAAAATGAAACTTTAGAAGTGTATTTGAAAGGTCAAAATCGCTCGAATGTAATTGACTAGTTTAAAGAATTTAAAATTGCCATATCAGGCCGTGCGCAAATGAAGACAATTTATTGTGTATATCGCTTGTCTATGATGGTAAATTACCTCCCCAACACCAAACACTTTTAACGTCATTAGGGCATAGCCTCAAACCGAAACAAGACACATGACCAAACGGCAAGCAATGCCACCCACAAAAGCCGCATGGTTCCAATAAGAATTTAATCTCTAAGCATCCTGTTGGCTCGGCTATTTTTAGCTGTCACAAATTAGAACGAACCGGTTTCAGCTTTGTATCATCTGATACAAACGTGTTCAATCTGAAGTGTTTCCTTGAAGAAGGCGTACGCCCAGACATCAATCTTTTAACACTCAGAAGCTGCTTGCAAAATGTACTGGTCTGGCTATAGCGTTGGAGAATACGTGGTTACCTCAGCCAAAATGTACTGGTCTGGCTATAGCGTTGGAGAATACGTGGTTACCTCAAAAGTAAAAAGTTTCTTACTCTGGATGCCGATTCAGGACCCTTACACTTAAGCCCCCCCCCCTCCATTTTTCCTCACAAATCTCAAATGGCTAACAGAAAAATTTCTACGCGTTCTCCCCTCCCCCCCCCAAGCTACGCCTTTGTTTATTCCACTCACGGCCAAAACAAAAATCATACAATCAACTGCGCGCCAGTTGCATTAGTGCAACCAGGTCTTATTCAGCCTTAAGCTGGTAAATATTTTTGTCTCCTTCTAGCCCTCTCTACGTGTAGACTCCAGCAGTCGGCCGGAAAGCCCTCCAACTATATTTTCAATGGCGCTGCCCCTGGTTGATATGTATGTCCCTCGGCCACACACAAACCGCTTATTATTTTTATGACGTACTTTAGAATGATTACTTCCAACCATTCCAGGTGGTAGTCATACGCTAGTTAATCGTAACTTTTATTTTAGCTTATCTAAACGTACAATTTATATCGTGGGTATAAATGACACAATTTATATCGTGGGTATAAATTATTACCATTCATATCGTGGGTATAAATTATTACCATTTATATCGTGGTTATAAATTATTACCATTTATATCGTGGGTATAAATTATTACAATTTATATCGTAGGTTTATTCACCTCCAAAACAAATCAAACAACATTGCCATCAATTATTATTTTTAAAAATAATAATAATAAAATAACAATTTCGTCGTATCAAGACATGTTGAACCCCAGTCACAGCGCGTGCGTCAATGTATCGTATTGTTGCCAACTGTTTACAATGATGGCTTAATACATCCGTATTATTAGTTGTTGTGACTTGTAGGGCCTGGAATCTTAAAGCACTGTGTAAAGACGTTAAAACGCCACAGAGGTGTTAAACTCTGTTAATTACATTCTCACCACATACAGCTGTTTTCAACTAACGAAAAATTCCTCTCAATATTCTCATGGCTTCCAACCGAGACATTTATGAGAGGGAGGTGAATACGTCAGAATTGAAATAGATGGTATGAACAATCATAGCGTTTATTTCACATCTGGCGCCCGCTGACAAAGTCCAACTTAATTAACACAGAGATGCGTTCTGTTTTATTTTAACGGGTAGCTGTGTGATCATAAATCGTCTGGTTGTTTAAAGGTTTTGTATGATTGAGATTTAGCTTTGTATCTCTTTGTATTTAGCACAAGTCCTTTCTTGTTCAGACAGTAGGGTAATAAGATAGACGGACAAAGAACACGCGCCTCAACATTAAACACGTGAAATCCTGAAGTGTGAAAACTGAAGTGACTTTTTTTTTCACCTTTCTGATAAAAAGAGACGTTTGAAAGATGATAACAGTGATGGTCGTGTAGTCTACGGTTCGGGGGGCGGGGGGGGGATTTGTTGCTGTATTCACTAATGTTCTTGTTGGTGTTCTGTTTGATGTCATGTCAAAAAATGAGGTTTATGTTGAAATGTCCTTAGAAAATCATCCAATGATGTCAAGGGGTATATATATATATATATATATATATATATATATATATATATAAAAACCTAACTTTCAATAAACAGCAGGACATGAGATTGAATAAGAAACAACAGGACATGAGATTGATAAAAAAAAACAGCAGGACGTCAGATTGAATAAGAAACAGCAAGACATGAGATTGATCAAGAAACAACAGGACATGAGATTGAATAAGAAACAGCAAGACATGAGATTGATCAAGAAACAGCAGGACATGAGATTGATCAAGAAACAGCAGGACATGAGATTGAACAAGAAACAGCTGGACATGAGATTGATCAAGAAACAGCAGGACATGAGATTGATCAAGAAACAGCAGGACATCGAATCTAAGACAACATTTCAGAGTTGCCCGGTCATGAACTCGTGACGTAACTTCCGTTTGTCCAACATGCCCCATATTGCCAGGGGTGTGCTAATGATGAACCTGACGGGCGCAAGTTTGAAAAGTCGCGAGTTATTTGTTGAAACTTCCAGCCCGGCACGTGGGCAGTTGAGACAAATTCCAAACAAACACTCCGTAACAGCAACATGGGGTGGGATGTGATAAATAATGGGGTGGGATGTGATAAATAATGGGGTGGGATTGGAGAAATAATGGGGTGGGATGGGATAAATAATGGGGTGGGATAGGATAAATAATGGGGTGGGATGGGATAAATAATGGGGTGGGATGGGAGAAATAATGGGGTGGGATGGGATAAATAATGGGGTGGGATGGTATAAATAATGGGGTGGGGTGGGAGAAACAATGGGGTGGGATGGGATAAATAATGGGGTGGGATTGGAGAAATAATGGGGTGGGGTGGGATAAATAATGGGGTGGGATGGGATAAATAATGGGGTGGGATGGGAGAAACAATGGGGTGGGATGGGATAAATAATGGGGTGGGATGGGAGAAATAATGGGGTGGGATGGGAGAAACAATGGGGTGGGATGGGAGAAATAATGGGGTGGGATGGGAGAAATAATGGGGTGGGATAGGAGAAATAATGGGGTGGGATGGGAGAAATAATGGGGTTTGGGTGGGAGAAATAATGGGGTGGGTTGGGAGAAACAATGGTGTGGGATGGGAGAACTAATGGGGTGGGATGGGAGAAATAATGGGGTGGGGTGGGAGAAACAATGGGGTGGGATGGGATAAATAATGGGGTGGGATGGGATAAATAATGGGGTGGGATGGGAGAAATAATGGGGTGGGATGGGAGAAATAATGGGGTGGGATGGGAGAAACAATGGGGTGGGATGGGAGAAATAATGGGGTGGGATGGGAGAAATAATTTTAGGGCACCTACGGCGCCCACCTTTTTGTATAATAAAAAGCAATATTACCAGCGGCGTAGCGTGGGTATGAGCCGCCCGGGGCAGAAACCAAATTTGCCGCCCCTGCCCCCGAAAAATATGTTTAAGCTATTAAGTAAAAAAATAATTTTAAAAAAGCCTTTTTAACACCAAGACAGTTGTAAGCAATTTTCGAAATTCAATATTTTATTTTAGGCAGTGTAACTTCGAGCCTAAACATCTTTATAAAGTTAAATAAAACACCTAGTCTGGAATTCATTAATTTGTTTAGTATTCATGGGGTTAAAATACTCCTTGCCTGGCTATGTTATGTGGGATATTTTGAATACTCTAATTTGTATACTTTCCAGCCCTTAAGAAGTATTAACACACGTTGGGCCTGTACAGTCCATTATTTTAAGATCATCATTTATTCAAAATCATTTCAGAAATATTGTAAGCAGATTCACGTGTGCTTGAATGAAATCTTTGAAAGATTCTACAGCGTCTACTTTTTTATTTTCAATCTTTACATATCACACAACTGGACTTGTTTGATCCTTATGTCAAATATATGAAGAGTTCTCATATACAATGGAACAATATGTGGTATCTTGTTGTTGAAGAAAGATGATTTTTCGTGAATTGTATCTCCTAAAACTGCTATGAAATCAGTTTGAATTTTAGATGACAAGTTTTTTTTACCCCTTTTCCCACTATGATCTCTGAGTGCTATAACGTACTTTGCAAGCTAATGCATTAGTTCCAGAATATTGCCTTTATTTGCAACAGTATTGCCCTCTCTGTAAACCTCAAAAAGTCACATTCAATTTCGCCAGGATTTAATGATGTCAAATATTCTAACCAGATCTTCTTGCCACTTTGTTTTCTCTTTTACAACAACTAATTGTCTGTCTTTATTAATAGTCTATTCTTTTTTATCCAATTTCTGATTCCTTCCATTTGAAAAAAACGTTGGTAATGTTGCGTACTTATTGAGTACTTATCTTTGATTTTCTTTGATTTTATTAAAATTTATTTTCACGTTTTAACAATTAGCTAATTAACAACGAGGAATTTGCCACAAATTTTGTATTTATTTGTCCCAAGTTTTAATTCCACTAGATAAGCAATTGTTTCCACTATTTTTGTTTATGTCACAAAATAAAAGACATTAAAATTAAAATAAGCCATATAAATACGCCAACAATGTTTTCCAGTAGTTCACTTACGTTAAAATCAAACTTGAATCAATTATATATACCAGCACATTATTGTCATACTGTCAGCCCCTACGTTTTCCAGCTCAGTAACATTAGTCTTAGAAAACTTTAGATTTATAATAATGGAGTTTGAAGTTTTGTCATTGTATTTCAACTTTGGGGGCAAGACAGTGAAATAACCTGAAGTGTCACAGAGATGTACAGGATGGCGGAAATTCACAAGGGGTGGGGGGAGTTGTCCTTTGAGTGACCCAGGGTCTAAGTCGGGGTAGAAACATATATTGTATTTCAGCGACCTAAATAACTTAGTGGGAAAGTTTGTAGATTAGCATAAACTAAGTAACTTTTAACCAATCAGAAACTGGCGTGGTCATTTATCATTTCGTGGGAAGACGTGTCTGGGGGCCAGCCAGAAATGTTAGGGTTAAATACAGGGTAAGCAACTTGGACAATATAAGGGCAGGAAAATGTTAGCCAGAGAGTCACCCGGGCCTAAGTGAGAGTCGTGTAGAGCGTAGCGGTTAGGGATGAGTAGCTTAATTAATACTTGTACACTGTGTCATGTTAGCTAAGCGAGAATTCAATAAACATTATATACAGCTATAGTCCTCTACTTACCTGAATTGTGTTATTAATTTTATTAGCGGAACAGTTAGTCTTATTCCAACTAACAATATAGCCACCACTCGGCTACATTTGGATTTTCTTTAATTTCGATTTTTAAAAAAAAATCTTTCTTTTAGAATTTTCATTTTAAGAAACTAATTAACGACTAGGAATTTGCCGCCCCTGGCAAAGTGCCACCCGGGGCATTTGCCCTCCCCCCCCCCGCCCCCTCGCTACGCCACTTAATATTACACTTCCTGAAATGTACACAAAGTATTTTATAATAGGGGTTGTTGGGTTGTCAAAAGCCCAAGTAACTTATCCTTTATGATAGATGCGAAATATTCCTGAAACGTACACAAAGTATTTTATAATTAACAATCCTAAAATCCTCTTTTTACATCGTTCCCTTTTCCAAAATTAAAATATGATCTAAAACAATGACGTCATATAATGATTTTTAAGTCTAAATTTTCAATTTAAAAAAAAAGCAGAGTGATGTCCCTTAGTGACGGGATGAGTAATAATTGAGGGTGTTTATATCTCATTTTTTTCTCCCTCACCGAAAAAAACGAATCCAGCTGTGATCTATGAGGTACTAGAATATGTGAGTCGTTCTAATACGGAGTGATAATTTGACGCACATTCCACAATAGTTGTCATGCTATTTCAGGATGTGTACAACTATTATTAATACACAAAATAACTATTATACTTCACTAATTCAAATTCTCTAACATAATTGAACAAGTTAGAAATGTTCATAGTTGTTGAGAGTTTCCTCATAAAATGTATCTACGATTTTAAGAGTCAACCCACCCCCCACCCCCATTTGAAGTAAGTGACAACGAAAGTTAAACTTACTTTCAATGTTTAGTCTAAAAAAGTCGATGATGTCCACTGGTAAAAGACATTGCGGTCAAGTGTTATTTTTTAAATAAGTTTCACAAAATTTAATTTTGCCGTTCTGATTTCATTAATCCCATCTCACAAATATTTACATAAACAGAAATAAAAATTTCAATTATTACGTTTGTATTTTCTCTCTGCAACTCAATGCAAATTACGCCCTCTGTCGTTCAATTAAATAGACCATTAGTTTTAACTCTCAGCTCAAACGTTTAGTCTAACAAACGTAATCTATATCACTTGAAACTTCACAGTCTCAAAAAGGTGTGAGCTAAGAATTGTGTGTTTTTTTTTGTTTTTTGTTTTTTTAAATTTTAAATATTATTATTTTATTTTATTTTTTGTGTTATTTGTTTGTTTGTTTGTATTTTTTTAATTTTTTTTTGAATGTTCAAGAAATTTGTTAACAAACTGGATGATGCGTCGAGGGCTTTCGAGGCGCCACATTAAAAATTTATTGTGAAATATAATTCTGAATATTTATACTACGCGGAACACGGTGTGTTATGTGCCAGGTCGTTCTTTAACTGTTTGGAATTTTGTACTGAAGAAGCATTGATCTTTGAACGAGAAGAGAGAAACGACGCTGTTATGATTCTAGGCTGTTTCAAAGAGTTTCTATTTTGTTCAAAGCCTCAGAAAGCGTCATTGAACTACTGCCAAATATCTAACAGGTAAAACAAAAATTTTAAATCTTCAAGTACAGCCCTGTTTTTATTTTGGTAATATGAAGAATGAAGAATCAAATTTTTGGTAAACTCCGCATTAACAATGAGGCAGTTACAAAATAGGCTTGCAAAGAACACAGCAAGAAGCAATAATCCTTGTCTATCGAACAAAGATAAAGAACAATATTTAACAATGAAAAGTCATATCTGTGATGTTTAGTCAAAGAAGACTAAAAAAGAACCTCGACATCTAGACACATCCGCACTTACAGTCATACACACGGGAATACACACTCGTTGATAAAAAATAAAATACAGAAATACAAACTTCTCCACAAAATGGGGAACATATGTTAAAAAATGTTAAAGACTGGACCAATGAGTTAAGTACGTGGAGTTTCTAAGATGATGAAGCAAATTGGTTTGGTAAACAGAAAAGTGGCGCACAAAACTGTGGATTAGTAGTTTTACATGGAAGTGAGTACGCACCAAAGTGAGACAGGGTGAGTACGCAACCAAAATGAGAAAAAGAGTAAGTACGCACCAAGGTGAGACAGGGTGAATACACACCAAAGTGAGACAGGGTGAGTACGCAACCAAAATGAGAAAAGGTGAGTACGTACCAAAGTGAGTCAGGATGAGTACGCACCAAAATGAGAAAAGGTGAGTACGTACCAAAGTGAGAATGGGTGAGTATGCACCAAAGTTAGACAGGGTGAGTATGCACCAAGGTGAGAAAGGGTGTGTACGCACCAAAGTGAGACAGGGTGAGTACGCACCAAAGGGAGATAGAGTGGGTACGCACCAAAGTAAGATAGTGTAAATACCACTAAAGTGAAAAAAATGAAGGTACGCACCAAACCGTTACACATGCGCCACAGCCGTCATGAATGGTGCACATCGAAATGGGGGATGTATCCAAGCCGAAATCTCAGTAGCTAAATTTAGTTTATTATAAAAATTCGAATCCATGGCAGTGGATCATGGAGTAACTAGACAGTGCTTCTCAAACTTTTTAGTGTGGCGGACCGGCAGGAATGTTTCCATTCCACCAGGGACCGGTGAACTATTTTCCCTGTTCTGACGAGGTAGCGAAATGTCCTTTCTTGGTAACTTCTGCGGACCGGCATCGGATGGGTCACGACCGGCACCGGTCCGCGGACAACCACTTTGAGAAGCACTGCTATAAGATATATCGTGCAGAACATGGGGGCTCGACACCTACTTACCGTCAGTTTATTTTAACGTTTGACAAATATCAGCCCCCACAGCACGAAACACCACTGCAAGTAAATAGTTGTGTAGCACTTTCTAGCAGCTGTGGGAGTGCTTCACCCTCGGCACCACACACGGCGTACACCTTACTGACCACACGCGTTATACACGTCTCCTTGTTGTAAACACATAAACACAGAGAGAGAGAGACGAGAGAGAGAAACGACAGAGAGACGAGAGTGAGAGAGACGAGAGAGAGAAACGACAAAGAGACGAGAGTGAGGGAGACGAGAGTGAGACGAGAATGGGATAGAGAGATAGAGAGAGAGAGAGAGAGACGAGAGAGAGACGACAGAGAGACGAGAGTTAGGGAGACGAGAGTGAGACGAGAATGGGATAGAGAGATAGAGAGAGAGAGAGACGAGAGAGACACGACAGAGAGACGAGAGTGAGAGAGACGAGAGTGAGAGAGACGAGAGTGAGAGAGACGAGAGAGAGACGAGAGATAAACGAGATTTGGAGAGAGAGAGACACGAGAGAGAGACGAGAGAGAGACGAGAGAGAGTTACGAGAAATAGATGAGAGAGAGGAGAGAGACGGGAGAGAGTTACGAGAGAGAGACGAGAGAGAGACGAGAGAGAGTTACGAGAGAGAGACGAGAGAGAGACGAGAGAGAGACGAGAGAGAGACAGGAGAGAGACAAGAGAGAGTTACGAGAGAGAGAGACGGGAGAGAGTTACGAGAGAGAGACGAGAGAGAGACGAGAGAGAGTTACGAGAGAGAGACGAGAGAGAGACGAGAGAGAGACGAGAGAGAGACGAGAGAGACACGACAGAGAGACGAGAGTGAGAGAGACGAGAGTGAGAGAGACGAGAGTGACAGAGACAAGAGAGAGAGACGAGAGATAAACGAGATTTGGAGAGAGAGAGAGACACGAGAGAGAGACCAGAGTGACAGATACGAGAGAGAGACGAGAGAGAGACGAGAGAGAGTTACGAGAGATAGACGAGAGAGAGACGAGAGAGAGACGAGAGAGAGACGAGAGAGAGACGAGAGAGAGTTACGAGAGAGAGACGAGAGAGAGACGAGCGAGAGACGAGAGAGCTTTACGAGAGAGAGACGACAGAGAGACGAGAGAGAGTTACGAGAGAGAGACGAGAGAGAGACGAGAGAGAGACGAGAGAGAGACAGGAGAGAGACAAGAGAGAGTTACGAGAGAGAGAGACGATAGAGAGTTACGAGAGAGAGACGAGCGAGCCGAGAGAGAGTTACGAGAGAGAGACGAGAGAGAGACGAGACAGAGTTACGAGAGAGAGACAATATTGAGAGACAGAATAACACGGAGACGAAGAAAAGGAAATAGAGTTACGTGTATGGAGAATAAGAGAGAAACTTAGAAAGCAACAGGTAGGAATAGAAATAGTCGAAAGATCAGAGATAGAAAAAGACAGAGGATCAAAAAATTGTAAAAAAAAATTATGCTGAAAAGTTATTTATTTATTCATTGAAAATACAACTAATCATTAAATCGCTTTTACCAAACGTTTGTTTCCAATTTTAAAATCGTGTTTATTAGTTTATTACCTTTACCTTATTTTTTAAACTCGAGGAGAGACATGTTGAGGGGGTTGATTTGAATCCACTGCTAAGACATGCTTTCGAGACGCCCTTTTGATTTCGCCCGAAACTCGTCTAGCGCAGATAAGCCGACTATTTCCAGGGCAGAAGTAATTGAAAGAGAAATATGTTTGAATTTCCCTAGGCTTCACTTACAGTTTAGACAGTAAGTTTTAAAGCGAACTGCTTAAAATAGATTCTGAATTTTTGTGTATCCTAACGCTGGCATTTAAAGTCGGTTGCTGTAAGTATCGGGCCAAGGGGAGACAATGTATACGATTTTGTTTATATATCAAAAGAAAATATTCGTTCAGTTAAATTTGGTTGTATGGTCATTTGAAAAGAAATAAAATTAATGCGCTTTCAAGTCAGTTTTATGGGAATGCGTAGGTTAATAAGTAAGGTCATTAACTGATATTATTACTTGTTTCAAAGTATAAACCACTTTTTTGTTCACAAACTGTTTTGTTAGAAGTTTAATAAGTCACAAAAAATCGTGCACATTTCAAGTATGTTATCGTGTTAAAGCAATACTCAATTCCTTTTATTTAGAATCCATTTGAGTAAACCATTTATTACACATGTGATTTCCGGAACATACAATATTTTTAAGAAATTATTTTTAAAAATAAATTTAGTTTTAATTTGTAACAGTTCGGAACATTTGCAAGTTGGTATTTCAATATCAGTCAAGTTGGTATTTCAATCTCAGTCAATAAATTAAGATCTGTCTAATGTTTGTTTGTCATGTTTATAGTTGCGGCCATAGAAATGATTCAGATGTTGGTCTCTGTCAATGGTACAGGTGTTGGTCTCTGTCAATGGTACAGGTGTTGGTCTCTGTCAATGGTACAGGTGTTGGTCTCTGTCAATGGTACAGGTGTTGGTCTCTGTCAATGGTACAGGTTTTGGTCTCTGTCAATGGTACAGGTTTTGGTCTCTGTCAATGGTACAGGTGTTGGTCTCTGTCAATGGTACAGGTGTTGGTCTCTGTCAATGGTACAGGTTTTGGTCTCTGTCAATGGTACAGGTGTTGGTCTCTGTCAATGGTACAGGTGTTGGTCTCTGTCAATGGTACAGGTGTTGGTCTCTGTCAATGGTACAGGTTTTGGTCTCTGTCAATGGTACAGGTGTTGGTCTCTGTCAATGGTACATGTTTTGGTCTCTGTCAATGGTACAGGTTTTGGTCTCTGTCAATGGTACAGGTGTTGGTCTCTGTCAATGGTACAGGTGTTGGTCTCTGTCAATGGTACAGGTGTTGGTCTCTGTCAATGGTACAGGTTTTGGTCTCTGTCAATGGTACAGGTGTTGGTCTCTGTCAATGATACAGGTGTTGGTCTCTGTCAATGGTACAGGTGTTGGTCTCTGTCAATGGTTCAGGTGTTGGTCTCTGTCAATGGTACAGGTGTTGGTCTCTGTCAATGGTACATGTGTTGGTCTCTGTCAATGGTACAGGTGTTGGTCTCTGTCAATGGTACAGGTGTTGGTCTCTGTCAATGATACAGGTGTTGGTCTCTGTCAATGATACAGGTGTTGGTCTCTGTCAATGGTACAGGTGTTGGTCTCTGTCAATGGTTCAGGTGTTGGTCTCTGTCAATGGTACAGGTGTTGGTCTCTGTCAATGGTACATGTGTTGGTCTCTGTCAATGGTACATGTGTTGGTCTCTGTCAATGGTACAGGTGTTGGTCTCTGTCAATGGTACAGGTGTTGGTCTCTGTCAATGATACAGGTGTTGGTCTCTGTCAATGATACAGGTGTTGGTCTCTGTCAATGGTACAGGTGTTGGTCTCTGTCAATGGTACAGGTGTTGGTCTCTGTCAATGATACAGGTGTTGGTCTCTGTCAATGATACAGGTGTTGGTCTCTGTCAATGGTACAGGTGTTGGTCTCTGTCAATGGTACAGGTGTTGGTCTCTGTCAATGGTACAGGTGTTGGTCTCTGTCAATGGTACAGGTGTTGGTCTCTGTCAATGATACAGGTGTTGGTCTCTGTCAATGGTACAGGTGTTGGTCTCTGTCAATGGTACAGGTGTTGGTCTCTGTCAATGGTACAGGTGTTGGTCTCTGTCAATGGTACAGGTGTTGGTCTCTGTCAATGGTA
The DNA here is from genome assembly GCA_944989445.1 of Ampullaceana balthica. Taxonomy (NCBI): domain Eukaryota; kingdom Metazoa; phylum Mollusca; class Gastropoda; family Lymnaeidae; genus Ampullaceana; species Ampullaceana balthica. The sequence goes on from CALYLW010000118.1 coordinate 1,124,345, forward strand.
CAGGTGTTGGTCTCTGTCAATGGTACAGGTGTTGGTCTCTGTCAATGATACAGGTGTTGGTCTCTGTCAATGGTACAGGTGTTGGTCTCTGTCAATGATACAGGTGTTGGTCTCTGTCAATGATACAGGTGTTGGTCTCTGTCAATGATACAGGTGTTGGTCTCTGTCAATGATACAGGTGTTGGTCTCTGTCAATGATACAGGTGTTGGTCTCTGTCAATGATACAGGTGTTGGTCTCTGTCAATGATACAGGTGTTGGTCTCTGTCAATGATACAGGTGTTGGTCTCTGTCAATGGTACAGGTGTTGGTCTCTGTCAATGGTACAGGTGTTGGTCTCTGTCAATGGTACAGGTGTTGGTCTCTGTCAATGGTACAGGTGTTGGTCTCTGTCAATGGTACAGGTGTTGGTCTCTGTCAATGGTACAGGTGTTGGTCTCTGTCAATGGTACAGGTGTTGGTCTCTGTCAATGATACAGGTGTTGGTCTCTGTCAATGATACAGGTCTTGGTCTCTGTCAATGATACAGGTGTTGGTCTCTGTCAATGGTACAGGTGTTGGTCTCTGTCAATGATACAGGTGTTGGTCTCTGTCAATGATACAGGTGTTGGTCTCTGTCAATGATACAGGTGTTGGTCTCTGTCAATGATACAGGTGTTGGTCTCTGTCAATGATACAGGTGTTGGTCTCTGTCAATGATACAGGTGTTGGTCTCTGTCAAGTACGTCTAATAAATGTTACTTGAACTTGAACTATCCCTTAACCCATTGTTGGGTCGTTGGGGCACCATCGTGAACTGCTCACTAACACACGCCATTTGTCTCGGTCCTGTGCTGCCCTTTGAGAGTCGCTGAATGACAGGCCGGTCCACTCTTTGATATCGTCCTCCCATCTCTTCTTTTGTCTGCCTCTTTTCCTTCCTCCCTGCACTGTGCCTTGCAATATAGTTTTTGCGAGACCTCCAGTTCTTGTCACGTGTCCGTACAATCGTAATTTCCTCTTCTTAATGGAGGTGAGAAAGTCCTCGTAGGGGCCAATGACAGTACTTATTGTGTTGCGGACAGCTTCGTTTGTGATGTGCTCTGTGTTCAATATCTTTCTGAAACATCTAATCTCTAGCGCATTGATTCTTCTTTGGAGGTCTGCAGTGAGCGTCCAAGCCTCACAACCATACAAGAAGACCGACATCGCCAGAGAGCGCATTAGCCAGATCTTTGATGTTACTTATGACACGATAAATTTCAATTTTTGACTTTAATCGAAATTTACAATTGATTAATCGTTGATTTTTCAAAAGTTAACGATTAAATTTTTAAAATTAATCATTAACAGGCCTAAATATTCACGAAAATAGTTGAATTGCACCAAGAACGACAGATAGTCAATAAGATTTGTAGTATGAATGGATATCATAAAGTATATTTTACACCAGGGCAGCTGAGCTAGAAAATAAAAGGCAATAATTTTATTTCATATGGAAAAATCTAGACAAAACACGAAACGCATACTTTATTTTTTACTTTTTGTTTTAAATATTATTTTAAATTATTTATTCATAAAATGTTAATATCAGGGCCGCACATTTTTCGCCGTCCTTCCGAAAGCACCAGTCAAGAAGTTGCGCCCAACTTAATATTTCGCCAAACCTTAAATTCTGCCAACCACAAGCGCCTGCCAACCACAAGTACCTGCCAACCACAAGTACCTGCCAACCACAAGTATTGGCCAAACACAAGTACCTGCCAACCACAAGAACCTGCCAACCACAAGTACCTGCCAACCACAAGTACCTGCCAACCACAAGTACCTGCCAACCACAAGTACCTGCCAACCACAAGTATCTGCCAAACACAAGCACCTGCCAAACACAAGTACCTGCCAAACACAAGTACCTGCCAAACACAAGTACCTGCCAAACACAAGTACCTGCCAAACACAAGTACCTGCCAACCACAAGTACCTGCCAACCACAAGTACCTGCCAACCACAAGTACCTGCCAACCACAAGTACCTGCCAATTTCAAGTTAAGTCCATGGAACGTGCACACCATAAATACACACATGCACAAGCTGCTGTGTACACATGACCTAGTACTTGTTCTAACAGGTCACATAATAGGGCACTTAATAGGGCACATGATAGGGCACAGAATAGAATAGGGCACAGAATAGAATAGGGCACATAATAGGGCTCATAATATGGCACAGAATTGGCAACTGAACATTACAATGAACAGGGCACAAAATAAGGCAATGATCATAATAGGGCACAGAATTGGCAACTGAACATTACAATGAACAGGGCACAAAATAAGGCAATGATCATAATAGGGCAACGCATATGGTATTAGCCGAATAGAAAAAGTACCCTAATGACTGTAGCCAAATATCTTCTGAGAGACGTTTATAAAATATGAAATAAACTTTGCTCGTTTGGCAAGACTTCAGAGATACAGTCGAACAACCGAGGTAAGGGGGTAACGTTGGTTCCCCACCCCCATTCGATTTGTTCCCTTGCCACTGTTGACCCGACCCCGATAATTGAACTCCATTAAATCTATTTATAAATCAAGAACTAGGTTGTGAAGTGTTCAGGTCCAAAAATAAATATCGGAAAATGAAACAGTTGTGAGTTGAATTAATAAGTACATTAAAAGAAAAGAAAGAAAGAAACGTTGCGAAATGAAACTGATGTCAAAATATAAATAGCCTACATTTTACACCCGGTGGAAAGGTGGGTGAAACTAAGCAATGTTCAAGGAAGTTAATGAACTCAAGATTACCCGCGAATTTCGCAGACTTTCCCGCGAAAGGTCACTGAATTTCAGGAGTAATTCAGATAAGGTCAGTGCAGTTTTTAAGATTGGTCGGGAAATGAAAAAAAATCTGGCACACATTCCTTACTGTTAAATAAACCACGAGAACAAAACTGACGACTGGAGATATGCCGGTTTGGCATGGTGGAATATGAATGCTATTTTATTTACTTTTTAAATTGCAGTCCTGTTGAGTAAAAAACATTAGCCTTGAAAATTACGATGTGATTTTCAGATATTTTATTTTATGCACAGGTTCTCAAAATATTTGTGTTGCTAAAACTTATTTTAACGAGACAGTTTTGCCGGCAGCCGCACTTTTATAGCGACAAAGTCAACTTCGACCCAGGCAAATTTTAAATAAACTATTTAAACATTGTGTAAAAGGAAATATGTCTGACAAATCTTTTGTTCATCCAAAATAACTTTTAATTAAGACAAATTTCCTGCAGCGTTTGAAGTCACTTTAGATTTGGTAGTTTGTTAGATGGAAGATAAGAGAGCGCTAGAGAGAGGGGGGGGGTGTAATAAGTGGAAAGAATACAAGAGATGTAAGTGTTTCATGAAATTCTACTGAAGTGTCTTTAAATGAACTTGTTGCTACCCCGAGTGTTTGTATGAACTTGTTGCTACCCCAAGTGTTTGTATGAACTTGTTGCTACCCCGAGTGTTTGTATGAACTTGTTGCTACCCCGAGTGTTTGTATGAACTTGTTGCTACCCCGAGTGTTTGTATGAACTTGTTGCTACCTCAAATGTGTGTATGAACATGTGACTACCTCAAGTGTTTGTATATGAACTTGTTGCTACCTCAAATGTGTGTATGAACTTGTTGCTACCTCAAGTGTTTGTATGAACTTGTTGCTACCTCAAGTGTTTGTATGAACTTGTTGCTACCCCGAGTGTTTGTATGAACTTGTTGCTACCCCGAGTGTTTGTATGAACTTGTTGCTACCCCGAGTGTTTGTATGAACTTGTTGCTACCCCGAGTGTTTGTATGAACTTGTTGCTACCCCGAGTGTTTGTATGAACTTGTTGCTACCTCAAATGTTTGTATGAACTTGTTGCTACCCCGAGTGTTTGTATGAACTTGTTGCTACCTCAAAATGTGTGTATGAACTTGTTTCTACCTCAAGTGTTCGTATATGAACTTGTTGCTACCTCAAATGTGTGTATGAACTTGTTGCTACCTCAAGTGTTTGTATGAACTTGTTGCTACCTCAAGTGTTTGTATGAACTTGTTGCTACCTCAAATGTTTGTATGAACTTGTTGCTACCTCAAGTGTTTGTATATGAACTTGTTGCTACCTCAAATGTTTGTATGAACTTGTTGCTACCTCAAGTGTTTGTATGAACATGTGACTACCTCAAGTGTTTGTATGAACATGTGACTACCTCAAGTGTTTGTATGAACATGTGACTACCTCAAGTGTTTGTATGAACTTGTTGCTACCTCAAGTGTTTGTATGAACATGTGACTACCTCAAGTGTTTGTATGAACTTGTTGCTACCTCAAATGTTTGTATGAACTTGCTGCTACCTCAAGTGTTTGTATATGAACTTGTTGCTACCTCAAATGTTTGTATGAACTTGTTGCTACCTCAAGTGTTTGTATGAACATGTGACTACCTCAAGTGTTTGTATGAACTTGTTGCTACCTCAAGTGTTTGTATGAACATGTGACTACCTCAAGTGTTTGTATGAACTTGTTGCTACCTCAAGTGTTTGTATGAACATGTGACTACCTCAAGTGTTTGTATGAACTTGTTGCTACCTCAAGTGTTTGTATGAACATGTGACTACCTCAAGTGTTTGTATGAACTTGTTGCTACATCAAGTGTTTGTATGAACTTGTTGCTACCCCGAGTGGTTGTATGAACTTGTTGCTACCTCAAATGTGTGTATGAACTTGTTGCTACCCCGAGTGTTTGTATGAACTTGTTGCTACCTCAAGTGTTTGTATGAACATGTGACTACCTCAAATGTTTGTAGGAACATGTGACTACCTCAAGTGTTTGTATGAACATGTGACCACCTCAAGTGTTTGTATATGAACTTGTTGCTACCTCAAATGTGTGTATGAACTTGTTGCTACCTCAAGTGTTTGTATATGAACTTGTTACTACCTCAAATGTTTGTATGAACTTGTTGCTACCTCAAGTGTTTGTATGAACTTGTTGCTACCTCAAATGTGTGTATGAACTTGTTGCTACCTCAAGTGTTTGTATGAACTTGTTGCTACCTCAAATGTGTGTATGAACTTGTTGCTACCTCAAGTGTTTGTATATGAACTTGTTGCTACCTCAAATGTGTGTATGAACTTGTTGCTACCTCAAGTGTTTGTATATGAACTTGTTGCTACCTCAAATGTTTGTATGAACTTGTTGCTACCTCAAGTGTTTGTATATGAACTTGTTGCTACCTCAAATGTGTGTATGAACTTGTTGCTACCTCAAGTGTTTGTATATGAACTTGTTGCTACCTCAAATGTTTGTATGAACTTGTTGCTACCTCAAGTGTTTGTATATGAACTTGTTGCTACCTCAAATGTGTGTATGAACTTGTTGCTACCTCAAGTGTTTGTATATGAACTTGTTGCTACCTCAAATGTTTGTATATGAACTTGTTGCTACCTCAAATGTTTGTATGAACTTGTTGCTACCTCAAGTGTTTGTATATGAACTTGTTGCTACCTCAAATGTGTGTATGAACTTGTTGCTACCTCAAGTGTTTGTATATGAACTTGTTGCTACCTCAAATGTTTGTATGAACTTGTTGCTACCTCAAGTGTTTGTATGAACATGTGACTACCTCAAGTGTTTGTATGAACTTGTTGCTACATCAAGTGTTTGGATGAACTTGTTGATACCTCAAATGTTTGTATGAACTTGTTGCTACCTCAAGTGTTTGTATGAACATGTGACTACCTCCGGTGTTTGTATGAACATGTGACTACCTCAAAAGTTTGTAGTCTCCCATATTTAAACCACGCCCACAGATGTTGACAGCCACATAGCTGTCGCACACGTCGTTTGGGTCATAGATCTTGTGTTTAAAACATGCTGGCATTGTTACAACTTACCAGCTCCAACATACAGACTTCCTACGCCGTCGACTGAGATCCTTACTCCTACGTTTAAAGAACTACAACAACAAAATAAACTAAACTTCGCAGACCTTCGGCATGCTCAGTAGTTTGTTTGTTGTTCGTAATTAAAAAAAAAGTATAGTATGGTATTGTATGGCATACGTCCGTCCTCATGTGACGATAGCGTTTAATCCAGCTCCTCTGCCCCCCTTCCGCTTTATTTTTTTTTAATAAATAATGACTACTTCATACGGGGTTACAATGTGGAAACAGATTTTTCAATGAGCTTGCATTGTAATTTTTTTAAGTTTTCAAATTCGCTCTTAAAGCTCAAACAGGCAGCGGAATTGAAATTTACCGATTCCTGTTGATAGCATACGGACTAGTTTTTGTTATAAACATCACACAGTCACATGCAAAGTTTTTAGACTTAATATCCTGCATGTGAGATCAGAATTGACACAACAGAACCGAAACTATCGCTTGACTTGAAATACAGAGTTTAGAGTTTAGAGTTTAGAGGAATCTTGTTTGACCTTGAATTCATTGCGTTTCAAGAAAATCAAACATAATTTTTTTTTAATTATCTGGGACTTGTTGACGCAAAGTTAAAGATATCCTGAGGTATTTTAGGAAAAAAATATTTTTGTTTAGAAAAATCGTACTATTTAAATAACGTTTCATATCCTCTTGCCTAGACTTCCTCTTTACATAAAATCTAATATTTTAGCCAAATTTTTACCTTCTCTCAATTGTTTATTCGCCAATATTGACGAGGCCCTGGTCCAGCACACAAGATGGAATGTTCAAACTAAAATCCGGGTCTGCCAAGGAAAACAAAACTGTTGACAACTAACTTTAAAATCCCATTGTGTACACTGTACACTGTACACTGTTAATTTTATTTAAACTCCGAGTCGTCTGGGCATTAATAATCTCAAAGCCAGTGTTTCTAAAGTTCACTGTTACATTAATTTAAACTTGGTGTTGACTGAACATTATAGTCTCAGACCCAGTGTTTCTCGGCACGTGAAATTAACGCACGCGCTAACGGTTAGAGTACCTCGCGGACACAGGTAGGGGGCTCAGTTCTGTCTCCCACACCTCTGCGCCCCTCACCTCACGCTCCCCCTCACCATCCCTGATCGTGGCGCCGCCAAAGTTGCCTCGGCGAACCCTAACTTCAGAGGTCGCCCCTCACACCTTGCCTCACCTTTTGTTGCCTCCCTCCGTCCAGTAACCCGCTCTTTGGGCGTAGAGCTTCCATTACCCACGCACCTAATCTTTACCCTTAAATCTAATTGGATTAACGACGGCTGATAAGTCCCTTAGAGCAGTGCTACTCAAAGAGGTGGTTCGCCGACCGATGCCTGTACCGGCCGCTGACCATCAGCTTCCGGTTCGCAGAAATGTGTAGACGTGAAAGAGAAACATAAACAACCCGTAAAAACAAAGTTTGAGACTATAAATCCCTTAAGTTCATATATGAGACATAACTAAAAGTATTGATTATGTTCAGTAAAATACGCACCGCGCGACAGACTAGCATAAAAATTTACACGCTACATAGAGATAATCTAAAAATAAATTAATTTAATTAAAATACATTCGATCGATATGAAATTTTTATTGAATGCATTGTTAGGTGACAAAAGTATATGTGCAAAATTTCAGCTCGATGAGATCACGGGAAGTGGGTCATTTTTTACTTTCGTTTTTCCGCGGGACCACGACAGACAGACAGACAGACAAGACATTGAAATTAATTTACCGGATTTAAAAATTATAATCTTCCATTTGCAGCCATTAATACTGACCTTAAAAAGATGTCAATTGTTTTTTAAAGTTAGCGCATAAAATGAAACAAATAAATTATATTAATTCAATAAGTATTGATTAATTTATTTTTATTTAATTTTTTTTAATGGTCGTTGGGGGGGGGGTTAATTTGAAATGCATGCGAGTTCTGAACTCGCCCTTGCATTAAAAATAGAACTTACACCAGCATTCGGAACGGGCCGTGAGCTGAAATAAAGAAACAAAATATTCAAATGAAAAATAACAAACTATATGTAAATGAACAGGTGAAGCAAGTATATTTATTTCAATGAAATATCTAGACTAGTAAATTTTAGTGAATGTTAATAATATTTAGATGGTGTTGTTTTTTAATTAAAAATAAAATTTAGTTTTGATCACGAGGCTGTTTTAGAAACAGTATGGTTTGATTTATCAAATTTCTTAATGAAAATTAGTCAGCATTTATTTCAACACGTAGTAATAATCGCCAATAGGTTTGCCAGATGTCCGTTTTTTAACCGGACTGTCCGTTATTATCGTTATTTGTCAAGTGAAAAATTTGAAACAATACCGGACATTTTATATATTTAAATAAGGCTTTTTGTGCCATCGACAAACTTCGGCACTAGCGTCCGGTATTTTTGAGACGGCCATCTGGCAACCCTAATCGCAAATCATGTGGGATGAAAGAGACGCCACAAATTTTGGTGATTAGCTCCCTTCAATCTACTTTTAAAAAGCAGGGGAAAAGTGATAGCACGGGATTATCTCTCCCAAACTCAAACTATAGATTTGTACTCCTGGGAGTTGTAGAACGTAAAAATTAAATTTAAAATTTGAAATTTTTTTTCAAAACTCTAAGATTTATTATGTTAATAGAAAAACACCCACGCTGCGCAACGGAAAAGTGCTTTTCGGTTAGCATTTGGATCTCGCGTATCAAATTCCTGGAAAATTGGATCATAAATAACAAGGACCGTTGAAAAAGTTCAATATGACGACTGAAATTGGCGTCATAAAAAAAAATAAGTACGCTCATCAGTTCCCATTGGACCAGGGAAGCCGCCTAACAAATTTCGCGAAGATTGGGCCAAAAATATGAAAGTTTAACATGGCCAACAATATGAAAGTTTAACATGGCCAACAATATGAAAGTTTTACGAACATTTTACTCAGCTTCTTTATTCATGTCATTGACTCCCTATACAAGCAAGAATTGATTACAAACTGTCTGTTCTATGTTATTTTGAGTACTGCACTATATATGCATTACCAAATTATTATTTTACGTGCGATATCATTTTAAATCCTTAGAAGGAAGGATACTTTTAAAAAAACTTCATTACTAATACAATCAGTTCTACTTGGTCTGAAATATTCAAGGCAGTTTACGATTTCATTGTTGGCAAATGTCAGATATAATTTTAATATTGTGTTGGTGTGTGTACGCCTGGCGCTGTGGCCATGCATGATCGGGCGGGATTCTGGAGTTGTTAACAAGATTTAGGAATTAGCAACAGAATGAAAGTTAATCTACTGTTTTATTCACCATAAAAATTTAGCCATAAAGCAATTGTCAACAGAATTAAACAACCTGGTCGGCAAAGTTGTAAAAATTGTGAACCATGTCAAGGCGAATGCATTAAATACAATATTATTTGCTGCATTATGTGACGGAATGGCTACCTAACACAAACAGCTCTTGCAGCCTTATGTGACGGAATGACGACTTAACACAAACAGCTCTTACAGCATGCTGATGTGCGTGTTGTCTCAAGACAAAACACTGTCTAGATTTTTGTAACAACGAATAGAGCTTGGCTAGTTCTAAAAGAAAAAAAAACGGACGTGTCTCACTTATTTCGAAATGTAAATTGGACCACCAAGGTGGCTTACTTTACTGATAGCTTTGCCATTTTAATGAGCGCAATATTTGCATGGAAGGAAGGGTGGCTTCGTGCTTTACAATGGCATGCAGACAAGATCGATGGACTGAAACAAAAGCTAGAAGCATGGAAGAGTCGAGTATCAGCAGATTGTTTCTATATGTTTAGCAATTTAACAACGACTATCGATAGTGCAGATGAAGAGCTTTGTGTTCAATCTCTATAAAAAGTCACCATTGAAAACTTAACAAAATTAATCGACCGTTTCAGGTTCTACTTTCCAACAGAAGATGACCCACCGAAAGGTACTGGGTGAATACCGAATTCTTTTATTGCATCGAAGGTTGATTTGTCTGTAACTATAGAAGTTAAATTACTAGAGATAGCAGTGCTTTAGGGAATTTAAATTAATTTTGGAACTATGACCTCTGACCTCTCGTGCAGCATTTTGGATTCACGTGAGTGCAGAATATCATGACTTAGCCGAATTGATCACGTGATCACGTGACTCTTCTTCCATTTCCACCATCTTAAGTAAGTGAAGCTGTTTTTTTTTGGTCAACAATGAGCATTGTCAAGACAAATTACAGGAACATTAAGGATGTTAATTCTCCATCGCGTGTATCATTGACCTCAAACGAGCAATGACTTGATAAACTTGCAAAAAATAAGCAGGCTCATATGACCCATTAGTTAAAGTTAATAATTTACCGAAAACTTACATATGTGTTAACAATAGTTACTAAAAAATTTTTTAATAAAGTTCCATGACTTTTGTCATTATGTTTTATGTTCTCGTTTATTAACGCTTGCGCCTAAGTCAGAATACAATTTTATTAAAATCAACAAACAACTCTTAAAAAGCTGAAATACAAACGATGGCCACCATCATCAACATATTTTAATACGAAAGGAAGACGATCGCGAATGAACAATGAGCAACCAAAGCTTAAGATTATTCTTTTCAAAATTGTAGGATGACATAATTTGTATCCAAATATACATAAATAATCAACATATAATATTTGCAATGTATGTCACGTCCCGTCTGTCCTGTCCGTGGCGCTACTAATTTTAGAAAGCAGCGCACCAAATTACTGCACCAAAAATAACTATTTTCGAACGTTCCGCATAAAATTGTTCAATATGAAAATAAATTAATACAATAAACATAAATAAAATAAATGAAAGTTCTGTATTACATTATTTTTTTTATTATGATGTGTATATTTTCAAAATAAATAGATTTCAAACTGAAATGTATTTATTTTGAAAACTTCCATCATTTTCGACGGGTAATAGACGAGTTCAATTATATTTTCAAATATAATGGTGTACAAATAAGCAGTATATTTTGTCAGTAAGAAAAAACACTATATCTTAAAATAATTTTTATTGGAACATTTAATGTGCATTGCAATCTTATTGCCCGTAATCGCTGCACCACAAAGCACCGGTACTAAAATATCATTGTGTTGTTCTTGAGAAAATTTATTGGACAAGATAAGAATTGTTAGTTTCTTTAAAACTCATTTGAAATTTAATTTACAATACTGCGAGTCATATTATTATTAACTTGTCTTACTTTAAAAAAAATTCTTTCTAGTAACTTAAACTTATGTTTACAAAAAACTGAATTCAAATAAAAAAATACATTTTAAATATTGAATATAATCATACTCATGGAAGCTATAAAGTTAAAATATTGAGTTTAATGAATATGTAACTTTAACATAAATTAACTAAGGGCTCCTTGATTTCCTTCAAAATCTTGTAATGTAAGTGGCATGCCACTTGACCTCGATCCCTACATTTAGGGATAAAATGAAAGGAAATAATTCTCGTACGGATCGAGTCAACAGCTAACACTAAATCCAAATAAAACAGTCATTTCTCTAGTAAATGCCAAGTTTAGACTTGTTATGTTACACAAGACTGATAACTTGAGCGTAGACACAAAATAGACATAATTAAAATTGAATTTGTTATCAAACAATCACTGAGACAATCGTTGACTATTAATATTATTATTTTGTTATCATTGATAAAATGAGGCCCAACACCTTTTATTGTCAATTCATAGTTCCAGTACTTGACGATGAAGAACATAGATGGGTGCAGCAAATTGTCTTGTCTTATCTATAAAGACGCTCCTTCCATACAGAAGATTAATGCGTCCACAGACCATGCCGGTCTGTTGGCAAGTGATGCAGCAGTGATGCAGCGTTCACAAGCCTCGACCATAAGGGTTCCACCAAGGGTTCCACGCATTACCCAACCGCCTTTATTTCTCTAAATAATGTTAGGTACCCATTCGGAGCTGGGTGGAGTCAGGGACGCAATGATTCGAACCCGTGACCAGTGGCGTCACTAGGGGGGGCGCGGGCCGCCCCGGGTGACACCCGTCAGGGGGTGACACCCGAGCCTAAAATTTTACTGTGTACGATTTTATGTCAGAAAACAAAAGATGACATTTTTTTAAATCTAGAAAGAAATTAAGAAATACAATGAAATACGTTAAACGCGAAAATTCTTATTAAAAAAAAATATCAGTTAACTTGCAATAATAAAACAGTCCCAACACACGAACAACATTAAAACAAATTGGGAAAAAAAGAAAAGAAATAGTCGCAGCAGAGAGGTCTTTAAAAAAGGCTGGGATGAAAGAGGCAGTGTCTTCTGTTTTAAAAGATATAAAGCCATTTGGGCTTGGACACACCGACAGCATGAAGGAATCCCACCTCTCGACTCCCTCCACCACAGTGGGGTGGGGGGAATACGATTTTTATCACACACACGCCCTAAAAAAAATAATCAAAAGATGGGTTTTCTTTGTTGATTTTTTCTTGAGGAAAATTATGATTTCAATGTCTTTGAGTTAATATTTTTTTATATATATTTATTAAAGGCGTGAAAGCATAGATATGCATGTTTATATACAGGTAGTCCTCCGGTTACGACGGTCCCATCCCGACGTAGGCCTACGATGTTTAGTGCTTACGAACGCGCCCCCGCAAAGAGAAGTATTACGCGTTATTCCGTATTTTTAAAAAAAAATTCAATAACAAATTCTTTTCTCTATTTGAAATAAGAAAAATTATTGAAAAATATGTATGATTATTATTTCAACCTACAACTTTCGTTTGCGAATTTTTCAAATGGCGAAGTTTTCAATCAAGTCAATAAAGCTGAGTAAGCTTACAAGTTACTTTTCAATGCTCATTAGAGAGAGCATATTCAGCCTTTTTCGTCCCATGGAAATTCTAACTCATTATATATTCTTTTCAACTTTGAAAAGGATTGCTCTCAGTTGCAGTTTAATGTCATCATTGAAAGATAGATGCGAAGTGCGATGTGTACATTTGTAAAGGACTGTGTGAAATATAGCTCATTCAAAAGCAGCAAAATTTTTAGCTCTGTGCAAGTAATTTGAGTTTCGCTTTGTGATACTTCCTTTTCCTTACCATGAGCCTGGGGCTGGACAATAACTTTTTTAAGAGTTCTGAAAATTGGACTAATTCTGAAGGTAAACAGTCTTCGAAATCACTCATGAACCTACAAGTGGAAGAAAATCAGAAGCCCAGATCCTAGTGCCCTTTATGGGTCTTCCCGGAAGACCCCCTTAGCCATCTGGCCACCAAAGGGATGTAACAGCTGAGGACCCCCCCCCCAAAAAAAAAGTGGTCGCTTCTGAAGCGGCCTCCTGGGCATCCAGGACATACAGTCGAAGATGCCTCCCACTAAGTTGCCCTCACAAGGAGGTGGTGGAATTTCCTACTACGACCCGCTACCACTTTGGCGCCATCCCGGCAAAGCACACGGGTCTCCATGGTTAGGACCGCCGCAGACCAGGGGATCCTCAAAGACCTACCTAGGGTGCAACCCCCACTGGAAGGTTTCCTCAGAGCTGGTGTCCAATGCGTTCTTCGCGGCACTTTTTGCTAATCCGTACTGGCGCTCAGGGCCCTAAAGCGGCACCGCTCGATGGCGTTGCTAGTAAATTGAGGGGGACGAAACGGATGCTTCGGATTTACCCAACCCCTTCATCGAAATCACTTGAATGTTCTTCCATTAACTTGGCTGCTGTCCATCGGGTGGCGAAAGTGCTGAGCTCAGTTAGGTTGGTAAGAAAGCCACATTTCTCATGGATGTATTTATATGCACCTAACCAATGTTGTAGGACTTAAGAAAGTTTGTCAATGATTACCAGAAATACCTAAATCTTGCATTTTTTCTTTTTTTATTAAGTGAATACTGTTTTGTTGATGTCATTTATCAAACTGACGCTTTCTTTTTTGTTTGATAGTATTGAAGATTGTTTACACTGTTTTTACCACGGACTTTTCCATTCTTTTGTCTTCATAGGAATAAAATTAAGAATGCTATTTTTTAACAAACTCAATGAGATACTTCCTTTCTAAAATTATTTCCCAAATTTCAAGTAAAATAGCGACTTCCAGTTGTTCAATTTCCTTTAGAAATCCTCCTTCAAGTCGGCAGTCACGTGGCTGATTTTCATTCGTTGCTAATTCTTCCAGTGCTGCGATATTCTCATGGTATGAGCTATTAACAGACCTTACAGCATAATGTCAGGCCGACCATCTTGTGTCAGACAAGGCTTTGTTAGCATGGATCAATTTCATATGTTTTTGAAGTACCTGTCAACGACGAGTAGATGCAACAAGTCGGTTATAAAGATTTTGCAGAAGACAAACAAATCTGACCGCAGTAGGACAACCTGCTGCTCTTTTCCCAACCAAATTAAAGGAATGAGCTGTGCACGGCACATAATGAGCTACAATGGAGTTCTCGCGAAGAATAGCCTGGTTTCCGTTATACTTCCTACTCATTTGCAGCATTGCCGTATGACTGTCCAAGGCATTTTCAGGGATTCGTACAAACATAATGGCCTACATCTTTATTATACACTATAATTCATAAAAAGTTTGGGGGCCCTTAAATTATTGGGGGCTTTAGCCCGTTCAGCACCCCCCTGTTTAATCCGCCATGTCTACGCATCTGTGACGATGTGGTACGAGGAGGGGGTAATTACGTTTTCAATGACTTCACGCGTGTTACGATATTACAGTGCAGACTTACCCTAAATACATATTTAAATGACAAAAAATAATTTGCAACATGCTAATTTTTATTGAGAAAATACGGCTTGGGGGAGGGGTGTCAAAGTTTTGTGACGTCATATCGTAAAAAAGGGGTGGGATCTAAGTTTTTGTGACAAAATATGACGCTGGGGGAGGGTGGGGTAAAAATCGGCAACCTCGCGTGACGTCATTTATGGACGGCCCTTCAGTCGTGAAGGGGTGACACCATGAGCTACCGCCTCGGGTGACACCAACCCTAGTGACGCCTCTGCCCGTGACCATCGGTACGCCAGCCTAGCGAGCATGCCACTCGACCACCGTGCCCCTAGTTACCACCCATGACCATAAGGACCAGTAAAGACAGTTTATTAGTCTCTTCAAAATTGTTGGATGACATGTAGCATATAACTAACCCAAATAATGCCAAATGTTTTAGGGCTGTAGGCTGTAGGCTGTGGGGACTCATGTCATGGTCTGTGGACGCATTAATCTTCTGTATGGAAGGAGCGTCTTTATAGATAAGACAAGACAATTTGCTGCACCCAACTATGTTCTTCATCGTCAAGTAGGCAATGTGGGGGACTCATGTCACTACCACGTCTGTAGGCAATGTGGGGGACTCATGTCACTACCACGTCTGTAGGCAATGTGGGGGACTCATGTCACTACCACGTCTGTAGGCAATGTGGGGGACTCATGTCACTACCACGTCTGTAGGCCATGTGGGGGACTCATGTCACTACCACGTTTGTAGGCAATGTGGGGGACTCATGTCACTACCACGTCTGTAGGCAATGTGGGGGACTCATGTCACTACCACGTCTGTAGGCAATGTGGGGGACTCATGTCACTACCACGTCTGTAGGCCATGTGGGGGACTCATGTCACTACAACGTCTGTAGGCAATGTGGGGGACTCATGTCACTACCACGTCTGTAGGCAATGTGGGGGCTCATGTCACTACCACGTCTGTAGGCCATGTGGGGGACTCATGTCACTACCACGTCTGTAGGCAATGTGGGGGCTCATGTCACTACCACGTCTGTAGGCCATGTGGGGGCTCATGTCACTACCACGTCTGTAGGCCATGTGGGGGCTCATGTCACTACCACGTCTGTAGGCCATGTGGGGGCTCATGTCACTACCACGTCTGTAGGCAATGTGGGGCTCATGTCACTACCACGTCTGTAGGCCATGTGGGGGCTCATGTCACTACCACGTCTGTAGGCCATGTGGGGGCTCATGTCACTACCACGTCTGTAGGCAATGTGGGGGCTCATGTCACTACCACGTCTGTAGGCAATGTGGGGGCTCATGTCACTACCACGTCTGTAGGCAATGTGGGGGACTCATGTCACTACCACGTCTGTAGGCAATGTGGGGGCTCATGTCACTACCACGACTGTAGGCCATGTGGGGGCTCATGTCACTACCACGTCTGTAGGCCATGTGGGGGCTCATGTCACTACCACGTCTGTAGGCAATGTGGGGGACTCATGTCACTACCACGTCTGTAGGCAATGTGGGGGACTCATGTCACTACCACGTCTGTAGGCCATGTGGGGGCTCATGTCACTACCACGTCTGTAGGCCATGTGGGGGACTCATGTCACTACCACGTCTGTAGGCCATGTGGGGGCTCATGTCACTACCACGTCTGTAGGCCATGTGGGGGCTCATGTCACTACCACGTCTGTAGGCCATGTGGGGGACTCATGTCACTACCACGTCTGTAGGCAATGTGGGGGCTCATGTCACTACCACGTCTGTAGGCCATGTGGGGGCTCATGTCACTACCACGTCTGTAGGCCATGTGGGGGCTCATGTCACTACCACGTCTGTAGGCCATGTGGGGGACTCATGTCACTACCACGTCTGTAGGCCATGTGGGGGACTCATGTCACTACCACGTCTGTAGGCCATGTGGGGGCTCATGTCACTACCACGTTTGTAGGCAATGTGGGGGACTCATGTCACTACCACGACTGTACAGGGGAAATAGTGCACCGGTCCCTCATGTAATGGAAAAATTCATGCCGTCCGACATACTCAAAAGTTTTAGAAACGCTGCTTTAGAGAATCGAAAAATTATTTTAATGCCACTCCGAGTCACACATTTGACGTCACACAGTTGACGTCACATATATTTGACGTCACAAACAACTTCTTTCAATGTCACTCCAACTCCTCTAAGTTACAAGAAAACTTCAAGAATTGACATTCGTGTCCTATATTTGACGTCATAAAAGAGCTTCCTCTATAGCTGGCCTAAGTGCAGCATTCGACATCACCAATCGATTCTGTAGTGGATTTTCGCTCAATCCCTTAAAGGAGCAACACTTGGTTTAAACAAAGCAACATTCAAACTAAAATCGACAACTCCCCCCCCCCAATTTTCCAACAAAAAAAAATAGTATAAAACATTAAAGAATTTAATTCACAGGTTTTCTTCTCCGACTTGAATTGAACTCTCGACACCAATACACGTCACACAATTTTGGACGAATTACCCACGCACCCCTCCCAGTTGTTTATATTTTACCCCCTATTTAAGATTAGTTATATTCTTGACGTCAGGTAAGGATTCGCCCCCCCCCCAAATCCCCCCTTGAGGTTCCGTACTGCACGACTCGGAACTTTCAGTAAAGGGGAGTAAATCTCGCTCTCTGAGAAGAGAACTCGTGTCTGATAATTACATTAGACTCTTGTGTAAGACAGGACCGAGAACTCTCCATTTGGCGATGATGAAATTTAATTTAGACCAGGGCTCAAGTCAAGCGTTGCGTACTTTTTCTAAATATTTTTTTTTAAAATCTTTTATCCCATAGCATTTTTTTTCTTTACAAATGTGCTCTAAAGTTATAATATTACTTGAGCTGATTAAATATATATAGTTCAGTTTAATGACTCTATATCTGTATGTGTCTTACAAATTGAACGTTTCATTTTGTTTGTCTCTTTTCGTGGTCGGCGAGTGGCGTACCCTCGAAGGAAAGTAAGGGGAACAAAAGTGGGCCACCCAGTCAAGCACAGATTAATACAGCCAACCACAGATTAATACAACCAACCACACATTAACACAGCCAACCACAGATAATACAACTAACCACATATTAACACAGCCAGCCACACATTAATACAACCAACCACACATTAACACAGCCAACCACAGATTAATACAACCAACCACATATTAACACAGCCAGCCACACATTAATACAACCAACCACACATTAACACAGCCAACCACAGATTAACACAACCAACCACATATTAACACAACCAACCACAGATTAACACAGTCAACCACAGATTAACAACCAACCACAGATTAACACAGCCAACCAACCACACATTAACACACATTAACACAGCCAACCATAGATTAACACAACCAACCACAGATTAACAAAACCAACCACAGATTAACACAGTCAACCACAGATTAACAACCAACCACAGATTAACACAGCCAACCACAGATTAACACAGCCAACCACAGATTAACAAAGCCAACCACAGATTAACACAGTCAACCACAGATTAACACCGCCAACCACACATTAACACCATTAACCTTATGTTAACAAAGCCTAATACATATTAAAACATGCAAACATGAAGACATATATTCAATATTACTGGGGTTTTTTTTTGTAAAGATCTTAAAATCCATTTTAAGAATATGCTACATTGCAGCTACATAGACAGCTACTTAGAAGGCTCTGAACTGAATTGACCGCACCGTTTCTCTTCCATAAACATTCTAAAATATGCACACCATTTGTTGGTGCAGCTGTCCACTAGGAAAAGGTGTAGATACTTGTATCTGAATCTACTCAGCACAGAAACTTGGCTGTAGAATTTTTATTCATTTTTTTTGCTTTGTTGATATCGCAGAATCCTGAGCGAAACAAAATTACGGACAGGCTTTTATATTACACTCCCTCGAGTATCTGTCTGTGAGTGACAGATTCTTGTATTACACACACGCATGTATCTGTCACTAACAGATTGTTTGTTATATTACACTCACGCATGTATCTGTCACTCACAGTTTTTTTTTATATTACACTCACGCATGTATCTGTCACTCACAGATTGTTTTATTACACTCACGCATGTATCTGTCACTCACTGTTTGTTAGTTATATTACAACAACGCATATATCTATCACTCACAGAGTGTTAGTTATATTACACTCACACATGTATCTGTCACTCACGTTTCTTTTATTACACTCACTCATGTATATGTCACTCACAGATTGATTGTTATATTACACTCACGCATGTATCTGTCACTCACAATTTTTTTTATTACAATCACACATGTATCCGTCAATCACAGATTTTCTGTTATAATACATTCAAGCAAGTATCTGTCACTCACAGTTTGTTAGTTATATTACACTAACTCATGTATCTATCACTCACATATTGTTTGTTATATTACACTCACACATGTATCTGTCACTCACAGATTGTTATATTACACACACATGTATCTGTCACTGGCAGATTGTTTATTATTTTACACTCGCTCATGTATCTGTTACTCACAAATTGTTTGTTATATTACACTCACATATGTATATGTCACTCACAAATTGTTATATTACACTCATTTATGTATCTGTCACTGACAGATTGTTTGTTATATTACACTCAAGCATGTATCTGCCACTCACAGATGGTTATATTACACTCGCGCATGTATCTGTCAATCACAGATGGTTATATTACACTCACGCATTTATCTGTCACTCGCATATTGTTTGTTATGTTACACTCATGCATGTATCTGTCACTCACAGATTGTTATATTACACTCATGCATGTATCTGACAATCACAGATTCTTGTATTACACACACGCATGTATCTATCACTCATAGATTGTTATATTACACTCATGCATGTATCTCAGAGATTTGCCTTGAAAAAATACATGCAAAAAGTCATCAGGAATTTCCGAGTATTTATTTTATAGCAGATTGCCTCTAGGTGGTCTCAGCAAAGACTGCATCAAAATTTCTTTTGAAAATACGCCTCCAGTCTCAGTTATATTTTGTTTTACAATTTAAAAAATATGTGTGTGTGGGTGTGTATGTTTGTTTATAAATCCCTTTTCTAAATAAATCAATCAACTTTAAGATCAGTTAAATACCTAGGTATACAGCTCATCAGTTGTTTTATCCTGGCTGTTGATGAAATAAAGAAATGACCATTTTGTTCTTGTAGGCGTGTGTTCAATTGATGTTGCTCACCGCTGTGATGCCTATTATATGTTAACAGATTCGGTTAGTCTAAAAGTCTAAAACAAGATCACGTTACACCCGAGAATTTGTGCCCTCTCAGGATGAAAGTGAAGTCACTGCAGTTTCATCTTCTTCTTACAATTCAAGGCAATCTAATCCACACCAGGGTATTAGCAGCGTTTATAATTGTATTTCTGTTATCACTTTCTTTGAAAAGAATCCTCACTCAGTCTATAAATCGTCTATCTTTACTTGAGCAAAATATAAAATTAAAAATTAAAGGGCTTTGAATTATAAAATAAAAAATACAAATCTCTTAGATATATCTAAATGTGAGGGCTTGCCATTATCTAAATGTGAGGGCTTGCCATTATCTAAATGTGAGGGCTTGCCATTATCTAAATGTGAGGGCTTGCCATTATCTAAATGTGAGGGCTTGCCATTATCTAAATGTGAGGGCTTGCCATTATCTAAATGTGAGGGCTTGCCATTATCTAAATGTGCGGGCTTGCCATTATCTAAATGTGCGGGCTTGCCATTATCTAAATGTGAGGGCTTGCCATTATCTAAATGTGAGGGCTTGCCATTATCTAAATGTGAGGGCTTGCCATTATCTAAATGTGAGGGCTTGCCATTATCTAAATGTGAGGGCTTGCCATTATCTAAATGTGAGGGCTTGCCATTATCTAAATGTGAGCGCTTGCCATTATCTAAATGTGAGGGCTTGCCATTATCTAAATGTGCGGGCTTGCCATTATCTAAATGTGAGGGCTTGCCATTATCTAAATGTGAGGGCTTGCCATTATCTAAATGTGAGGGCTTGCCATTATCTAAATGTGAGGGCTTGCCATTATCTAAATGTGAGGGCTTGCCATTATCTAAATGTGAGGGCTTGCCATTATCTAAATGTGAGGGCTTGCCATTATCTAAATGTGAGGGCTTGCCATTATCTAAATGTGCGGGCTTGCCATTATCTAAATGTGAGGGCTTGCCATTATCTAAATGTGAGGGCTTGCCATTATCTAAATGTGAGGGCTTGCCATTATCTAAATGTGCGGGCTTGCCATTATCTAAATGTGCGGGCTTGCCATTATCTAAATGTGAGGGCTTGCCATTATCTAAATGTGAGGGCTTGCCATTATCTAAATGTGAGGGCTTGCCATTATCTAAATGTGAGGGCTTGCCATTATCTAAATGTGAGGGCTTGCCATTATCTAAATGTGAGGGCTTGCCATTATCTAAATGTGAGCGCTTGCCATTATCTAAATGTGAGGGCTTGCCATTATCTAAATGTGCGGGCTTGCCATTATCTAAATGTGAGGGCTTGCCATTATCTAAATGTGAGGGCTTGCCATTATCTAAATGTGAGGGCTTGCCATTATCTAAATGTGAGGGCTTGCCATTATCTAAATGTGAGGGCTTGCCATTATCTAAATGTGAGGGCTTGCCATTATCTAAATGTGAGGGCTTGCCATTATCTAAATGTGAGGGCTTGCCATTATCTAAATGTGCGGGCTTGCCATTATCTAATTGTGAGGGCTTGCCATTATCTAAATGTGAGGGCTTGCCATTATCTAAATGTGAGGGCTTGCCATTATCTAAATGTGAGGGCTTGCCATTATCTAAATGTGAGGGCTTGCCATTATCTAAATGTGAGGGCTTGCCATTATCTAAATGTGAGGGCTTGCCATATCTAAATGTGAGGGCTTGCCATTATCTAAATGTGAGGGCTTGCCATTATCTAAATGTGAGGGCTTGCCATATCTAAATGTGAGGGCTTGCCATTATCTAAATGTGAGGGCTTGCCATTATCTAAATGTGAGGGCTTGCCATTATCTAAATGTGAGGGCTTGCCATTTCTAAAACAAGAAAACGTCATAACTCAATGAGTAGTTATCTAATTTTAGATTAAATTTTAGAGGAACAACTTCTCAAAATTATTAGCTTAGTAAATTTACGAAATTATTTTTTCCTTTTCAACTCCAATAAGCTGTCTTAAATTAACGAAGAATTAATAAATGGCTGTTGAGATACTTCCTTCTCAAAATACCTACATTTATAAATTGACTCATATCTTCAATTAAATTTAAATGAAACTGGTCCCCAACAAATACCCCAATATTTCTATTAATAGATTTCCGCCATATTATGACAAGGCCTCATATAATATCATGTAGTATTTTCGTTTTGTTAAAGTATTATGTGACGACTAGGAAATCTATAAAATGTTTAGGCTCCGTGTATATGGATTTTGTGGGGTGAACTTTGAGTAAAGATAACAGCCATTCTATATTATACTTTGAGTAAAGATAACAGCCATTCTATATTATACTTAGAGTAAAGATAACAGCCATTCTATATTATACTTAGAGTAAAGATAACAGCAATTCTATATTATACTTAGAGTAAAGATAACAGCCATTCTATATTATACTTAGAGTAAAGATAACAGCCATTCTATATTATACTTAGAGTAAAGATAACAGCCATTCTATATTTTACACATTGCCTATCATATTTTTTATATATTTTTTTTAGTTTGTTGTTACTTTCAAAATAAGTGGCTTAACTTTAAAATAAATAAGTAAAATGTAAATTATTTTTTTTTAAAGGACACGCTTTTATTTACAAACATTTACAGACTGAAACGCGCTGATCTCCCCTGCCCTTGATATAAAACACGGGAATTTGGTAAACGAGGGCTGGAGTGAAACCAGTGAGCCGTGGAGGTCAACGCTAGCAGACGACTATACATTCTAAATAGTGATAAATAGAGATAAACTAAAAATTGATTAATTTAATTACGGTACATTCGATCGATCTGAAATTTTGATACAATGCATTGTCATCCAAGATCTATCTGTGGTAAAATTTTGAGATCTCTAGGACCATCAGAAGTGGTTTAATTTTACGTTTCAAGATTTGAAGGAAGGATGGATGGATGGATACAACATACAAACAGTGTGCCTTAAATAAATGCGTGTAATAATAATAAAATAGAATATAATTTTTAATTGAAAATTGACTATTTTAAATCGATTTTTTTAAAAAAATTCCCCACTGTCCCTTTATATGAGGCAAACGTAAAACAAATTTCATCTACTTCAAATTTCATCTACTTCAAATTTCATTCAAACATTTCATATGTTCACTGAAAAAAGGAGATTAAGAAATCAAAATAAAAATATTAAATTGTCTATGGAATCCACCCTCCAACTCACACACACAACTTTAAGTTTAAAAAAACAATAATCATCATACGTTCGATCATCTTTTCTTTTGTAACACTTATTTTTAAATTGTGTTAAACTCGTATCGATATCGATAGGTTTTATAGGGTTCACCAACAAAACGGCCCCGAAAGTTGGCCTCCCACATAATGGCCCGGACTATTGGGCTCCGACATAACGTCCCCGAAAATTGGGCTCAGACATAACGGCCCCGAAAATTGGGCTCTGACATAACGGCCCCGACAATTGTGCTCCGACATAACGGCCCCGACAATTGGGCTCCGAATTAACGACCCCGACAATTGTGCTCCGACAAAACGGCCCCGACATAACGGCCCTGGACTAATAGATGGACTAATAGTAAAATGTACAATCAAATATTATATTCGTATATTCGTACTCACCGATTCAGTGTCAGGTTAAGCTAACAACAAACAATAATAATGACACCACAAGAGTGAATTTATCAGCCTTTACGCGAAATTGTACCAATCACGGCTTGGTTGACAAGATTAAATGGTACCAATCACGGCTTGGTTGACAAGATTAAATGGTACCAATCACGGCTTGGTTGACAAGATTAAATGGTACCAATCACGGCTTGGTTGACAAGATTTTCTCAAGAAACAATGTAATAAAATCACAAGAAATAATTTTACAATTTTAAATTAAAGTTTTTATTAAAACATGTTTACCCTTTGTCTAGGGCCGTTTTGACGGGTCACCGTTTTATACTCATTTTGAATTATCAACATGAAATCCACTTCCATGTTGATTGTATTTGATTTCAAGCCAAATTGTGAAACGTAATCGTAACGAATAAGAGACGATGCTGGTAATGGTAAGTTGACAATAAGAGACGATGCTGGTAATGGTAAGTTGACAATAAGAGACGATGCTGGTAATGGTAAGTTGGTATGGCGTCAGAGCCAGGTGCTTTGCCACTGGAGATAAGATAGATTGCTTTCTGGGTCTCGAGCAAGGTTGGGGGGGTCATCCAGTGCTTTGTTTGTGGGCACTTGGGGTAGACGATTGATGGCTTCGTCGTTGATTGTCGAAGGGCGATTTAGGACGTCATCGAAATGTTCGACCCATCTCTCCAAGATCTTCTCTTTGTCCGTGATTAGAGTGTTACCGTCTGCGCTGAGGAGGGGGCTTGATCCTGAGGGCTTGGGGCCATATACTTCTTTCAAGGCGTCGTAGAAGTTTTTATAGTCACGCCTGTCTGCATAGCCTTGGATCTCGTCAGCTTTGTTGCCGAGCCAATCGTCCTGCATCTGACGGAGCTTCTGCTGAACAGTCTTGCGTATGTTGTTGAGTGCATCTCTCCTTGCCGTGGACTTGGGGTTATTGAGGTAAGCTTGGTGAAGGTGGTGTTTCTCATCCAATAACTGCTTGATGTCTTCGGAGTTCTCATCGAACCAGTCCTTATGTTTCCTGGTCTGGGGCCCCAGGGTCTCTGTAGCTGTGGAGTAAATCAGCTCTCTGAGTGATGCCCAGTCTGCCTCCACGCTCTGGTTTCCCGGAGAGGTGGATTTCAAGCACTTTTCCAGAGCATCTACAAAGGACTGTTTGCAGCTGTCGGTATTCAGTTTGGCAACATTAAGCCGTTTCGGGGCCTTCTTCCCTTGCGGGCGTCGTTTAGGCTGAATGCGGATGTTGAGCTTGGTGATGATGAGGCGGTGGTCTGTCCAGCATTCAGCGCCGCACATGGATTTGGTAACTCGTACATCCTGCCTGTCCCTCTTCCTCACGATGACGTAGTCAATAAGATGCCAGTGCTTCGATCGGGGGTGCATCCATGACGTCCGGTTACGAGTGGGGAGGCGGAAGATCGTGTTGGTGATCAGCAGTTCAAGTTCAGCGCAGGTCTGGAGTAAAAGAAGACCGTTGCTGTTGCATTGACCCACTCCATGGTGTCCAAGGACTCCTTCCCAGGCAACGTTGTCCTTGCCAACTCTTGCGTTCAGCTGAGGTCTACAAGGAGGGGGGAACAGCCCTGACTGAAAGGCTCCATGAGCTGTTTCTCTTAATATGGCAGCAAGAGACGATCCCGCAGGACTTCAAAGATGCCACCATCATACATCTATATAAGCGAAAAGGAAGTAGACAGGCTTGTGACAACCACAGAGGCATATCCCTGCTTTCTATTGCAGGAAAGATCCTTGCCAGAATCCTGCTCAACCGCCTCACAGTGCACCTTGACCAAGGACTCCTGCCTGAAAGTCAGTGTGGATTCCGAAAAGAGCGAGGAACCATCGACATGGTGTTCGCTGCCAGGCAGCTGCTGGAGAAATGTCAGGAGCAGAACTCTGACCTGTTCTCCACCTATGTCGACCTGACCAAGGCCTTTGACACTGTTGGCAGAGAGGGTCTGTGGAAGATCATGGCCAAGTACGGTTGCCCAAGGAAATTCATCGTCTTGGTGCAACAATTCCATGAAGGCATGCAGGCCAGAGTCCAGGACAGCGGGGAGTTTTCTGATCCTTTCCCAGTCACAAACGGAGTCAAGCAGGGCTGCGTCCTGTCACCAACACTGTTTAGCCTCATGTTTTCCGCCATGCTGACAGAGGCCTTCAGAGACGAGGATGTTGGTGTCAACCTGAAATACCGCACAGATGGCAAGCTGTTCAACCTTCGGAGGCTCCAGGCAAAATCCAAGGTTATGACAGACATCATCAGAGACCTGCTGTTCGCTGATGACTGTGCCCTCAACGCTGTCTCAGAAGCCGACATGCAGCGCAGTGTAAACCTGTTCTCCAGTGCCTGCACAAACTTTGGTCTGTCAATCAACACCAAGAAGACTGAGGTCCTCCATCAGCCTGCGCCTGGAAGGCCCTACGTAGAGCCCAACATCACTGTCAACGGCCAGAGACTCAATACAGTGCACCGGTTCACATACCTAGGCAGCACACTGTCTCAAAATGTCACCATCGATGACGAAGTGAACGTCAGAATTGCCAGAGCCAGCTCCACTTTTGGCAGGTTGTACCCTAATGTCTGGAACAGAAGAGGCATTACCATCCAGACCAAGCTGAAAGTGTACAGGGCAGTGGTGCTCCCCACACTGCTATATGCTTGTGAAACTTGGACTGTTTATCAGCGCCATGCAAGAAAGCTGAACCACTTTCATATAACAAGCCTCAGGAAGATTCTCGGCATAAAGTGGCAGAACAAAATTCCAGACACAGTGGTACTGACCAAGGCAGGTCTCCCCAGCATCTTCACCCTCCTGATGCAGTCCCAGCTTCGCTGGGCAGGGCACGTTGTCCGAATGCCAGACGAGAGACTGCCAAAGAGAATCTTCTATGGTGAGCTCCAGTATGGCCAGCGGTCCCACGGTGGGCAAAAGAAACGCTTCAAAGACACACTGAAAGCCTCAATGAAAGCGTTTGCCATCAATCCAGACACGTGGGAACGAGCTGCAATGGACCGATCCACCTGGCGCTCTTCCATCCACGAAGGTGCCAGGTCATGCGAGGCAAACCGGATTACCGCCGCAGAAAAGAAGAGGCAAGCCCGAAAGGCCCATGCTGTCAACCCTCCAGGAGATGTCGCACTCGTCCCCTGTCCCTTCTGTTCCCGAACCTGCCGTGCAAGGATCGGCCTAATCAGCCATCTGCGCACGCACAGAAAACCCTCGGATGACTAGAGTGGTCCTCGTCGTATCGACGGACGAACGAACAATGGTAAGTTGACAATAAGAGACGATGCTGGTAATGGTAAGTTGACAATAAGAGACGATGCTGGTAATGGTAAGTTGACAATAAGAGACGATGCTGGTAATGGTAAGTTGACAATAAGAGACGATGCTGGTGATGGTAAGTTGACAATAAGAGACGATGCTGGTAATGGTAAGTTGACAATAAGAGACGATGCTGGTAATGGTAAGTTGACAATAAGAGACGATGCTGGTAATGGTAAGTTGACAATAAGAGACGATGCTGGTAATGGTAAGTTGACAATAAGAGACGATGCTGGTAATGGTAAGTTGACAATAAGAGACGATGCTGGTAATGGTAAGTTGACAATAAGAGACGATGCTGGTAATGGTAAGTTGACAATAAGAGACGATGCTGGTAATGGTAAGTTGACAATAAGAGACGATGCTGGTAATGGTAAGTTGACAATAAGAGACGATGCTGGTAATGGTAAGTTGACAATAAGAGACGATGCTGGTAATGGTAAGTTGACAATAAGAGACGATGCTGGTAATGGTAAGTTGACAATAAGAGACGATGCTGGTAATGGTAAGTTGACAATAAGAGACGATGCTGGTAATGGTAAGTTGACAATAAGAGACGATGCTGGTAATGGTAAGTTGACGATACATCAGTTTGTAATGTTCTGAAGTCTTGTCCACATTCCTTCAGATTATCAACGTTTCTAAAAACATAATGTCCATGATTTCTTCATTTTAAAAGCTTTTTGTAATACATATTTTTTCCTAATGAATTTCTCAATTTTAATAAGATTAATAACTTCTCACCTACACAAGAAAGAAATATATATTATTTTCTGTAAAGTGTGCAGAATCTTAACAAATTTTTTTGCGTACTAAAAATTCAACAAACATAAATTAATTGATTAGAATTTTACTTCAACTTATTATATTTCAAAAGTGCCCTAGAAGTTGTTTTTTTAAAATGATTTTTCTGATCGATATTGAAACATTCTTAAATTTAATGGTAAGTAGGAGACACTAAACGATTTTCAATCTCCATCAAAATTTACGCCGCTAAAAAAGTATTTCAAAATAAATATTTAATTTTCACCCAGGATTTTAATGTTTCTCATGACGTATGGCCTTGGTCAATGGTTGTCAAATGTTTCGCGCGCAGTGGTTTGGGTGGAACTATTTTCGTCCTTGGCAGGCTACATTCTGAGTGTGTTATCAGGTAATTAGGTCTCTTTAAAATATTCTTTTACTAATGATTCCATATTTAACGCAATGATTAACAATGAAGAGACGATTTGAATTTAGGTAAATATTTTTAGATATTCATTTTCAAATTATTTAAGATAATTTTTCCTATTTAAACATTACCTTCCATTGTGTGTGTGTGTGTCTGTGGCCCGGGGGGGGCATGGTCTTTCAAGCCGCAATGATTGAGTAATCAATTTTTGTTCCTGTTATTGAAAAATATTGGGGTATCATATTCAAATCACTCCTGGGATGCTATTTAAACACGTATTGCCATGACCTTGTCCGAGGGCCGTTTTGTACCCAGCTGACGTGCCAAATATTTTGAGATCCCCTGATCACATCAACCGGTGGTGGAAACTTGAGATTTTCTTTTAGAAAATATTTAAGATGACGTCATAGCTATACGTCAATTATTGTATGGTTTT
Organism: Ampullaceana balthica; assembly: GCA_944989445.1. NCBI lineage: Eukaryota > Metazoa > Mollusca > Gastropoda > Lymnaeidae > Ampullaceana > Ampullaceana balthica. The sequence continues at coordinate 1,152,877 of CALYLW010000118.1, forward strand.
CTTCGGTTGTACTTGAGTTTGATTTAATTAAATTTCCCTTCTATCCAAAAAGTGGGCCTGTGGTGGAAAAAAAGGCGAACGTATCCTAAACAATAATCTCCAACCGTCTCTTCAAAATTTTAAAAGCGTCATGTCATGCGCATGTAAAAAGTTAGATAACACATCCTTGACTTTTAAGGTTTGCTCTAATCAGATAATTAAAAAAATAAATATTTGATCATTCTATCAGGATGAACTGATCAAGTCCAATCTATAAAAGATTTCTGTCATTGATTTGACCAAAGCCATGTTGACTTGCACAGAATTAAATCGTTGTGATGAAGTCGTGCGATACATTTTTAGATTTAAATCTGAACCCAGAACCTTGTTCTAGTGAATATCTCCAAGTCCATGTTCTCAACAGCGGGGTGCCCCAGAGTTATCTTCCCATCCAAGACATATCCGTTTGTGTTTGGTGTAATCTCCTGGTGTTAAATATAAGAAAAGGTGAGCAGCCACGCCCTACATGCACTCACCTGCCGAGCAGGTAAAACTCTGGACGGGCTCTCAGATCGACCTACATGTTCGAACACTTGACAATTTCAAGAGATGAACATTTTCCCGCCATGTCTTGGTCCATTCACGTCTTGTCCTCATGACACCTTCCCAAAATCCCTTTAATTTTATTTATTTATTGCGCGCGTTTAGGGGAGGGGGGGGGGTCAGTTTTCTTGGACTTAGTTAATTGTCTTTCAGCTTTCTAAAAGTTTAATTAGTAAATAGGAGAAGGTTGTGTCTGTGTCCATGCTCTTCAATTAGAGTTAAGTAAAGTCTCCCGTGATCTAGGATCTCTGCCTCGTTGACTAAACTTGTAATCGAGTGCCAACTCATTGAATGATTGGTATTTTAACTGTAGCCTCAGACATCGTCATGAGAGGTCTTCTAGTGGTCAGTTCTGACGTCACTACCTAACCTTAGACCACATCTACCACAACTTATCACTAGACGAGCGCCTGCCAAATGTCCGGCATGCTTTTCTCTACTAATTTTGAGTTGTAAATTTTTTTATTATATTTGGCTTTTGATTTTCATGTCACCAAATGATATCCAACTGCCTCACATAAGTTCTACAACTTTAGCCAGAGGTTCTCACATGACTTCCCACTGCCTCACAAAAGGTTTACAACTCTACCCAGAGGTTCTCACATGACTTCCAACTGCCTCACATAAGTTCTACAACTCTAGCCAGAGGTTCCCACGTGACTTCCAACTGCCTCACATAAGTTCTACAACTCTAGCCAGAGGTTCTCACATGACTTCCAACTGCCTCGCAAAAGTTCCACAGCTCTAGCCAGAGGTTCTCAAACTCAGAACTAGCAGTCCTTTCCATTCTTCTACCCGTTTTACCCACGTTGTTTGATACAACAAGAAGCAGATGTAATTGCTCCTGCAGCAACTGCAGAGTAAATAGATTATATTTTGAGACTATCACGCACTTCTTGGAGTATCGGCCATCCTTGTGTCTATCTGACGCCGCGGGACGCATCGACTTCCCCCTCCCACCCCGCACCCCCATTCCCCGGATAGTTTCTTATCTCAGCTCGGAGATGTAACCGTGAAAACTCCTACGTTTTTAACGTATTATTTTACACGATTTGGAATTTTATTCAGGGGCGCGTCGAGAGGGGCACGCTATTTGAAACCAAAATAAAATTATTTATTTTCTTATAAATTATACAACATACATTTCAGAAATAAAATGCGGCAGGAAATTTCAACTGATATAACATCTCTAAATATATAAGACGCATTTGTTGTCTGGTTGTCTGCCTGTTCCCTAATAACTCAAGATCCAGACAACCAAATAACGTGAAATTTGGTACACGTACACAAAATTATACCGGAAAGGTTATTAAACAGGTTTCGTTCCATATATATAAGATACTGGGGGCCGGGGGCCCAAAATGTAATTTTTCCTTATATGAGCTATATAAAATCACAATTATTGAAAATTAAGACGTAAAATAATGACGCAAAATAATAAACATTTTGGTGTCGAGATTAACAAGAAGGCGATTATCGCCATAAAATAATTTTTTTTGTTGTTGCTTTGTTGTTGTTGCTTTGTTGTTGCTTTTGTTGTTGTAGTTGTTGTTTTGTTGTTGTTGCTTTGTTGTTGTTGTTGTAGTTGTTGTTTTATTGTTGTTTTGTTGTTGATTTTTTTGTTGTTGTTTTGTTTTTGTTGTTGTTGCTGTTGTTGTTTTTGTTGTTGTTGCTGTTGTTGTTGCTGTTGTTGTTGCTGTTGCTGTTGTTGCTTTTGTGTTGTTTTTGCTGTTGTTGTTGTCCACATCCCTTGCCCTGCAACGACAATGTCCTTCATGTTGTTGTTGCTTTGTTGTTGTTGCTGTTGTAGTTGTTGTTTTGTTGTTGTTGCTTTGTTGTTGTTGCTGTTGTTGTTGTAGTTGTTTTATTGTTGTTTTGTTGTTGTTGCTTTGTTGTTGTTGCTGTTGTTGTTGTAGTTGTTTTATTGTTGTTTTGTTGTTGTTGCTTTGTTGTTGTTGCTGTTGTTGTTGTAGTTGTTGTTGTTTTGTTTTTGTTGTTTGTTTTTGTTGTTTTGTTGCTGTTGTTGTTTTTGTTGTTGTTGCTGTTGTTGTTAAACCCGGGCGAAGCCGGGTACTTGCCCCTAGTAACTGATATAACATAACTGATGTAACATAACTGATGTGACATATCTGATGTAACATAACTGATGTAACATAACTGATATAACATAACTGATGTGACATAACTGATATAACATAACTGATGTGACATATCTGATGTAACATAACTGATGTAACATAACTGATATAACATAAGTGATGTAACATAACTGATGTGACATAACTGATGTGACATAACTGATGTAACATAAATGATGTAACATAACTGATGTAACATATCTGATGTAACATAACTGATGTAACTGATCCACTTCCCTGTGATGATGTTGACTGATGTCTATCTTGTGATCACATCTTGCTAGCAGCTCACCTTCACTTAACTAAGCTAAAGACATATTCTTTGGGCCTGAGACTAGCCTCTTAAGGCTTTGACTAACAACATGGGACTCTTTGACCTCCCTAACCTCCCTAGCGAGGGTCACGAAGTTAACAGGTGTAGTACTGTTTCAGAGGCTATGCTGCAATGAAGGCATTTTGATTCCCTGCTATAGTATAGTGCAGGGTTCTCCAAACTTTCTCTGCCGGAGGGCCGCATTAAATGTCAAGTCGCAGTTTGGGGGGCCGGCTACACACTAGAGGTCCAAATAAGAAAGAATCCAAACATAGATGTTGTTTCCAGTCCATGACGGACTATGGGGCATGTGAAGTAGCGTTCACAAGTTTTATTTAACCACCACTAACGAGTGGGGGATTGTGTGGCTAGCACAATGCCCCGGGGCCTTGCCAGCACCGAGAATAGATCCGTTACTCTCTTCTGTCTCGGTTCGGCAGTCCAGCGCGCTACCGCTAGACCACCGCGGCCCCTCGATTTATAATATTAATCATATTTAATATTACATTTAATATTATTTAATAATACATTGATACACTGCACATGAACACCTCTATTGGTGGGAAGGGCGAAATAATTTCCTGTATGCCAAAATAGTAGACATTTCTGGCTTTAGATTTGATGTCCCTCACATCAACAGTGACCTGAGATTATCACCAGACAAGTTAGTTCTCAAATTGTTCTTCACGTATTTCATCCTCGAAAATGTCTGTTCTCTCAAGTATGTTGTTCCAAAGATTCAAAGGTACCTTGATGCAAAAGCTTTGACATTAGGAAAGTATTTTCTGGGCAAAAACTGGTAAAAACTCAAAAGTGCTTCTTTGAACTTGTCCCTAAGGAGGTCATTTGCTTGCAAATCAATGACCTCCAGCTGCAGTTCATCTGAGCAAATGGCCACATCTGCTTTAAATGGATTTTGAAATAGCCTCACTTCTTCTGCCTTTGAATCCAAGCCAGAAAAGCGCTCCCGAAACTGCAGCTGGATGTCTTTGATGATCTCGCATGCAAATGAGTTGGGGAACTCAGTGGTTGCTTCAGCCATGAAGACCTTGCACTTGTCCAACCAAGCTTTTCTTAATGCCACTCATGTTCTTTCCTCCATCAACAGCCAAGCAAGTGAAGTTCTTCCAGTCAAAGCTGGAATCAAAATAATAAATAAAAAATGGAAAAAGTTCCCATACCTTTTTATTTTTTTTGTTGTTGTTTACACATTGCGCTGTTTGACTAGCAGTAATGCCCGCCTCGATAGCGTTTTCCTTAGTAATGAAATAATAGAAAGTAGAAACTCTTTATTTAGTGAGAGAAGCTTAAGTCGAATTCCGGAAATGGCGGTGTTTGCTTTCCCTAGCGTTATTCGCGAAGTTTTGTGGTAAACTACAGGTAAAAATATTATCTTTTTGGAGATTAAATGGTCTCCAGGGGCCGGATGAAAGGGCCTCGCGGGCCGTAGTTTGAAGACCCCTTGTAAAGCGTATAGCCTGTTGAAATATGAGTTGGTTGGGCAGTGCTCTGTACTCTGTTCGCATTTGAGTCACTAAACTATTGTGTTTGCGACTCAAATTCCACCGCTGGTCTGATCGACTCGGCCTGGGCAAGTTAGTGAATTCCCCCCCCCCATCCCGCTACCAGGTAGTCGTGTTGTCAGCCCACTCAAGTTCACTTAACTCCTGTGTCTTCTACATTGAAAGAAAGAATTTGTATTTCATCTACCAAGTCCTTCAAGACTGCACTTAGGACGCATCTTTTCAAAATTTATTTTCAAAATTAAAGAAACAACATTTCTTTTTTAATGATTAACGTAGCTTATGTGTAACGTACTGTCATTCATGTCGTTATTATGATAAGAATGGTATTTAAATTATTATATGTATGTTATTATCTCCATGTAAAGCGCTGTGAGCCAGGCTCCTTGCTGGGATACAGCGCTATAAAAATTATCAATTTATTATTATTATTATTATTATTATGTATATCTAGTTTAGTTTGGTCCAATAGAACTTGAGAGTTTATTTTGTCCGAAATTATTTTGACCCAAAGTTCCGAGCTATGCTCTAATTTTGGTTGTAATGGGAGTGAAGTGTGTGTGTGTTTTGGGGGAGGGCAATTGGTGCCTTTTCCCCCTAGCAGTGGTAACAATTTAAATCCTGATTTTAAGGATGTCAACGAAAACAGGTCAAAGCAAGTGACCCGGATTTAATCTGTAAACAGTCTGGTCTTGCGTTTAGAGAATTTCTGTGACCCACGTGACAGCAGCTACCTACCGCAGACGTCTGTTACGGCCCCTTATGAAAACATATGATCTAAAGAATATTAAGGCCCTAAAAAGCATCTCTTGTCTACCAGAAGTGCGCCATAAGGTAAGAACTTTTATTTCAAAGATCCGCCTGCAAGTAAGCTGTGCCATTTTTATTTTGTTTGGTTTTGTTTCCTTGCCAAAGAAAGTTGTTCCAGAAGCTAATTTCATCAAGCATGTGGCCTTCTAAATTGATTCACTTGACTCCAACGTCACTTCCTCCTCTTGGCATCTGCTGATTTTTAGAATGATAAATGACAAATGATAAAAATCTTCATGTAAATAATGTCACCCTTCTCTCGGGGCAGCCAGCGTCTCTCCCCCCTCCATAATTTCTCCCCCACCCTCCCCCTCTAGCTCCGACTTGCACCTGGCCACTCCACTTGTGATCACTGAGTTGGCGGCACTAAAACAAGGCCAATTACTCCAGCTCTAAAATCTACGATGAAGGCAATTGAAAGGCGAATTTCGCTTATCTTCATTAAGTTAAAAGATAAGACTCCAGCTTTCTTTGACCTCTCGTCTTCCACATGAGAAGGGGGCGGGGTGGTGTTTGGGTTTACTGCCCCCCCTTCCCCCACCTCTTCTCTTTCGGTTTGACTGTTCAGGTGTCTTTGCTGTCAGATCAAAGGGGATTTAGTGTATGGTCAGACATTCTTAGTTCTTTCTTTCAGATTTATGAGTGTAAAGTTAGACATACGTAGTTCTTTCTTTCAGATTCTTGAGTGTAAGATTTATTTAGTTCTTTGTTTCCGGTATTGAGTGTTTAGTTTGGCTTACTTTTGTCGATATTTATTGTCTTATGTCTAATCTATACAGACGCTCCTTCTATACAGAAGATTATTGCGTCCACAGACCGTTCCGGTTTGTTGGCAAGTGACGCAGCGTTCACAGGCCACGACTATGAAGGATCCACACAATTCCGAGCCACCTTTACGTTACTGTATTACATTTGAAGGGGAAAGTAACACGACATAAATGAAACAAGAGAAAATTTGAGGACAGAAGACTGCATCATTGCAGGAAACTAAATTGAGCATCGTTCACTAGGCTACTTTCAAACCACCAGAATTTGAAGTGCACCGTCAAAACATTTCTGACATAACTAGACACAAAATGAAGAGCTACAGAGGAGAAGAGCAGTGCGCATGTCATGATGATTGCGTGATGATTGGTTCAACGCGAGCGCCTGCTTCAAAATCTCTTCATGAACCGTCACTCATAAATAAAATAGCGGTGCTTATAACCGTCTCAGAGTTATCTAGACATTATGTTTCTTTCAGTGTTTACGCGTTTCAGCCGACGCATGCGCTTTACAAGTTTTCTTGTAAGGTGAGGGTCGGTGAGTTATTGAAACCGAGTTGTCCGCCATATTTTGGTGTAATATGGCGAGGGATAAAAGAAAAGAACCTACAAGTCAATGGCGTAGACTGTGTACGTGCCGCCCGGGGCAGAACCCAGATTTGCTGCCCCCCCTCCCCCCAACACCCGGAAATGTTGATGCTTAATAGAAAAGATACTCTCTTTATTAGAAAGAAATAATAAAGACACTATAAATTTTTATGATAGGTATAAATAGAAGAGCTTCTATTTCTTGATTAAAATTGAATTGTTACGCTTTTTCTCATTTTACAATCGTTGATGCATCAATGTTGTCAAACATGCGAAGCTCAATAGCCAAACAGCTATAGATTAGTCAATATTTCTGTATTCACTAGTGTATCACCCGTCAAAAATGACGGAAGTTTACAAAATAAATACACATCGGAATAAAAAATAATGTAATACAGAACTTTTATATATTTTTATTTTATTCATTTATTTCCATATTGAACAATTTTATGCGGACGTTCGAAAAGAGTTATTTTTTCGTGCAGTAATTTAGAGCGCTGCTTTCTAAAATTAGTAGCGTCACGGAGGGGACGGACGGACGGACGGGACATACATTGCAAATTATGTAGATTGATTGTTGATCCTAAATAATTTTTATTTACTTATTTTTAGAAATGCTGCTGTCACAGCAGCCATGATTTGTCGCTGTTTTAAGGAATCTTCGAAGTAATGAAATAATATCAGGCAAGGTAACTACAGCCTTAAATATCTTAATAAACTTGGATAAATCATATCGGTTTGAATTCATTAATTCATTTTTTACCCGTGAGGTACAGAAGGGTAACTGGGTTTTCCGCACCCTTGGCTAATTCATTTTTTGGCGCCCTTGAGAAATAGTTAAAATATTAAATTATACAGAATATATTGATTATTGAAGGATTAACACTCGGCGCCCTTGGCAACTGCCCCGATGCCAAGTCGTTGTTGTGCCTCCGGTGAGGTAATTGAGTCCTTGGTTGACAATGTCACGTGAGATAGTTACTCTAATTTGAGGTTAAAATATAAAATTCCCGTAGCTTAACTGGTGTACGAAAATTAAATTTGTTTTCCGAATTCCATGTCTGCTAAAGCCTCACGAGAATTTCAACACTAACCTCATCTAATGAAGAATACATCTTTCATAACGTGGCTACATATCGCTTTGATCGCCAATAATTTGCTTTCTCGTTCTTTGACTGGAAGATTCAATTAAAATGATAACGTTCCACATGAAAGTTTAGCAAACGTCAAGCCATCCTTTAAGCATTCCATTAGTTTCTCTGACTTTAGCAACTGCAAAGCATTTTTAGTGTACCGAAAATTGTTCGTTTCATTTGGAGCAGCAGGTAAAGAAATCAGGTTTAATGAACTGTTCGAGCAAAGTACAAACTAGACATAGAGCTTGATATCTTTGAGTCTTTCTTGAACTCCTGTCATGAAAAATTATTAACAGACATGGGCCTCTCCGTTCAAATATTTTAAGATCATCATTTGTTTAAAATCTTTTCAGACATGTCGGAAGTAGATTCATTTTAATATTTCGTGTTTTGTACCCGAAAGATGATATTTGTCCCACTGTATCGCCTAAAACTGCAATAAGCTCATTTTAAATTTAAGGTTACAAATTCTTTGCCCCTTTTCACATGATTTCTGGAAGCACTGGATCGTAATATTTTAGCAGATGCATCAGTTCCAGAAAATTGCCTTTAATTGCATTATTATTGTCCTCTCTGTAACCTCGGAAAGCATATTCTATATTGTCAGGATTTAATAACATCAAACGTTCTAATAAGAACTTTTCCCCACTTTATTTTATTTTCTTTAAAAAAAACAACAATGTATTATTCTTTTTTTTTAATGGTTAATTCTTTTCATCCGATTCATCATTCCGTTTATTTGCAAAAAGTTTTATTTTATTTAACTTATTTTTAGCGTTTTATTTCATTTTATGAAGCTAATTAGCAATGAGGAATTTTCCGTTCCCAACATTCGCCGCCCTGGGCATTCAGTTGGCTCATGTTTGAAAATGATCGAGTACATTAATATTTGCTTCTACAACGTGGGTGGCTGTCTAATTTGAATAATCAATTACTTTGCCAGCAGAACATTGCCACGTTGTTGTACTACTTAACCCTCTTTGTTTTTCAGTTCAATAGCAATAGTATCAGAATAATTTATATCCAATATTGGGTTTGATGTTTTGGCAGTAGAATCGTACACATATTTTAAGATAGTTACTTTATTTATTTTATAAATTTCTTAATTGGTATTAAATTTATTTTTATAAATTTCCACTTCAATTTTTTTTCCATTCTGAACGCTAATTAACGACAAGGAATTTGCTGCCCTTAACAAAGTACCGCCCGGGACATTAGCCCACTTTGCCCCCCCTCTCGCTACGCCACTGCAACAAGTGTGGGGGTAAGGTGAGGAGGAAGTTCGTTTTGTGTTAAATTTGTATCTGACTATCGGACTAAAAAAATACAAGTAACGCCAACTTAGCATAAAAGTAAATAAATGAAATAAAAGATATTAAAACAAACTATTTTTTAATAATAATAATCATCATCATCTTATACTTATGTTTTAATAATTTCAATAAAGTAATGTACAAAGTAAACGCTACCTTACTTTGGTGAGACCTTTACTAGAATATACATAATCTGCATGGGACTCATTCACTAAAGGATACCAGTCTCGTGACTCAAATGTCAACGGAACACTGACCTCATTATAAACAGGCAAGACAACATCAGGGTCCCGACCTGTCGGCATAGCATCTTAGCTCCTTGAAATAGTTCATGCCCCCAAGTTATTAGTACATCCTGGGTAGAGTGTACAAAAGTCAGACATTTCCCAGAATCAAAGTAGAGGGCAATGTTCCCTCTAAGGTTCGCTGTTCCATGTGCAAAATAAAAATAAAAATCGTGAGCAAAGCTGCACAGCATCCATTTTTTGTGTCATACCAACAAAATTTGCTGCGCGGTAGTCCTAAACTGCTGCGCGGCGTCGGTCAGATATCTGCGCGGCCACGCACCTTAAAGGGAACATTGGTAGAGAGTACTATCAAGAAAATCTTTGGACAGTATAGTTAAATTAAACACGTGTTCTACAGGGTGGTTTTCGTTAACTTATTTGAAAGCTTGTACGTCACCCTCTTCCCCGGGCGCAAAATATCTTGACTTGACCTCTTGGAGCATGTGGTACATTGAGGGGTTTTTGTCATAAGAAAATTTGATGTCAGTTTTCAAATTTTAAAAAAAAATGAAGATACGCTTCAAATACAACATTTGCAATTACCACACCTTGGCTGCTGTGTATCTGAGATGGCCCTAACCACACTCAATGAGTCTGAAGTCACAGAAACCATTTTATTGTCATCCCATTCCTGAATTCTAAGTTTAACGCTATAGAAATATGGCAAATCCATATACTGTATTAGACTTTAACAGTTGGCCCAAACATTTTTTTTATGACGAGAAATTTGAATAATAATCCAGTTTAGAAACTATTAAATACGCATGTATGATACATTCGAATAAATAAATAGCCACACGCTTCACAGCGGGGACGCGGTGGTCGAGTGGCAGCGCACTGGACTGTCGTACCGATGGTCACGGGTTCGAATCCGTGTGAAGGCAAGGGTTGGTTCCCGGGGCCTAGGGCGTCCCTGAGTCACCCCGCTCCGAATGGGTACCTAACACTACATGTAGTTAGGCGGCTGGGTAATGCGTGGAACCCACAAAGCCGTGGCCTGTGAATGCTGCATCACTTGCCAACAGATCATCTGTCATGGTCTGTGGACGCAACTATCTTCTGCATAGAAGGAGCGTCTGTATAGATAAGATAGAAGATAGATTAGGATCCGCCACTGACTTGCTAGAAGAGTGCAGCAGGGGCGATCACTTGTCAGTCATTTGCTAGAAGAATGAATCAGACGCTACCAGTGGTCAAACTCTTGGATATTTGGCGAGAGTTCTCCCGCTTGATCCTCCAATCAACTATTATCGTCTGCTGACAACAATCCGTTAACTCCTGCAGACGGCGCATCATTGCGGCCACGTTTGTTGTTTGTCTGCAGCGATTAGGATCTCGGGCTGTCAACATTTTTAGCGTTATTTCGCCCACCAGGTTCCTGTAATTTGTAATTTTTTTAGCATGAAAACAACCTTGAATATTGCTGCGAGTTGACGTGGGCAGACAGTACTTTGTGGGTGATGAAGGAAGGGGAGTAGATAGGGAGATATGCCAGTCAATGATAACTAACTAGAACTTTTAATATACGTTTTTTGCGAGACAACTCAAGAACTGTATGCTGAAATAAAGTTAAATAAAAATCAACAACATGTTTTTGTGTCCAGAGCTCCGGAATGTTTGTTTTTTTATTTTAAAGTTAATTTTTGTAGAACAAAGAATTTTTTGTTGATATTTTAAAACCTGTTTCGTGGGATTGAGAGTAGAGCGGGGGTGTGGGGGTGTGGGGGTGTGGTGAGACAGTAATTAACGTACTTTAGGGGAGGGGTGTGGGGGTGTAGTGATACAGTAATTAACGTACTTTAGGGGAGGGGTGTGGGGGTGTAGTGAGACAGTAATTAACGTACTTAAGGGGAGGGGTGTGGGGGTGTAGTGATACAGTAATTAACGTACTTAAGGGGAGGGGTGTGGGGGTGTAGTGAGACAGTAATTAACGTACTTAAGGGGAGGGGTGTGGGGGTGTAGTGAGACAGTAATTAACGTACTTAAGGGGAGGGGTGTGGGGGTGTAGTGAGACAGTAATTAACGTACTTAAGGGGAGGGGTGTGGGGGTGTAGTGAGACAGTAATTAACGTACTTAAGGGGAGGGGTGTGGGGGTGTAGTGAGACAGTAATTAACGTACTTTAGGGGAGGGGTGTGGGGGTGTAGTGATACAGTAATTAACGTACTTAAGGGGAGGGGTGTGGGGGTGTAGTGAGACAGTAATTAACGTACTTAAGGGGAGGGGTGTGGGGGTGTAGTGAGACAGTAATTAACGTACTTAAGGGGAGGGGTGTGGGGGTGTAGTGAGACAGTAATTAACGTACTTAAGGGGAGGGGTGTGGGGGTGTAGTGAGACAGTAATTAACGTACTTAAGGGGAGGGGTGTGGGGGTGTAGTGATACAGTAATTAACGTACTTAAGGGGAGGGGTGTGGGGGTGTAGTGATACAGTAATTAACGTACTTAAGGGGAGGGGTGTGGGGGTGTAGTGAGACAGTAATTAACGTACTTAAGGGGAGGGGTGTGGGGGTGTAGTGAGACAGTAATTAACGTACTTAAGGGGAGGGGTGTGGGGGTGTAGTGAGACAGTAATTAACGTACTTAAGGGGAGGGGTGTGGGGGTGTAGTGAGACAGTAATTAACGTACTTAAGGGGAGGGGTGTGGGGGTGTAGTGAGACAGTAATTAACGTACTTAAGGGGAGGGGTGTGGGGGTGTAGTGAGACAGTAATTAACGTACTTAAGGGGAGGGGTGTGGGGGTGTAGTGAGACAGTAATTAACGTACTTAAGGGGAGGGGTGTGGGGGTGTAGTGAGACAGTAATTAACGTACTTAAGGGGAGGGGTGTGGGGGTGTAGTGAGACAGTAATTAACGTACTTAAGGGGAGGGGTGTGGGGGTGTAGTGAGACAGTAATTAACGTACTTAAGGGGAGGGGTGTGGGGGTGTAGTGAGACAGTAATTAACGTACTTAAGGGGAGGGGTGTGGGGGTGTTGTGAGACAGTAATTAACGTACTTTAGGGGAGGGGTGTGGGGGTGTAGTGATACAGTAATTAACGTACTTTAGGGGAGGGGTGTGGGGGTTTAGTGATACAGTAATTAATGTACTTTAGGGGAGGGGTGTGGGGGTGTAGTGATACAGTAATTAAAGTACTTTAGGGGAGGGGTGTGGGGGTGTAGTGAGACAGTAATTAAAGTACTTTAGGGGAGGGGTGTGGGGGTGTAGTGAGACAGTAATTAACGTACTTTAGGGGAGGGGTGTGGGGGTGTAGTGAGACAGCAATTAACGTACTTTAGGGGAGGGGTGTTGGGGTGTAGTGATACAGTAATTAACTTACTTTAGGGGAGGGGTGTGGGGGTGTAGTGAGACAGTAATTAACGTACTTAAGGGGAGGGGTGTGGGGGTGTAGTGAGACAGTAATTAACGTACTTAAGGGGAGGGGAGTGGGGGTGTAGTGAGACAGTAATTAACGTACTTAAGGGGAGGGGTGTGGGGTGTAGTGAGACAGTAATTAACGTACTTTAGGGGAGGGGTGTGGGGGTGTAGTGATACAGTAATTAACGTACTTTAGGGGAGGGGTGTGGGGGTGTAGTGAGACAGTAATTAACGTACTTAAGGGGAGGGGTGTGGGGGTGTAGTGAGACAGTAATTAACGTACTTAAGGGGAGGGGTGTGGGGGTGTAGTGAGACAGTAATTAACGTACTTAAGGGGAGGGGTGTGGGGGTGTAGTGAGACAGTAATTAACGTACTTAAGGGGAGGGGTGTGGGGGTGTAGTGAGACAGTAATTAACGTACTTAAGGGGAGGGGTGTGGGGGTGTAGTGATACAGTAATTAACGTACTTTAGGGGAGGGGTGTGGGGGTGTAGTGAGACAGTAATTAACGTACTTTAGGGGAGGGTTGTGGGGGTGTAGTGAGACAGTAATTAACGTACTTTAGGGGAGGGGTGTGGGGGTGTAGTGAGACAGTAATTAACGTACTTTAGGGGAGGGGTGTGGGGGTGTAGTGAGACAGTAATTAACGTACTTCAGGGGAGGGGTGTGGGGGTGTAGTGAGACAGTAATTAACGTACTTTAGGGGAGGGGTGTGGGGGTGTAGTGAGACAGTAATTAACGTACTTTAGGGGAGGGGTGTGGGGGTGTAGTGAGACAGTAATTAACGTACTTTAGGGGAGGGGTGTGGGGGTGTAGTGAGACAGTAATTAACGTACTTTAGGCGAGGGGTGTGGGGGTGTAGTGAGACAGTAATTAAAGTACTTTAGGGCAGGTTTTTGGGGTTGTAGTGAGACAGTAATTAACGTACTTTAGGGGAGGGGTGTGGGGGTGTAGTGAGACAGTAATTAAAGTACTTTAGGGGAGGGGTGTTGGGGTGTAGTGATACAGTAATTAACGTACTTTAGGGGAGGGGTGTGGGGGTGTAGTGAGACAGCAATTAACGTACTTTAGGGCAGGATTTTCTTACCAAGGCGGTGATTAGGGGGTGGGGAAGAAAGGTGGAGAGTACGTGTTTGTATTTAAATGGCAAATATTGACTTTATTAAAATCTTGTCAAGAATAGCAGAAAGAAGTTTGTTTAATGTGCAATGGAGCTTTAAATTATTTGACACAAAATTTTAACTATTTAAAAGAAAATTGATGTGCAGGATTAATCTGATGGCATTTAATTTACTTCCAGCATAACTAGTGTTCATACAAATAAAACCGATAAACTTGCAGACATTTTAGATGGTCTTTTATGTAGGAGAAATGAGATGCATGCGTAAGATGTTGAAATCAGCCCAGTTTAAATGTAATAACACGAAGACTGGTCTGTTCCCAGTTGCCAGCCCTAACACAAACATTGTATCGTGTCTCCTCAGACTCTTATACAATGTGTAGTTTGATCATTCTCCCAGTACATCTATGGTTCCAAAGATCATTCTCCCAGTACATCTATGGTTCCAAAGATCATTCACCTAGTACATCTATGGTTCCAAAGATCATTCACCTAGTACATCTATGGTTCAAAAGATCATTCACCTAGTTCATCTATGGTTCCAAAGATCATTCACCTAGTTCGTCTACGGTTTTAAAAAAGATCATTCACCTAGTAATCTGTGGTTCCAAAGATCATTCTCCCAATACATATAAGGTTCCAAAGATCATTCACCTAGTACATCTGTGGTTCCAAAGATCATTCTCCCAGTACATCTATGGTTCCAAAGCTTATCATCAAAATCATGCAGGGAGAAAGGTAAAAGGAAAAGAAGAATAAAAAGCTAAAATTAAAAACTATCAATTGAAATGTTTTTCTACACTATCCGGTGCCCCCCACCAAACAAATTTCATTGCTCATAACAACATAAGTGAAGTTCTATTTGAATAGCTCTCTAAGTAATGAACTGATATTTCATCATGGTATAGATTTAAGGATTTTTCTATATAATCTGGGTTGAGGCTGCAGTCAGGCTAAGTAGAAAGGAAGTTATAGAATCCGTTTTCACCCTTTATTCTTCTTGTTTACATTTGTTCCCAGAGGAAGACTTTGCGGAAATGTTCGTTGTTTTGTTGCTTATTTTTCAGGTTTAGCAGGACCCTAATTATCTGTAACAAAGCTAAACATGTTTTGTTTAAAAACAAGACTTAAAAGTTTGTAAGAAACAAAAAATTAAAAAAATGTTTGAATAGTTCAAAAGAAAAATCGAGTTAACCGAAATTGAATGTGTTCACACAATAGAACGAAAGACTGAAACATTTAGCTGGAGTGTGTGAATAAATAGTGAAACTGTGTCAAGCGCTAAACGAACTAAATGTTTACCATTCAATAATGGCTTTAGTCATCCTTTCCGTAACACTTTAAATTTAAATGTGTCTTACATTTTTATTTCTTGAAAAATTCATAAGCTAAACAAAATCCGTTGGTAATTTTATTTTGTATCATTTGATTTAACTTAAAGTGGCCAAGCCCAAAAGTTTCATGAAACATTTTTACACCGACTAAACTATTTGCATTGTACATTAATATTAACTAACAAATGAGCACCATACATGTTCATGGATTGATTTATTAGTCTTATAACACACAATGAAATGTAAAATTGAAAACAAAAAATTAACGAAACAAATATTTATCTTTTAACCCACTTAGTTATAAAATACTGTTTCTATGTAGAGTATAGTATAGTGTAAATGAAGAAAGTTGAAGTTAATGTATGTTATTGTTGTTATAAGTCAGGGACTTGTAACTCCTGTGCTATCTTAACAAATTATGTAATGCTATAGTTTGTAAAGTTATTATTTGTAAAGCTATTAGGCCTGCATATTATAGTGTCTCTGCTGGAGAATATTTGCTTGGCCGCATTGCGTAGCGTAATCACATGAGATATACTACGTAAAACCAACCGAAATATTATCGTGATGTATCAAATCTTTATTACAGTTAATGTTACAGACTTTAGTATTTCAAGGGGAGAGAAAAAAACAAACAACAACCGCCAGACAAGGCACAAAGAAAGAAATACTATGGTTATAAATATAAAAGTAGAAACAGTCTTTAAAAATAAGACCGCCGTGGTACCAATAGGATACAGTATAAAAGGTAAGCACAATTGAAAAATTCAACAACTTGAGTAGGTACAATTATTGAGTGAATGTAAGACCCGAGTGAATGTTAGACTCAAATGTAAGAGTTTGGTAAATTATTTAAATGTTAGCGTTGATTTACTGGTTATAAGAATGTTAGACTCAAATGAATGGTTAAACAAATGCTAGAATAGACCGCTACGTTGCACCATTGATAGATTTGAAAGCCTGGTAATACAATTTTTAGATGTGAATGATTGGCTTTTTTCTGGAAGATGATGACATGTTCATTTGGAGTCAAAACGAGTCATGTGACTTGAGTCATGTGACTCGTGTCTTGTTAAGTCATTAAAAAAAACAAGCACAAAAATCATAGAGCAAAAAGAAAACAATAATTTCTATAAAAAGTTAAGCCCGGCTCTGAATTGATCCATGACATGCTAACATTAAAACAGAAACATGAAAATGGGCTTTCCCACTTTTTGTTCTAAATAGCAGCACGGTTGTTCTGGTAGAATTCACTCTACCCTTTCATTTCACTCTACCCTTTCATTTCACACTTCCCTTTCATTTCACTCTACCCTTTCATTTCACTCTACCCTTTCATTTCACTCTACCCTTTCATTTCACTCTACCCTTTCATTTCACTCTACCCTGTCATTTCACTCTACCCTTTCATTTCACTCTACTCTTTCATTTCACTCTACCCTTTCATTTCACTCTACCCTTTCATTTCACTCTACTCTTTCATTTCACTCTACCCTTTCATTTCACTCTACCCTTTCATTTCACTCTACTCTTTCATTTCACTCTACCCTTTCATTTCACTCTACCCTTTCATTTCACTCTACCCTTTCATTTCACTCTACCCTTTCATTTCACTCTACCCTTTCATTTCACTCTACTCTTTCATTTCACTCTACTCTTTCATTTCACTCTACCCTTTCCTAAGTGCTTAAACTTAAAGACTTTATATTGTTCTTACACCTAGAGATAGGATAGAAAAACATCTGTGATCCACTTGACTGCATTGTCTAAAGTCTTGCATGGCTAACCAATGGAAGACAAAGGGCTCAGGTAAAATAGTTTGGAAGGTTTTCCATTACTGAATAAATCTCATCTTCATCAAAACTCAAGTGCCAATATAGAAATTTACAGTGCTGTCCTCAAATAATTCTCTTGTCTTTTCTTAACATTTGCATCAATAGTCAGATCTCAGATCATGGAATAGGTTATTATAAAAATAGAAAATATGAAGATTAAAAAAGTTCAATTGTTAAGTACCAAAGCCTCGTGCAACACAAAATATGAGAAAATATATGGTTTAGATCAAGACAAATTTGGTGGCATTCATGTCAAGACAAATTTGGTGGCATTAATGTCAAGACAAATTTGGTGGCATTCATGTCAAGACAAATTTGGCGGCATTCATGTCAAGACAAATTTGGTGGCATTCATGTCAAGACAAATTTGGTGGCATTCATGTCAAGACAAATTTGGTGGCATTCATGTCAAGACAAATTTGGTGGCATTAATGTCAAGACAAATTTGGTGGCATTCATGTCAAGACAAATTTGGTGGCATTCATGTCAAGACAAATTTGGTGGCATTCATGTCAAGACAAATTTGGTGGCATTCATGTCAAGACAAATTTGGTGGCATTCATGTCAAGACAAATTTGGTGGCATTCATGTCAAGACAAATTTGGTGGCATTCATGTCAAGAGTTTTCAAAGATCATAAAAAGGAAGGACAAGCATCAAATAAAATACATGCATCTTATTTCAAAGAGAAAGTATTTATGATGTGCGCGAATTGATAAATATTGCATTTCCTTTTGTATGTACATTTGCAATCTGAACACGTGTAAGACATTTAAACATAAAGGTAGATGTTGAGAATAATAATTTAAAAGAAAGGGTTCATATCAAGTCAAGGAATTCTAAATTAGAAAAACACAACAACAAAAAAATCTACTATTTCTAATTTTTGACAGACATTTCCATATGACTTTTAAAAAATTGACAAAAACAAAAGTTTGTAGAAGTCTGTAACTGAGCACACTTCTAAAATGATATAGGTTACTAATAGCAACAGCTTGTAAGAAGCAATAGGTTGCTAATAGCAACAGCTTGTAACAAGCAATAGGTTACTAATAGCAACAGCTTGTAACAAGCAAAAGATTACTAACAGTAACAGCTCATAAAAACAAAACTTGTAGAAGCAAACAGAATATTTAAAACTTTGCTGCAACAGGTGTTTGGCCCATAGCTAACCGTACCTACAGCATTAGCTAACGATGTGTACAAGAGGACACCTATAACAAACTGTATTGTATAGGAGGGTCTCAGCATAGCGTAAGGACGTAGCCGGGGAGGTTAGGGAGGCAAAAAGAGTCCCAGGTGAAGAAGATGTGATATGGCACTGCTCGGAGGATGAAGCGATTGCCGGGGTATTAGCGAAGGTCTTAAGAGACTAAGTCTCAGGCCAAAAGAATGTGTAGAAGAAGAAGTAATGACACACACACAAGTTCAAATCTTAAGGCATTGTGGGAAAATATGATAAAATTCCCAGAATTATTGTTGAAATTTGTGTAATTGACATCACAGGTCTGTTAGGCTTACTATTAAATTATTCTGAACAAGAACTATCTTTTAAAACATGCCCTTTGAATAGTTTATTGTATTTGTGTTACAATCTTTTGTAGAAATTTTCCCTTATATTACCTTGGGTAAAACTACACCTTTGAGGTCATGGAATAATTAATTACCGAAGTTTTAAGCTCACTCTAGTACGACCACTGTGAAAATTTGTCATTTTTGTGCCTCCGTAAAGCCAGAATAATATTCAGTTTTTCAAAATAATAATGAATTTTAAATAGTTAGCTTGTTTAAATGACAGTTTGTTAAAAATACCCCACACCCCTCACTAATTGATAATTACCTCAGTCAATGTGATAGCTGAATTTAAGACTTCAAAATTTTATTTTGATTCTAATATTTATAATGCATTAATTTTGATGTTTTTTTTATAGAATTTATTTTTAAATATGCTGAACAAGGAAAATAAGCCAAATTTATTTCTAAGTGATTTCCTGCAGCTAAAAGTGATTCATGATGTCGTAGTTTTGACAAAAGCTCATAGCCAGAATGCTGACTTTGGTAGGGAAATTTCATGGAGATGGAAGCCCTTCAAATTCTTAAATAGTCATTTTTTTTTGACAATAAAGATAAACCCACTTTGGAATTGCTGACAGCACTTTAAGAAATGCTGGTGCTGAAACCAATTAAAAAGTGAAGTAAAATTGGACATTTCTTAGAAACTTAAAAAATTTGTTTTTACTATGTCAATTTTGTTGTCAGGGTTACTTAAAGGCTTCAGTGGTTACAACCCAGAAATAATCTTGTTGAATATAACTTCAATGAAAAAATAGTATCATTGAAAATTCACAACATTTATTTAACCAAAATAAGAAAGTTTGGAAACTAATATCCAAATTTCAGATGTAAAATAGTTACAAAAATAAGCTATTTGACCATAAGCATAAACAAGGACTCTTTATTACAAGGTAAAAAAAATATATTGTTTTACAGTACAATAAAAAGATTTTTTAAAAACCATGTGTGTATAAATATTATTATACTTAAATCACAATATTAATAATTAATATTTGTTTCCAGAGGTTATCATAGCAATATGTTGAACAATTATTCATAAGATATTATTTACATGAAATATTCAGACAAGAAATGATAGCACTATACCAGTGGTTCCCAACCTTTTTTGGGTGGCGACCCCTTTTTATAAAAGCCATGTGACCCGCTACCCCCATGAAATGTAAATAAGTTATTTCCAATAAAGTTTTTACAAATAGAGCAAATTTCCGTTATAGGAAATACTTTGTTAGTCGACAGTTGGCCACCCCTAGAAAACCCATCGAAGGGTGTCACGACCCACAGTTTGGGAATCGCTGCACTATACCTAACTGTTCCTTAAAATAACACACACCATGTGTCCTGAGTCAGGAATTGGTGAATTATATTTTTTTTAAATTTTGTTGGCCCAAGGGAGACAATATAAATATTTTGTTGACACAGGGGAGACAATATAAATATTTTGTTGACACAGGGGAACTAATACTAATCTAAACTAACAGTAGTTCAAGATAACTAGTTTCTTTTGAAAGGTATTGGCACATCAAAGTGCATTTAAAAAAAAATGTCTTTGTTACTATATGAGACACATCTGATAAATTTCCATTTTTGAAAATGAAAAAACAAAAATACTTAAAATTAAAGCTTTTATAAACATGAGATTTGAGGGAAATATCAAATTAATGTCTTTCGATTTCCCATTTTGTTACACAAATCCTCATTTTCTTTGGTCATTAGTATTCTGATCAGGATTCTTCCGGTTCTGGTGTCTGTTCTTCACTTTTGTCTAGGTCAAGGGCCGCTATTGCACTTGAGTCTGGCTCATCTCCCTTGGACTCTGTGCTCTGTGTCAATTAAAGGCAAAATTTGAATGAATTATTGAGAGATTTTAGCCCTGTAACTATTATAGCATTTTATGTTGGTAAAATTCACAACTGACAGAGTGTAGTTGTAAAATAAGTTAACTAACAGTGTTCTTGATTTGCATTACCATTAATTGACAACTGCTAAATAAGATAAGATGAACAAATATTTTATTGTACAAACAGCAAACTTTTTTTACAGGACTAAACTGGGTAGGGAGCAAACTGTAATAATTAATGGATCTAAATCTGCACCAATAAAGGTTAACTCAGGAGTTCCACAAGGAACTGTGCTAGGTCCCTTACTCTTTTTAATTTATATAAATGATTTACCCAACAACATCTCAACAGGTACAAAAGTTAGGTTATTTGCTGATGATTGTATAATCTATAGAACAATTAAATCAGAACAAGATAGCAAAATTTTACAAAAAGACTTAGATGAATTGATAAAATGGGAAACTAACTGGAGTATGTCTTTCCACCCAGAAAAGTGTCAACTGTTAAGAGTAACAAAGAAAAAGAAACAAAATAAATTCAAAATATTACATTCATGGAAAAGAACTGACCCAAACTAAAGATGCAAAATACTTAGGAGTCTTAATAAATGAGAAACTATCATGGAATCCCCATGTCAATGAAGTTATTAAAAAATCAAACAAAACCTTAGACTTTATAAAAAGAAACTTTAACAAATGTAATAGAGATATAAAACTAAAATGCTACCTCACTTTGGTGAGACCTGTACTAGAATATGCATCTTCTGTATGGGACCCATCCACCAAAGAAAACATTGATAAACTAGAACAAATTCAAAAAAGAGCTGCTAGATTCATTACTGGAGAATATTCAAAACTGACAAGAATAACACCATTAGTTAAATCATTAAACCTTGAAACACTAGAAGATAGAAGAACCAAGAGCAAAGTAGTAATCATACATAAAGCAGTTAATTCTAATTTAGAAATACAATACAAAGATAACTTAATACAACCCTCAGATAGACATAAGGATAAAACACCTTTCTTATTCCGTATGCAAGAACAAACACATACAAGTTTTCCTTCTTCCCGTCCGGAATTCGGGCGTGGAATGGGTTGCCTGAAGAATCCAGGAAAACCAACACTTTATCAACATTTAAATCTCTAATAAAAATGCAGGACTAAACACAAACCATAGATAAGCGTAGGACGCAATAATCTTCTGTATAGAAGGAGCGTCTGTAAACAGATAAGATAAGATTACTTCAGTTATCTCCAATATAACGATTCAACAAAGTACGACATTAGAGCTTATAACCTGATCATAAAATGAACTAGCATTGAAAGTACTGATTATGACATTTTAAACAAAATTGAAATACTAAGGTCAAAGTGACCACGAGAATCACTAAAAACAAGTTTACGCTGTTAGGAGAAATAATGCATTTGTTTAGTGGTAAAGAAAATTTAAAAAGTAAAAGGAAAAATTATTATAAATAAATGTGCACGAAATTTAATTTTTTAAAATGTGACTAAGAAGTAAGTCATATTTTATAAAAAGAAATTCATTTAAAGTGTTTAATTTTAAAACACACACACAAAAAGAAAAAAAAAGAAAAACACTTGCTGCGGCCAAATCTTTACCATAGTCCATAGTACTCTTACCTAAATGTTTACCATAGTCTATAGTACTCTCATCTAAATATTTACCATAGTCTAAAGTACTCTTATCTAAATGTTTACCATAGTCTATAGTACTCTTATCTAAATGTTTACCATAGTCTATAGTACTCTTATCTAGATGTTTACCATAGTCTATAGTACTCTTATCTAAATATTTACCATAGTCCATAGTACTCTTATCTAAATATTTACCATAGTCTATAGTACTCTTATCTAAATATTTACCATAGTCTATAGTACTCTTATCTAAATGTTTACCATAGTCTAAAGTACTCTTATCTAAATGTTTACCATAGTCTATAGTACTCTTATCTAAATGTTTACCATAGTCTATAGTACTCTTATCTAAATATTTACCATAGTCTAAAGTACTCTTATCTAAATGTTTACCATAGTCTATAGTACTCTTATCTAAATGTTTACCATAGTCTATAGTACTCTTATCTAAATGTTTACCATAGTCTATAGTACTCTTATCTAAATGTTTACCATAGTCTATAGTACTCTTCTTTATCAAATGTTGGACCTGAACATTTGTTATTTCAGTGGGCATTAATATTAAGCATACATGCCCCGGCCCATTCCGAATTCTGAACCTACAAAAACATTTCTCCATCCATCTTAATCTTAAAATGATTTGTTCTTTTGGACCACAGAATTGATGAATAATATTTAAAAGCTCTTGAAAACCCATATGTTTCCATTCATATTTATTTATCCACAGGCGTCTCTTTGATTTTTGAAATTTTTCAATATTAGTTATTTTAAAATAAAAATTACTGTCTTAATCTAAATATTAAATGTTTTGACGCAAAACAAATACATTGATGACAAAAGTCATCAAAATGTCACTCTTAATTTATATGATGCAAAGTGGGCATGTGGTGGTTAATATTTCATGATTTCATAAAGAATATAAAACTTAGACCAACAAAAGCCACTTTGATATGATTAATAGTATTGATAAGAAGCTTAAGTAATAAAGTTTCAAGGAATTATTCTTGAATTTTAAAACTTTTTGAACATCACTTAGGAAAATGCTTTACTATTTTATTATGAAGTTTGATCAAAGTATGAGAGTATATTTTGAACTTCACAGTTAGAAAAAAAATGAACATCTCATGCTTACCAATATAAAAATGCCAAATAAAAATATAAACACACCAATAGAAATAAGGTTTACAACGGCTGCATGCAGATAGTGGGGAGCATTGGAAAAATGCTCTCAAATCTCTGAAATACTTGCATCTATATTATCCACTAGTTTGCCTATTGCATGCTTCCGGCGAACACGGTTGTGGCGTTGGTGACTCCGAGATATGCTATTGTCTACCTTTTCTAATTGACTCTTCTTGAGTTCGTCCTTTTTTACCTGTCCTTGATATGCTCGATGTGGCAAGGGGTAAAGGTCATCAGATCGAGACGGCAGTTTCCCTGTCATGATGTACTCTTGAAAGCAGTGGAGATTTTTACGACACTCTTCCTCATCATTAAAGGGATTATTCGGGAACGTTGCTTTTAACTTCTTCCTTTCCTGCCACAAAATTAAATAAAAACTTTATCTTAAATTGGAATAAAGCTCACTTTAAGACGTAGAAATACAGATATGCATTAAAAACTTCTACTCTAAATAAACTATAAAAAGTCTACAAATTATTTTTCATTTGTGCCAGTCACAAACATTTTGGACCTCATGGCAGAGGCATAGTTAAGATGTAAAACGCAGGTATTCTCTCTGTTCCTAAGACACACAATAAAACTTTTGGCGAAAGATCTTTCTCTTTTTGTGCTCCCAAAATGACGGAATTCTCTACCATTACACATTTGCAGTACTCAAACTACTAAGGCCTTCAAGACTGCTTTAAAAACACATCTCTTTAAAATTTACTTTCAAAATTAATTAAACAACAATCAATCATTTCTTTAAATGATAAAACTCCTGCACACTGTAATGTCGTTATATGTTGTAGTTCAGGTTGCTATGCACACTGTAATGTCGTTATATGTTGTAGTTCAGGTAGCTATGCACACTGTAATGTCGTTATATGTTGTAGTTCAGGTAGCTATGCACACTGTAATGTCATTATATGTTGTAGTTCAGGTAGCTTATGTACACTGTAATGTTGTTATATGTTGTAGTTCAGGTAGCTTATGTACACTGTAATGTCGTTATATGTTGTAGTTCAGGTAGCTATGCACACTGTAATGTCATTATATGTTGTAGTTCAGGTAGCTATGCACACTGTAATGTCATTATATGTTGTAGTTCAGGTAGCTATGCACACTGTAATGTCGTTATATTTTGTAGTTCAGGTAGCTATGCACACTGTAATGTCGTTACATGTTGTAGTTCAGGTAGCTATGCACACTGTAATGTCGTTATATGTTGTAGTTCAGGTAGCTATGCACACTGTAATGTCGTTATGTGTTGTAGTTCAGGTAGCTATGCACACTGTAATGTCATTATATGTTGTAGTTCAGGTAGCTATGCACACTGTAATGTCGTTATATGTTGTAGTTCAGGTAGCTATGCACACTGTAATGTCGATATATGTTGTAGTTCAGGTAGCTATGCACACTGTAATGTCGTTATATGTTGTAGTTCAGGTAGCTATGCACACTGTAATGTCGATATATGTTGTAGTTCAGGTAGCTATGCACACTGTAATGTCGTTATATGTTGTAGTTCAGGTAGCTATGCACACTGTAATGTCGTTATATGTTGTAGTTCAGGTAGCTATGCACACTGTAATGTCGTTATATGTTGTAGTTCAGGTAGCTATGCACACTGTAATGTCGTTATATGTTGTAGTTCAGGTAGCTATGTACACTGCAATGTCGATATATGTTGTAGTTCAGGTAGCTATGCACACTGTAATGTCGTTATATGTTGTAGTTCAGGTAGCTATGCACACTGTAATGTCGTTATATGTTGTAGTTCAGGTAGCTATGCACACTGTAATGTCGTTATATGTTGTAGTTCAGGTAGCTATGCACACTGTAATGTCGTTATATGTTGTAGTTTAGGTAGCTATGCACACTGCAATGTCGTTATATGTTGTAGTTCAGGTAGCTATGCACACTGCAATGTCGTTATATGTTGTAGTAATGATATTTATGTTTTACATTGAATGTGTATTAATTGATTATTATATGTGTGTTACTATTTGTATGTGATGCGCTGTGAGCCCAGCTGCTTGCTGGGGTACAGCAACATATATAAATTGTCAAATTATTATTATTATTATTATGGTACATTTATCCCTGGGAAGCAGGTTAAAGGGGTCCATAATGAGGCTTACAACATCAAGTTTAAAATAAGTGAGAGACAGTAAGAAATAACAAACTCACATCAGCAGCTGCAACAAGGAAGTCTGCCGTCACACAAACAAACACAATGATAGGATGGATATTTAGAAAGAAACTCAAATAGTTGGCCCTGAAACTCTTTGAATGAGCAGTACCTCTTCTAAATGTTCATTTTCATAATTCTGAAGTTGTTTCTGAAAGCCAAAATTAGGATTGGCGACGCTGCGAGCACCACGTATTGCATTGAGTGAGTCCCTCCATCCCAGGTCTGTCACAGTCATGATGTAAGCTGCTGTCAGGGTCACACTTCTAGATACACCAGCCAGACTGGAATGGTCAAAAGAATGATTAACAACTGTTTTAATAAATGTTACATTTTATGTATATTTCTTATAATAACTTTTTTAAAATAATAATTTTTGTATCTATCCCTTTTTTTTTGTTCAGCTATAAGCCGCCACCCTTTCAAAATCAAATCCCTTTTTCAAATCATAATTTTTTCAATGAAGTAATTCAGCATGCAAAAAAATTGTCAATACACTTTCCGATGAAATGAACATTTGTTGTTCATTTGCTAAAATTAGAAGAATGGGAACCTGAGTCATTTTTTGATGAAATGGATCTTTGTTGCATCAAGAAAAATACAGTGTAAATAGAGCGTAGAACTTTTGTGTTGTTTGTAAACTTTATCTGCTCCTGACTTTTGAACGATAACAATACATTATTTTTTATTAATTTTAACTAATTGTTAAAAATACAGCTGACAACTTACCAATGTACTAAGACAGAGCCACCTTCAAGCCTGGCTTTATGAATAAACTTGATGACCTGAGGGAAGTACTTGGTCAAATCCTGGTCAGGTGAGTCACTGGCTAATATACAAAGATACTCTTTGTCCTGATGAAAAACAATCATGATCAAAACTAGATATCTAATAAGTAAAACTCAAGGTTTGTGGTCATTTTGGAGTAAAATTTTTGCATTTTTTAAAATGAATTGTGTAAAACTTGTTATTTAAATACACTTTTCCCTATACGTTTGGAGACATTTAGGATTTTGATTTAATTTAAACATATAGTATCAAAAATAATTAGTAAGCCACTATCATACTCACAACCAGGTAATTATTTTAATTAATGGATGTGGTTAACTAATGATGAAATAAGATTTCTGAATACCTGCCAATGGCTGATTATACAAGAGACCTAAAAAACAACAAGACATTACTTAGAATTCAAAGGAACCTTAATAATAATAATATGAGAACCTCTAAGAGCACAGTACCCCACATGAGTATTTACAACAGCAAGTCTTAACACACACAAAAAATGAGTACCTCAACTACTTTCTTGGCATTGTCATGAACAGCAACTATATGAGTGATGTGATTGTCATTTAACTGTTTGTTGTCCTTGGCATCTCTGAAGTTGCCAATGTAAAGACCAGGCAAAATCTGTATGCAGATAAACAAAATAATTTAGACCTTTCACAATACAGATCAGCAATACATGAACAAGGTCCTACATCTCTTAAACTAGAAATAAATCAAAATTATTCAAAGCATCTGGGTACAAGGTTTACTTACTTTGTTCATACCATTTCCCATCTTTAAAGCTGTTCTTAAGTCTTTTATTATGAGATTTCTTTTGTGAAGGACTTCAGTTATTTTGTAGAAATTTTGCAGCACAACATAGATGCCCCATCAGGCTGCGTTTCCTAGCCTACTTCTTTGTTTTTCAAAACTAAATTAGACTTATTAGTAGTAAGACAACTATTGTATTACTGGATACATTTCTTTGTTTACACTGAACGATTTCCCAGCCTGAAATAGTATTTAGAACAACCAGTTTATCTGCTATGGCATTGGAAACAAATTCAAAAGGTTTATAAATAAATTGTGACAAATTTTTATTTCCATTTATAAAATAGCAAGGTTAGTGTCAAATTTCACGGAAATTTATGGTAAAATGTCATTTTAAAAGTAACATATGAGTCACGGGAGAGTATTGCCAAGAATATAAAATTTAAACAGTTTTCTTTTCCATTTCAAGTACTAACTTATTCATGACATGCATATCATTGTTAAATGGAAGATTAAATTACATGTACTTTTTAAACTTTCTTAGTTGGTTTTTAAAAAAAATAATTTTTTTTGAGAGGTGGGAATGGGGGTGGGGGAAGACGGAGGGGGAGGAGGTAGGGGGAAGAGTGAGGGGGAAGAGGGAGGGGTGTATTTTGAAGATTGCTTTTACTATTTTAAATTTAATTTCATCTTTAATCCTGATAGTTACAAACTCCTCTTGTGCGTAGGCCCACATTTGAGGATTTAGTTTAATAATCTGAGATCTTGAAAAAACTGGTTACCAATAAATATTTAAAGCAAAAATACTTAAAGGAAACACTGCACTGTACATTTGGTAATCCTGCAGTTTCTACATGTATATTATTTCACAGCGAAATTTAATTTTCTCTTGAGAACTTTTTAATTTATTAAATGCATTATTATATGTTGTATTTCAGCTATTACAGTGCTAATTTGTGTGTCTTTTTAAATCCTTTATATTAACTCGTGGTGTCTGCGGCGGACCTTGCTTGCTTGCTTGCTTGTCGCCAAAACTTTTGATCGATTTTTAACCCACTTGCTCGCAAGATAGCGAGCTGAAATTTTGCAGGCAGTTTCGTACCGATGATAAAAACAATGTATCAAAATTTCAGATCGATCGCATGTACCGTAATTAAATTATTGATTTTTTAGATTATTTTATTTATTCCTATGTATCATGCTATTTTTTGAGATAGAGCGTCGCGGTGCGTATTATATTGAACAACCTTTCTGTCGCGCAATAAGGTGCGTATTTTATTGACAGCTCTTTTTATAAACATATTCCTGATCGGTGCGCATTATATTAAACATGTTTTACGACACAACTGCAATTTTGTATTTCTGGATGGTCTGGCGCTGCGTATTATAATGAACATTCTTTTAATTACTTCTCGTACATAAAGGATTTATAGTCAAAAACTTGGTTTTTTACGGGTTTTTCTTATTAATTTCTAAGGCATTTTTTGGCTCTATCTATATAATACATAATGCGGTCACGATAGGTCCATTTTGTTTAGCTTGCCAGATATTTTTTACCTGGCTCAACCCATTCTAAAATAAATTTACTGACTGAAAATATTTTTTAAAAAGTATTATTCATCTATTTTAATATTCTTAGAAGATAAATAAATATTTTAAAGACAATTTTATTTTATATTTCATTACTAGATGTTTGATTCTTATTTTGTTTGTTTTTAAGTGAGAAAATTTCATTTGGCATCTTACTGTGACAACTCGGCAAGTAGACATAAACAAAATGGATGTATCCCACTCCGATTATGTAGCTTTAAGGGGTGAAAAAAGCCTTAGAAATAAATAAAACTTACAAATTAGTGCTCTATACCAGCTAAAATATTACATATATTAATGCATTTAATCAATTGAAAACATAAGTTCTCACGAGAAAATTAAATTTCGCTGTGAAATATTAATCGTGTAGAAACTGCAGGATTACCGTACATTTTGATAATAATAATATTATACCATAACCATTTTCAATGCTTTTTTCTATAAAAAACAAAGGTACCGGAACGCATGAAAAAAAGTGAAAAAGGTTAGGGGAACGCAACGAGAAAAATAATTCCAAGCAGTAATAAAAATAAGTATGTGGAACAAAGTAAGGTGCTAGAACGCCATCTCTGTGCATTTTGCTAGGGAAAAAGCACTGACCATCTTTAAGACTAAGTCAAGTCTTAGACTTAGTCAAGACTAAGAAATATAAAGCTACCTATTCATATAGGATACACAAAAAATACTTAAAGATTAAACACTTGACACAAAAACTTAGTCGAAACCTCCAAAATGAATATATAAACAATGTAATTACCAAAGATAACAATAAAAACTTATGGTCCTTTATCAAATCTAAAAAAATGGAACCTTCAGGAATAGCCACACTAAAAGGCTCAAATAATAAAACCTATAATGATAATGAAACTAAAGCTAATATCTTTAACACATATTTCGCATCATCTTTTTCTGCCTCAGGCGACAAGGAAGTTTTAACAAATTTAAATAAAATGGAGGAAATAGGTAACATAACTGTAGATGAGATAGGTATACATTCACTCCTAAAAAACTTAAAAATAAACAAAGCCACTGGCCCAGATGATTTGCCTGCAAGGTTATTAAAAGAACTAAGCAATGAACTGTCCCCAATCCTTGTAGTTCTCTTTCAAGCCTCTCTAAACCAGGGTAAAGTGCCCCAGGATTGGAAATTAGCTAACGTAACTCCACTCTTTAAGAAAGGGGATAAATCAGACCCTGGTAATTACAGGCCTGTATCACTTACTAGTATCACCTGTAAATTACTAGAACACAGAATATATAGTAAAATAGTTAACCACCTTGACAAATATAATGCCCTATGCCCACATCAACACGGCTTTAGAAAAAAACAGATCATGTGAAACACAATTAATAGGTTGATGAACTATCAAAAGGCTTAGACAAAAATGATCAAATAGATACAATATTACTAGACTTCTCAAAAGCATTTGACAAAGTTCACCACCTTAGTTTACTTAAAAAACTTAACTACTTTGGAATCTCAGGTTCCTTACATCACTCGATCCAAGACTTCCTTTTGGGCAGGGAGCAAACTGTAATAATTAATGGATCTAAATCTGCACCAATAAAGGTTAATTCAGGAGTTCCACAAGGAACTGTGCTAGGTCCCTTACTATTTTTAATATAAATAAATGATTTACCCAACAACATCTCAACAGGAACAAAAGTTAGGTTGTTTGCTGATGATTGTATAATCTATTGAACAATTAAATCAGAACAAGATAGCAAAATTTTACAAAAAGACATAGATGAATTGATAAAATGGGAAACTAACTGGAGTATGAGTTTCCACCCAGAAAAGTGTCAACTGTTAAGAGTAACAAAGAAAAAGAAACAAATAAATTCAAAATATTTCATTCATGGAAAGGAATTAACCCAAACTAAAGATGCAAAATACTTAGGAGTCATAATAAATGAGAAATTATCATGGAATCCCCATGTCAATGAAGTTATTAAAAAATCAAACAAAACCTTAGGCTTTATAAAAAGAAACCTTTGCAAATGTAATAAAGATATAAAACTAAAATGCTATCTCACTTTGGTGAGACCTGTACTAGAATATGCATCTTCTGTATGGGACCCATCCACCAAAGAAAACATTGATAAACTAGAACAAATCCAAAAAAGAGCTGCCAGATTCATCACTGGAGAATACTCAAAACTGACCAGAATAACACCATTAGTTAAATCATTAAACCTTGAAACACTAGAGGATAGAAGGACCAAGAGCAAAGTAGTAATCATACATAAAGCAATTAACTCTAATTTAGAAATACAACACAAAGATAACTTAATACAACCCTCAGATAGACATAAGGATAAAAACACCTTTCTTATTCCGTATGCGAGACTCATACAAATTTTCGTTCTTCCCGTCCGGAATTCGTGCGTGGAATGGGTTGCCTGAAGAAACCAGGAAAGCCAACACTTTATCAACATTTAAAACTCTAATAAGAATGCAGGACTAAACACAAACCATAGATAAGCGTAGGACGCAATAATCTTCTGTATAGAAGGAGCGCCTGAAACAGATAAGATAAGTCATAAGACTTAAACTTAAAAAGCCTCTGATTCTGATTCAGTTTGGTTTGTACAATTTACTGAATATCTTAAGGAGGATATCTTAATATTCTTAAACATTAATCATTAAGTAAGTATCACTGCTTAACTGACAAGTTGTTAAGGGTGTGAGGGTGTGGTTAACCTAGGCCTAGGATTTTTGGTAAATTACGTTCAGGTAAACAATGAATACAATGTCAATGAGTAACAATGGAAATGGAATACAATTGGCATTGGTCAATCAAATGTCATAAGCCCTGTTATTCTTTACTTTTACTGATGGAGTCATATTTAATTTAAAAAGACTACTCATACTCAAGCAATAGTGACAATAGTCTAGAGTCTAAGTCAATGTAAATAGTCTTCGTCACTATAGACTATAGTCATACTATACTTTATACTTACTGATAGTATCATAGTCACTGATACTGACTCATAATCATAATTGTAATTATGAATGAATATGTCCAAGTCAATGTAGTAGTAGTTGATTAATCAGCCAAAAATCCTAAGAATACTTTGACAGTAAAATGATCCTTGTCCAAAAACTTACTAATGAATTATGAAATGTATGCCACTATGAATTTTATGTTGAAATTACTTAAGTCAATTGACCGAAAAAGTTATTCATGACAACATTCTTATCTTATTGTGTGTACTAAATACCCAGAGATTTGGATTTTTGTTTCCGAAATAAGTTTTGAAATTACCGAGTGATTTAAAAAAACACCTTTAAATATTAGTAATAACTAACAACTATTAAGTATGAATGATAAGTCCTACGAGTAAGAATTCAGGTTTTACTAGGTTTAACTATTGTACTCATGTGCGATGATATGCAAGGTTAAATTTAAATGAGGGGGAAATAAAAATTATATGACTAGTTAACGACTGTTAACGTTATTTTGTTGGTATTTTTAAAACATTTCATTTATTAATTTATCTCTGAGCTAGTTTTAAATATATATATGCTTTATAAAAATATAATTAAAACAAGCACAGAAATAAAATTTAAAAAATAAATGAAATATATATAAATATAATATATATATAAATATATATTTATATATTATATAATGATGACCATACAACATTTAATCGATCAAAGAATTTCAATTTGACTCCCATAAAAATTAGTTTCATTACATTCCAATATTAAAATAACAACAAAACATGTGTAATATTATTAAATGGAATTTGTTACTAAAAAGAATGATTTAAGGATTGTAAGTGCTACTTAAATGTAATCATAATATTTATTTTCTTTTTGTAATACAACTACAATTTATAGTTACCTATGTTTTTTTTAAAAATACATCATTTAGAACTAGTGGTCATTATAGCATAAATCCATTGTTTTTCTTTTATTAGCTTAATATAGATTGGGTAAATATATACTATATTAATGTAATATTTATTTTTTACACTTTGTACTGATGAAATCATTTCTCATAATCTTTGCATTTTTAAATTATCTATAGATCTAATTATGAAGTTTAAAATTATTGTTTAATGCACATAAATTTTTTAATAAAAAAATTTTGGGAAGAAAGGACAAAGTATAACCAAAAAACGCTGTATAAGTGTAAAATGGTTTAATAATAATTTTTTCTTTTTTTCTTTTGGAAGTCCTTCACAATCTTTATTCGAAGCTGGCACACATTCAGTGTAGCAATGACATGCGAAGAATAATTAAAAATCCATCATAAATTGTCATCACATTAAAGTTGGTGTAAATGTAGTGATTACAATAAATTAACAGTTTAACAGTAGCGTACATTCTACAACATAATAGTCTTCATGACAAATGGTGAGAAATAACTGCTAGTTACATTGTGATTAAACCTAGTTATACATTTTTATAATCAGTATTTTACTTAATGAGATTCGAACAAGATTTGGCTGTTACTATCTGATAACTGCCTAGATTCAAGTTTCAACAGCATCGAAAACTGAAGAAGTTGCAAACTATGAATACTTATGATGTTCAATCATTTTTATTTTGATTTCCTGAAGGTTCAAGTTTTGTTAATAGCAAAACTTTATAAAAAGAAAATCATACTTTTATATTTGGTTCAAAATTTTAAGATCTTATTGAATGTTATTAAATTACTTTTTGCTCCTTTTCATTTTTTGGTTATAATTATCTCGTTAAAAGTAAAAGTTTACACAAAAATACTTTTTAAAAAAAAGCATATTTCAAAGAAATGACATTCCCTCTGATAGACAAATTTGACTTTCAAACAATGACTCTGAAAACTTACTGAGATTCTAAGAAAACATTTTCTTTGTAAACACATCTTTGTAATGAGTAAATATACCCCAGTAATAAATAACCTTTGATGCAATGTTGGGAGTGAAAATACACATTGAAAGGTACAAGTTAATCCCATTATGTGAATAATTTGTATGTTAAAAAATAAACAAGGATTGGTTTTTTTTAAACTGAAATTTCAGTAATGGCCTTCATTTATTTATGAAGTATCAAAATTTCATATAGAAAATTAACTAAACCCTTGGCAGATAAATTCTTTCTTTTAGTACCAAAATACTAGACAGGCATAACCATCTCACAACCTTACTCAAAGGTTGTTTTTTTACTCGATTAAATCAGTGATTAAATACTAATCATCAGTAAACATTATCCCTCATTAAAAAGGGTGATTTTCCAATTTAAAAAAAAAGTTAAGTATTTACAAGTATGTTATTACAATAAACATAAATTTGTATTATACAATTTATTAGACATAACATATATATGAAGAAGATATGTAGAAATGCAGTGGATTTTGTAAAATAAAAATCCCTAGTTAATAAGAGACTCCCTTCCTTACAGTTTGGGAGTAAATAAATTTGAATAGATGAGTACAAAAAAAAACAATTTCAAATATTATGCTTGTAGAAAATGGACGGTGCTTACATTATTGATTAAATGTGATCATTTTGTAAATTTTCGATCACATGTTAGAAAAATGTTTTCAGGATTATCAGCTATAAAAATATTTCCTATCTGTTAACTGCATGTGTTTTGATCATCTGGACATTATGTCAATCTATTTATATTTCATATCTGTTAACTGCATGTGTTTTGATCATCTGGGCACTATGTCAATCTATTTATATTTCCTATCTGTCAACTGCACGTGTTTTGATCATCTGGACATTATGTCAATCTATTTATATTTCATATCTGTTAACTGCATGTGTTTTGATCATCTGGGCACTATGTCAATCTATTTATATTTTCTATATCACAGACAGCAGAGTTAGTAAAAAAAAAGCTTACAAGGTGAATAAAAAAATATTTGTCTTAAAAAAATGTTTACGAAATCTATTTAAAGAAAGATTAAAACTTTCATTTATTAAATTTAAAGTACTTCCTATTAAGTTTAACATTCTAAAAATATGGTAACAATCAAATATTTGTTTTATTTGATTAGATTTACATTATACACTTTCTATTTCAATAAAACATAAGAGCTAAATATAAGTAGAAATATTTTGTCTAATGTCTTCCATTATCAAAAATAAAATCTTTGCACTCCAGACTTCAGCTTCATTCCGAAATCCTAGCAGACGAATATTTACAAGGATTAAAGATATGCCCTGCTTGAGAGGAGAATTCAAGATCTAGAGCTAATGTGAGCTGACAAGGGAACAAACAATTAAAAAATTAGCTCGTTATAATCAAATTGCTGATCAAATGAAATGCTGTTTGAACAAGAGAACCGAGTGCCATTATCTTTTCTTAGTTGGAGGATTGTTGATTGTCTCATCTTCTGACTCTTCTTCCTCATCATCATCATCATCCTCATCATCTTCTTCGTCATCATCTTCCTCGTCACTGTCATCATCCAATTCCTGCAACAAATTTTACAACATAGATATTTTTTTTTAATCCTAAAATAATAAACTGCTTGAATAATTTATTTATAATTTTTAAATGGTTCTCCCAGGTTTTAGTTCACAGGACTGTAGCAACTTAGTCATCAATATAACAGGGGACTTTTTATACAATTTATTTAACAAATCCCCCACAAGAGAGAATATCATTCTAAATTTAACTATTTGAACCTCCTCAAAAAATTGATCTAACAAGATGCAGCTACCTGAGGCTGCGGGACAGGAATCTTTTTCCTAGTGCCTTGTGGGGTTGTATCTTTAGACGGAGGTTTCTGTGGTGTGGTGCTAGCTGATGAGCTTCGCCTTGAATCCAACGATGCTTGAGAAGCCGACCGGGCGATGTCTGTCCTTATGGATCCATTGGGCCTAAGCTGATGACGGAATTCCTAAACATGGCAAACAGTCAATTGTAAGGAATTAATGACAACATATTTTTTTAAAAATAATTTTAAATGACTTTATTTTAATGATCACAAAAAAAATAATATTTTATTGAAAATCTATCTCAAATTCACCCTTCATGTTGTTATTTAGAACAAAAGGTCTTAACTTAAATTAAAGTAATTTTCTTAAGTCTCACTTCTAAATCTGCATCTGGGTCTATACTGTCTAGTGTCTGGAAACATTGTGTATAAAGTTCCAGAGCTTTGGCATGAAAATGCATCTCAATAGTGACAAAATCTCGAAATATTTTCTGGAAGAAAAAGAAATGTACCACGTTAAATGAATATCATATGTACATTAGCTTATTTAATGTTTCAATAAATTAAAATAGTATCAAATACAAATTATGAGATAAAAAATTACTGGGAAGTGCTCTATTTTGTGAGGACATATGGGGAGTGGTCATTGTTTACATGAAACAATTATAAAACAGTCAGAAATTTAAAAAAGACATATAATTATTTTAATAAAATCATTCTAAGTACTTTGATCTTATAAGAAAATGTTCAATATTGTGTGGGTAACTGAATAGCCAACCTTGACCCTGACAGGTAATTAAAATTTAGCAAATAAGGGATTCTTTTAGAGGATGTTTTTCATATAAGATATATGTTAATCTTATGAATTGTACATCAATGTTTACAAAAATGTGAGTTTTCTTCACAATTATGTCTGACTGGGTAAACTCGATACTGCATTAGTGATTTGTCAAAATAATTCAGAAAGCTTATGACTTTGTGACATAAAGGTTAGTTAAAACTTCTGAAATTATTCAAGTCATGTTAGGAACTATGTTAAACATCTAAGGTGGTTGGTTACATATTTGTGTAACCAACGGGGAATGTGTAGGAAACAAAGCCTGATTTGATGCTTATTGGACTTATTTTTGTTGTACTAGTGCAGGGGTCGGGAAACCATGGCTCGCGAGCCATATATGGCTCTTTTGATGGCTGCATCTGGCTTGCAGAAAAATGTTCATTATAAAGCAAAAATGTTTCTTCAGACTCCTTTGATCTAAATAATTATTTGGAAAAAATCCTTTTTTTTTAAATAAAAATAATTGAAAATATAAAAAGAAGAAAAAAAAACACTCGTCATAAGTCAATAACCTTACTATATATTTTCTATTTTTATGGCTTACGTGATGTAAAGCATTCTTGAAAGTTTCGAAGCGGGAAAATCTTTTGGAGGTCACGTTGGTTGACCATCTATCCAAATAGTAATGAGGAGAGCCATACGTGATAGAATGCATGAAATAATCAAGGTCAGGGGTTAGTAACCTTAGGAGTTAGATTGCGATATTTAAGGGAGAGAGATTTTGGAATTCGGGATCAAAGTGATATCAGGGATTTCTATGTAAAAGTGGCAAAAACTACATTGTTCAAGTGGGGTTGATGTATATTGCTTTCGAAAATAGCGGACGATGTGTGCATGTGTAAAAAGGGTCCACACAAATGATTGTAGTCGGATCAGAAAGTAAACCTTCGTTTTAAATCGCGTTCTAAGCTAACTAATTTTAGAAACCTTTTTGACAAGATGGCTAAAAGAAAGAAAGACGATGAGTATCGTACTTTTCAGCATGAATAGACAGAGGAAGTTGCCTTTATGGAGAGAACGGTTCTGCGGTGTGTTTAATATGCAGTGATAAAATTACGTCTATGAAACGGTCAAATGTAAAGCGACACTTTCGAGACACGCCATTCTACATTTGCATTGAAATATCCTGAGGGAGACAGCAGAAAGAAAGCATGTCAAGAATTGCTATCAAGAGTGCAAGCTGGTCAGCAGCAAATCCGCGTTTGGACCCAAAAAGGTGATAGGAATTCGGCTAGCTTTGCTGGCACTTTAGCTATTGTAAGAAACGGAAAGCCATTCACAGATGGGCAGTATGCCAAATCATTCATGCTTGATGTTGCCAAATGAACTTTTTGATGACTTTTCCAATAAGGACAAAATAATTAAACGGATAAAAGAAATGCCTCTGTCGGCAAGAACTGTTCACGATTGTAGCATCATGATATCAAATCAAATTGAGGATATGCAAGCGAAGGACATAAATGCGGCACCGCTTTTCTCTCTCGCTTTGGATGAGTCAACAGACATAAGTAATTTATCCCAGTTCAGCGTGGTTGCAAGGTATGTTGTCGGTGAAACATTACATGAGGAAAGTCTTGCTGTTTTGTCTATGAAGGGCACAACAAGAGGGCAGAATTTATTCGAGCCCTTCACTGAGTTCGCTAAAGAAAAAAATCTACCGATGGATAAACTTGTTTCGGTGTGCACTGATGGTGCTCTGTGCATGGTCGGGAAAAACAGGATTTGTCGCTCTTCTTTGTGAGCATGAAAACAGACACATCCTAAGCTTTCATTGCATCCTACATCAGGAGGCGCTTTGTGCTCAGATGTGTGGCGAGCAGCTTGGTGAGGTGATGTCGCTGGTGGTTCGGGTAGTCAACTTTATTGTTGCCGAGCATTAAATGATCGCCAGTTTAAAACACTGCTTGATGAGGTTGGGAATAATTATCCTGGTCTGCTTCTGCACAGCAAACGTGCTTTGGTTGTCAAGGGGGAAAGTGCTCAGCCGATTTGCGGCTTGTCTGAGCGAAATTAGGACTTTTCTTGAAATGAAGAATGTCGAGCATCCCGAGTTAGCTGACACTGAATGACTCCTGAAGTTTTATTATCTCGTAGACATGACTGAACATCTAAATCAGCTCGATGTGAAAATGCAAGGTGTTGCAAATACAATCTTATCCCTGCAACAAGCAGTGTTTGCATTTGAAAACAAGCTAGAACTCTTCATCGCTGACATTGAAACAGGTCGTTTATTACACTTTGAAAAACTGGGAGAGTTCAAAGATATGTGCACATCAAGTGACCCTGCTCAACATCTTAATATTCAGCAGCTAGCAGGATTCACGTCCAATCTACTGCAGTCATTTAAAGCGCGCTTTGGAGAATTTCGTGAGCACACCCGTCTTTTTAAGTTCATCACCCATCCACACGAGTGTGCAGTGGACAGCACTGACCTGAGTTGCATCCCCGGAGTCTCAGTCAGAGATTTTGAGCTCCAAGCTGCTGACCTGAAGGCCTCAGACATGTGGATGAATAAGTTCAAGTCACTGAATGAAGATTTGGAAAGACTTGCACGACAGCAAGCAGAGTTGGCGAGCCAACACAAATGGTCAGAAATGAAAAAAACTTCAACACGCAGACCAGCTGATTGTCAAAACTTGGAACGCGCTACCCGTCACATACAACACACTTCAGCGTGTGAGTATTGCTGTACTGACAATGTTTGGCTCTACGTATGCATGCGAGCAGTCT
Organism: Ampullaceana balthica; assembly: GCA_944989445.1. Classification (NCBI taxonomy): domain Eukaryota; kingdom Metazoa; phylum Mollusca; class Gastropoda; family Lymnaeidae; genus Ampullaceana; species Ampullaceana balthica. Next base: position 1,191,763 of record CALYLW010000118.1, read on the forward strand.
TTCTCACATCTAAAGAACATCAAGACCAACCACCGATCACGTTTAACGGATGGAAGTCTCAACGCCTGCATGAAGCTTAACCTCACCACGTATCAACCAGACTACAAAGCCATAAGTAAATCCATGCAGCACCATAAGTCACATTAATGGTAAGTAATACTCATTATTGATTATTTTAGCAACAGCATGACAGTGTTATTAAAAAGATTGCAGAGCATAATTATTGTGCTTTTAGTGTTGAAATTACACAAAATGCACACAGTTACTTGAATTTTTAGTTGTAAGAAATATGTATGGCTCTCACAGAATTACGTCTCGAAATATGTGAGTTTATGGCTCTCTCAGACAAAAAGTTTCCCGACCCCTGGACTAGTGTTTCATGGAAGTCCAGTTTAAATCTTAATTTATGAACATTGTATTCAAATTGATTACAATACAATTAACCAATTCTGTCATCTTAATTAATACATTTTCTAGTTATACAGTTTATTTATTACAACCATCCTTAGCAATAAGTACATCTAAAGAAAAAACACCCCCCAAAAAATTAATAGAGCAAACTTGTTTCAAGAAAATGTTTTAAATAAGACTTGGAATTTTACTAAATTTTCTATTTAGTCTTAGTGGTATCAAAATTGTTACGTAAACGACGAGTGTACAATATTTGCTTTAAACAGATACACTCCAACATTTTACCTTTAAATCTTTAAGTTTTTTTTCCTCAAACTTGTCGACTTGTTGCTCCAGGCTCTTACTGCTCCGTGAAGCTTCCAAACTAACTCTTTGAAGTGTATTTTCAAGCTAAGTAAGAAAGAAGCATGTGAAAAAAACTTAAAGAGTTAACCCCTAGTTGAGATAAGCGTAGGACGTAATAATCAATAATCTTCTGTATAGAAGGATCGTCTGTCACAGATAAGATAAGAAACACTTTGCTATTGGAGTTGACATATGACATATAAGAAAGGTGACATTAATGTCTCACACCATAATTCACCATTCGCTAGAATTAAAGGAAAGTGTTTACACTTCTATTGTTAACTTGTTCAATTGGGCTTAAACTTAAAATTAAATAAATAAGGGGATGGGCAAACTTTTTGCATAAATGACAGCATGGAAAGTTGTTGTTTTTTAGGGCTGCATGTCAATTATTTTTTTGCTTTGTTTATGTCAGAAACACTGTATTTTCATCAAGGGCATTGAAAACAGAATTTTTCAAATTTAATGATATTTAATACATTTTTGCACAGTAAAATAATTAAATCACTTTTAGCAATTTTTTATTAGACCCTGGGTTTGGAACTTTTTTTGATAAATGTTGCATGTTGCCCACCCATGAGATAGTTAAACAAGAAATAAATAAGCATTTGATTTCTATCCTCTATCATCACTGTAAGCAGTGTAAAAATGTTTTAGTCATGTTGCATCACCAAACCAATGTTTCCTGTGTCCTTGTTTACCTGTGCCTGATAGCAAGTTAAGGAAAAATGCTGTCATAAGAATTATCAATAATTGTGACAAAAATGAAGACCACTTTGAAATCAATTATTGTTCTGGTATTATTATTGATCTGTTCAGTGAATCTTGTGTGGGTTAAATTTGATATTAAAAATTTAAAAAAACAAAAAATTTATAATTTATTTTCTTTGCTCCACAGCATGTGATGGAAAAAATTGATTGGAAGGATACAATCTTTTGTCTGTCTCCTGGACTTTTAGCCTTGGTGGATTCTAACTTTTTTTTCTGGTTGATTTCTGCATCAATGGCAGCAAAGGCAGCTTTCAAATCATTCTGACATAAATCAAATAAGAACCCTTAATTATTTTGTACTACAGAATTATCTGCATGATTTTTATAGCCCAAATATTTCATCTATTAAGTATAATTAAATTTCACAACATTCTGCACAAGCAAAGTGATTAATGTTATAGTTACCATACACAATTATTTTATTGGCTAGTAAAGTTTTTATAAAAAACATAAAATTTAACTTATTCTTGCCATAATTGGAGAAAAAAAATTGCTTTAAAGTTACAGCTTAAAATATACAGGAAGCTGGTTTTAATTCATAATTTAAAAAGCACATAATAAATGGGAACGCAAGTGACCACCCTATTAGGTTACCAGGTAAATATTTACCTAATTAACAAGCATTATTTTTCACCTTACATTAACCTTTCACTTAAAAGTTGACATTACCAAATGGGAATTCAGGCCTTAAAAATAAAAATAGATGCTCTATCACAATGAAGAAGAGCGTAATCATGACCAAAAATGTTAATTATAATAAAGTATTTTAACGCCTGTACAATACCTTTGTCTGCTTACACAGAAGTCCATAGTTCACTAGAGGAGACAGAATTTTGCCCTCCAATCTTTTCACCTAAAGTAAAAAATTGTTAACAGCTCTTTTAAATAATAAAGTAAAAAATGTTCTTATTTACAAAGAGTGTGGTGGAATAAATTTCTTAATAAAAGCCAAAACCAATTAAAATAAATCTTAACAATGTAAATTTATAAATACCCACATGAGAAACTAACTTATGTGAAATAGACACTTAAGAAAGCATCAATTGACATCACCTTGAATTTTTATGGTTTACTTTATTTTCTTACCTCATTTTAACACAGGAACCTGCATTACTATAGCTAGCCTTATTAATGGAAGGACATGACTAATGCAATCAAAACTACTATATAATTTATCATCTTAGTGATTTTAAAACAAAACTCTCCTATGTAATATAAATTACAATATTTATTTTTTTTAATATATTTTTTTTAGGATTTTTTTTGGGGCGCAACCCTTTTTCCTGTAGCTCACCTCAGCTTCCCTGTAGTCTTGGACAGCTGACAGGCTCTCTGCAAACTTGGTCATGCCAGTGCTCAGTGTTGGATTCCATTTCTCATACTCAGAGTACTCCATCAACTCTTTAGCCAACATGTCACCTACAGCATATTGTGGCAATCAAAGACAAAATAAAGGACAAACATAATTTAAGAAGATTGCATAGGCCTGTGTTCAGGTAAAGAAATAAAACAGGGCGGAAGAAAGCCTTAATCAAGACAACACAAAAAAGAATACATTGGTCAAAAGGTGTTCACTTGATATAATATAAAGATATAATGTACACATAAATGCTTGTTGGTCCAGGATAGAATAGTGGCAATAGATAAAGCTTTCAAGCTGGAATAAAGTCCTCTGAGAAAATCAATGGGTGAGATTTATTTTTATAAAAATGCTTTTAATTAAGTGTTTAATTCAAGCTGTAAAAATTGGGGTTTTAACAACAGGTAATGAACAGCACTATTGCGTATGTCAACGGGTGATCACCAAAATTACCTTTGTCTCGTAGCCTTGCGGTTTTGCGAGTGTATGAAGATGCAATGTCACATAATTGACCAAGGTGCTGTTCTATGTGTGTAATTCGATCCTGTATTACTTTAGACTGCTTCTCACTGTGTAAGGCACACAAAAAAATTCATTTCACTGATAAATGCCACAGAAATGATAGTTTTTGAAAAAAATTAAAATAATAAATGCTTTTCAAATTATTATAAATTTAAAAAGAGAGAAAATGAATTTTTAAAAAAGGAAGTGAAATTAATAAAGAAATATTCAAAATACAATATCAAAAGTATTTTTTTCTTCTCATTCTTGAGTCGAAATGAAGTACAAAAATAATCTTTAAAAAACAACTCAACTTTTGATCAGTTCATCTGTATCATAAAGTTAGGAAAAATGAATATTACTGCAAAGACATTTGTAAATGTATTTTTTAAAGTGTCACCCTGACTCTCTGAATTGTAAACAGTAACCATTGTAAACACACTGTTTGAAACACTCACCCTTGACTAGCTAGAGAAGCCAACCAAGTTATAAAAAGTTAGGAAGTGTTCATTGGTACTCAAAATACCTTGTACAACACTATTGGTACTCAGCTTAATAGCCTCTGATATAATAGTTTTAAAAATCATTATCATCAAGCTTCTCTGGTCTCACGGTAGTGAGAAGGATTGTTGTGTTATAGGCATTGGGTTTGGGTTTCAGTTATGCATTTCTTTTTCTTTTATTTTGGCATTTGCATTTGTCATTTTAAACTCAATTAGGTATTAGGATACTGGTTTCAATTACTTTCAATGATCTATAATTTTTAATTGTGAGATTAGGGTTATCTTATCTTAGATATACAGACGCTCCTTCTATGCAGAAGATAGTTGCGTCCACAGACCATGACAGATGATCTGTTGGCAAGTGATGCAGCATTCACAGGCCACGGCTTTTGTGGGTTCCACGCATTACCCAGCTGCCTAACTACATGTAGTGTTAGGTACCCGTTCGGAGCGGGGTGACTCAAGGACGCCCTAGGCCCCGGGAACAAACCCTTGCCTTCACACGGATTCGAAACCGTGACCATCGGTACGACAGTCCAGTGCGCTGCCACTCGACCACCGCGTCCCTTAGGGTTCCTTATGTTAAGACATTAATTAAATTAGGTAATCAAGGAGAATAATGTACGGAAGTATTAATCATGTTTATCTGTTACTTAAATTTTAAATTTAAGGTTCTCAAATTATCTAAATAATAAATATTTACTGAGAGACAATAAAATCTTATTATACTATACTAATAAAAGGCTAACTCATCACTAATTCTCCAACTTCCCGTTTCGGAAGAAGACTGAAATTTTGGTAACTATGATACTGGCTAACAGTCGTTTCTTTGTCTTAAGATTTTTAATGAATGATCTTTTTGGCCTAGAAGGCCGCAAGGCTGATCCTGTAGCCGTAGTACAGACAAAGCATGAGCAAGGAAACAATGGACTATTTAGTTTAATTTGAACCTTTATAACTTAGTTACATACTACAAAACTCTGCTTTACAAATCTGAAAATCAGCGCAAAAATTGTAGAGTAGCAATGTAGTAATAATAGCCAACCAGCTATTGGTAGTTTAGTACCAATACTTGCCAATAGTCACAGCCAAAAATTAATAGGCTAAACAAATTACAGTAGAACCCGGTTAAGTCGACTGCCTAGGGGTATGCCAAAAGGCGTCGAGCTAACCGATGATCGAGTTAAACGAAAACCAATATGGCTGCAAAATATTACCATGTGCTTGAAATTTCTTTATGTACATGATGTGCGTTAATTAGTGATGGGACGATTAATCGGAATCGTATCGGAATATCGGGACCCTAATATTTCTTCACTCTTTCCTAAGGTTGTTAAGACCGTTAGTTTTTAAGGACCGCTTAAATATAACCAGGGTTCCCACTCAGTCAGGAAAATGGGAAAAAGTCGGGAATTCTTTTTAAAAAATTTCTCGGTCTTGAAAGTAGGGAAATAGTTGGGAAAAGATATGACCAGTTGGAAATTTGTATATATATATTTTTTTTTGCCGAAGTAAATGACTTTAATTACGTCTCTGTGGTCATGTTTTGATTCCATTTAATAAAAAAAAAGTTACTAGTTTATAATTGCGCATGCGTTAAAACTAAGGTCACATTTTTGCCTCGCCTTGTCCCATGACGCCTGAGGCGTGGCATGTCACCGCCGCTCGCGTTTGCAATGCCCGTCGAATCAGCGAATTAAAAAAAAATTAAACATATCAATATGGTAATTTTAAGTTTAATGCTTTTGACGTGCAGGATATCTGTCACTATGAGACCGCACTCGAATTTCCTCAGTCAATCAAACTTGTAATTTGTAATATAAATAGTAACAATTGCGACCTTGATTTGACCGTTTATCACATCAAAGGCGCACTGTGTGTTAGACTGACCTTGGCAACTAAGCAAATTTTAAAAAAAATCATGAAGTGTATATTATATATATACTGGAATATTAAGAAAATGATTTTATTTCACCGTCACGCGCGTGTTAGTCACAGTCATGTATCTTACTGGTAACAAAGCAACAACAAACTTTTAAAAGAATAATAATTTTTTATTTAATCAAATAAAAACCACCGTCGATTCTCAATACAAAACTTTATTTTATTTTCTAAAGATATTCGTTTATCTTAAAAATTAAAATGATTATAATGCGTCAGAAAATTAATTAAGTTTAATAATAATATTACATACTCGATAGAGTCGCATCAAACTAATTCACACATGGATCAAAGTGAAACAAGATAAAAACATCCTGTAATTTTTATTGAAATCTCGTTAAATCACACATTAGCCGGAAGTCTCGAGGAAAGCAAGATTTCAATGCTATTTTCAACCAAAAATGCGAGAGTGCGTCGCTAGGCGAACAGAAGGGGATCGAGCTAACCAACGATAAGTTGCAAATTTGGCCCTCTTTTGAGCTCGAGGTATTAGGTTTTGGCGACTTTAAAGAATCGAATTAACCGATGAGAAAATGCTAAGACAAAGAGAGAATTTGGCGGTTCAAATAAAAAAAGGTCAACTTAATAGGGTTGGCGAGTTAACCGGGCTCGAGTTAAGTGGGTTCTACTGTACCTACACACAAAAACATTATTAGGCCTGATAATCTTGTAATATTATTAAAATATTATAGTTCTATGAATTTCTATCTATATATATATTTCACCAAAACGAGTATGTGCAAATGAGCATGATGAATGACCCTCGCTGGGGTGGACCAGTCACAGTTTGCAAGCGTAGTGGGAGGAAAAGGACAAAAAAAAGAGGGGGGGGTGGCAGCAATGCTTCTTGCGTTCACTTGCGTTGTTCCTTCACAGAATAACATGATTCGTAGTGTAGTGGTCATCACGTCCTCCTTGCACGCCAAAAGTCCTGGGTTCAAGCCCCCGCTGGAACATTTTTTTTATAAAAAAAAATGTTTGTTGTTGCCCGTTCTTTTCCCACTTTTTTGCGATCATGACTAACCCTCGCTAGGGTCGGCCAATCACAGTTTAAGGTTGGCAATGGATGGTAGTATAGCAGTGGCGTAGCTAGGAATTTGTAGGGGTTCGGAGGCCCGGGGTGCTTAACCGCCATAGTGGGCCCCACATACATGGTGGTGGCGTATTATTTAATGAAAATGTAAAAAAAATGTTGAACACTAATTTGGGGGCCCCCCTCAAACGAGGACTGGGGGACCTTTGAATTTGGACCCCCTTCCGATCCCACAGCTAGGCATATAAGGGTGGGGGCATGTAACAACAACCGCAGTGTGCATGTCTCCACGTTTACTCGCTCTTTTTTTAAAATTACTTAGTTAACTGAGTGCTGCTGTTTGTTTTTGTTCTCTCACCCCCCCCCCGTTTTTTTGCACTATGATGAGCAAGTCTGCGGCGTATTGGGCCTAAAATAATAATAAGACATAACTCAAGTTGAGATGTCGAGTTGAGGCTTGTTTTCACGTTGTTCATTGTTAGACTTAGACTAATGTGTAGGCGAGTAATTTTCTACTTCACTTTTTTTTTAATTGCCATATTGGATCAGTAATAACGATGGTTTATTCAACGTCACAATTTTTTTTAAACTAGTCCCCTGGTAAAAATAAATATTAAAATAATTTACACACCTCCGATGAATTTCGGCTCCAGAGCGACTCATCTTGTTTTGGTCTGGAATCTACGTCAGTGCTTGGCTAGACATCAGTCGCAGCAGTTTATTATTTAATTCATAAAAGGTTGATTCATACTGAAACTAAATACCAATATAATTTTTATTAAAATTTGATGCCAATTTTTTTTAAATCTTGAAAAAAAAATCAGTTACAATCTAATTAAAATGTTTAGGTCGTAAACCTTGAAAGGTTGTTAGTAACGGCAACGGAGACTTACATAATATTTATTTGATCGGAGTTCGGAGTTTAATTTGACACACACGATTCACAAGCACGGTGAACATAAATAATTTACGGAGTTACCTCGTGTTTTTGATGCATATGAATATGAGCGGTCAAATTTGTTCGCCTATTGATACTATATTTAAATTTTAAAAGTTTAAACAGTCTGTAGACATAACAGTTAAACGAGACCATTTATTATATTGTCTTATACATAATTCACTGATTGAAATCAAGTTTGTTACGGCTAAGTAGCATCGAAAAAAATGTTTAATTCGGTAATTTCATGAATTGTCTAATTTAAGGATTTGGCAACAACAAATGTACGTATACACTTCGTACATTGAAATATAGCTAATATGTAACGAAGTGGGTAGACACCACGCAATGCGCGGCATTCACTGTAAAACTTGGGTGTAGCGTAAACGTGACGTCACATTTTGCTCTTACTACTTTATAATATTTTTAAAAATTCATTAGTACAAGAGCTTCTGTGGTCTCACGTTAGGACATTAGATTCTTCAACTCTAGGTGTCAGGTGGAGGTTCGAGTTTCGTTTGAGTCATCTTTTAAAAAAAGTTTGTTGTTTCAGTTTTTAGGGACTGGGTTAGGTTTAGTTGTCTATTTTTTAAATTAAAATAGAAAAAGAGTTTCGTTTGAGTCTAAGGTTGTAGTTTCAGTTTTAGGGTCTGGGTTAGGTTTAGTTGTCTATTTTTTAAATTAAATTAAATTAAATAGAAAAAAACAACAAATATAATATAGCAACCAAAAATATGATTTATCGAGCGCACCGTTCTCTTTGCTTTTACCAAATTAATTTTAAAATCATAAATCTTTTTTAAAATAAATTTTAATCTATTAAGGTGGACTGGGAATACCAAAATAAACAGACTGTGTAATGCGTGCCATCCACCCAACTGAGTGGACACCGCGCAACGTGTCTACCATCGGCCAATATGTAAATGTTAGAAGGCAAGGGCTATAACTTGCCTATAACTAAAAGTAATAAGTATAAGTAACTTATTTTTTTTAATTTGTCGTTTATGCTATGGAGATGAACCTAGTGAAATCCAAAATAAACTACTTTAATGAGAAATAGCACAAATTAAAATATATACCAATGTCAATGACCAATGTATTCTGTTCCCCAATAATGGCCCTATCAGTGTAAATTAAGTAACTAGTCAACTAGTACTAGTTAGTTAGTAATAGTATAAGGTATAAGTACAGTACAGTATTACTCAGTATAAGTATAGTACTATACTATAGTTAAGTAAAGTAATAGTCAATAGTAGTATTAGTATTTTACTACTATTAGGCAGGGCATTCAAGTCGCGGAAGCTTCCCTTACAGCCAGGAGCGAGGGGAAGGGGGGTAGAGGAGGAAACGCCATCATCCCATTATGAGGATGGACGGATGCCATAGCAGTATTAGTATTGTACTGTATTATTGTCTGTAGTACTAGTTACTAGTCGGTAATCCCTTATTTCAGCGCATTTTAAATTTTTAGAACAAAATAAATAAAATAACTTACTTTTACTAATACTAATTTAAACACTTAAATCAGAAATAAAAAAAGTATTTAAATTTAATTCTTAACTTAATGCTTTACAATTAGTATTTCAATTTCGTGTGTTTTGTTGAGTTTAAAGGGGTTTTTAACTTAGAAAAACGTTTTTTAAAGCAGACCTCAAACAACAATGGCGCCGTTAGTCACAGAAGATAGTGAAATATACAAATTTTTATTTCTTACAAATCGTAAAATAGTCATTTTATTTCAACAAAAAAAAATGTTTTAATTTTAAAATAAATTTCATAATAATAATAAATGAAGTAAGTTTGAAAAAATGTTTATTTTGATGACTTGAATTACTGGAAATATAAAATGCGCTGAAATAAGGGATTACCGATTACCGTACTAGTCTATTACGACTTACTGACTAGACTAGTACTAGTATTCAACTGGTGTATGTGGGCTAGTTGTAGATTAAGTGTAAAATTAAGATAGGCAATGCTTTTGTAGGTAAACTTTTTTTTTCATTTTCAGTGTTAAAATGTGTAAGTTGCACTCAAACTCAATCATGGCCATGGGCCATGGGTTTGTACATGCAGGCTGATTTTTGAAAACTTAAGTTGAATATTTTAAATTAGTTTAATAAGACCACAGCCACTTTAAGAATAATCAATGAATAAGTAGAAATTGAGACAGTGCTATATAAATATAATACTGGAGAATATTCAAAACTGACTAGAATAACACCATTAGTTAAATCATTAAACCTTGAAACACTAGAGGATAGAAGAACCAACAGCAAAGTAGTAATCATACATAAAGCAATTTATTCTAATTTAGAAATACAACACAAAGATAACTTAATACAACCCTCAGATAGACATAAGGATAAAAACACCTTTCTTATTCCGTATGCAAGAACAAACACATACAAGTTTTCCTTCTTCCCGTCCGGAATTCGGGCGTGGAATGGGTTGCCTGAAGAATCCAGGAAAACCAACACTTTATCAACATTTAAATCTCTAATAAAAATGCAGGACTAAACACAAACCATAGATAAGCGTAGGACGCAATAATCTTCTGTATAGAAGGAGCGTCTGTAAACAGATAAGATAAGATAAGAAATTATCAAATTGATAATCAATTTATTATTGATGTAGTCTAGTTTTCAGTTTGACAATTTTCTGGTGATTTTGGGAGTGTATACTGTAGGTTAAAAAAAGACAAGTTCCTAAAAATCCTAAATTGTTAAAATATAAATGTAAAAAACTGGTATTACAACTGAATTTGAAATTCTAATTCTAAATAACTAAGTCTAAATGTCTTACTCTTTCATCAACAGATATTCAAACTTCAAACAGTTCACAGTGCTCTCTCAAAGATTGGATATACTACATGTATTTTGATTAATCGCAACCGCACTGTTACAGAAACACTGAAAGGTATTCACAATGAATACTGCATCTAGCAGTAGTGTTAAGCGCCGTACCTCAAAAATAGTAGAGGAGCGTAAGTATCCTGGATCAGGTCAAAAGCCTATAACCAGACGCTCGTTTCGCACACCCATTCAAACTGTGCCCCTTAAATCAGATGGAAGCAGACCAGAAAGATCAGCCAGCAAATCGTTTGTGCTTATTCCACCAGATCAAGGTGAAAAAGAAACTCCAAGGTCTTTGGTAAGGATTATTGGTTATTTAAATTAGTAATTTTTGAAATTACAGGGGGAAAAAAATAAAAGCAACATTGCTAGCCCAACTGGAATGAGTTGCCTGAACAAACCAGGAAAACGAACACAATATCTTTAAAAAATCTAATAAAAATACTAGACTCTACTTAAACCATGGCCAAATGTATGACATAATAATCGTCTGTATAGAAGGAGCGTCTGTAATATATAAGATAAAGCATAATCTTTCATCATGTTTCGAAGTATTAGCAAAGACTTAAGGGCAGCAATGTTTTCTTTAAGCTGCGCGGCCATGCAGATATCTAATCGACGCCACGCAGCAGTTTAGAATTGCCGCGCAGAAATTTTTAAAAAAATGTTGTAGAAAAAATTGATGCTCTGCAACTTTGCACACGAGTTTTCTTACTTTGCGTACGGACCAACGAACCTTAAAGGGAATATTGACAGGCAGTAGGCAGTTATTAAATTTTTAAAAAAATTTGAGACATATTTATTTACAGATTCAAGGGTTAGTGGCCGATTCCAAAACACAGTCTGTAACACAAGTCAATAAGAAAAGAAAGCTCTCAATGACTCCAGTTGAAAAAGACAGTACCTTCAAGGTACCAAAGTCAACAGACATGGTATTACGGAATCATACGCAAGCCCTACTTAAGGCACCTGACACGACACCCAGAACCAAGTACACACCTCGCACTAATATTTGGAACCTGATCATGGATGGTAATATTTTGTTTTCAATGTGTCTGCTTTATTACTGAAAAATTAATGCAGTTAAATTAATTTTCTTTAACACCTTTATTATTATTATCTTGCCAATGTAAGGAGTAAAAAAAAATAAGTCATGTTAAATGCATACAAAATCCTAATTTATTCTTATGTTTGACTCCAATAAATATCATATTTATTCTTACTGGCTATTTTAAGAATTGAGAAATATATAAAAATGCTTCACTTGGTTGTTATTACAAGTCACATTAATATGTGCATTGCATTGATAAGTATTTTATACAAAAACTGATCAATTAAAAAAAATATTTTTTTTGAGGTACCAACAATTTTCAGTTAATGTTATTTTTTTTTCCTTCAACTTCAAGCTCTTTGTTACCTTGTTCAACATATTATAAATTTAATTTTAAAGGGAGTTAAGTCTTATCATACAAACTAAAAATACCCAATACCTATTAATAATGGTACGTAACCTAATGAAAAGATTATAAACGGCTGATGACACATAATATGTAGGGGTCTACCGATATATCGGCATCGATATCTGGATATCGGCAATATCGGTATCGGTAGCATGTAAAGGTCCCGATATTGACGTCACCGATATTTCATAATAAGTGACATTTTGACCCCCCCAAAAAAACAAACGGAAACTAAAAAACTGTCATTTAGATTTACAATATCTCGACAAATTATTATATCGACCCCGATACCGGTATTGAAATAGTCAAAAGAGTCCTAGTATTAATATGTGCAGCCACGATACAGTGTACCATGTGCTTTGATATTGTTTAGGTATCTGCCGATTTTCGTATGCTCAGAAATACTGTTTGAATAGTGCCGATGCCAAGTATACCGTAATTGCTCTAATAAATGTATAACATGTAAATATTATGTTCACATAATTGCTCTAATAGCAAAGATGCACGCAGATGTCTAAAACATTTCGTTTCGTATGGAATAACAAAATTTACCGTGTGAAGACTTGTTGTCATTGGCAACCATTCAACCTTCAACCTCATTTTCATTCTATTACTAGTATTACAATTACTTTGTCCACATTGTTTCATTCATAAAGGTGGCCGTGTGCAAAAGCCATTAAACTATTGGTTAGAATTAATAATTATGAGTCAAGGTTGAAGTTTCAAAAGGACTTCTTAATTTTGCTTGTACATTTTTATAAAGGACGGTTACTTTTGTTATGTGTCCTATGTAGGTCATGATCTGGAACTTGTAAACACATCGGAAATTCGTTTCGGGAAAAAAAAATCGGTAATATCGGCAAAACTGGATATCGGTAGACCCCTTAATTATAAAATATAAATAATTCCGAGTGATAAATTTAAGAATGACGTCATCAAATAAGACCGCTGGTTTTTGTCCGAACAAATACTCATATCAGCACTCATATCGGCAAAAAAAATATCGGTAATATCGGTATCAGTGATATCGGCAAAAAGGCATATCGGTAGACCCCTAATAATATGTATGTGAAATAGCATTTCCTTGATTGACCTTTCTTGTTATATTTTTCTATAACTACAGATGTTGAAACAGATCCAGCTGAGAGAACACAAAGTGTGGAAAAGACTCAGGCCTACAAATTACGCCGATCAGAATTGCAGAAGGACGATTGGGGGCAACATGTGACACTTTCTCCTCTGCATGCTTCTCATCAAAGGTAAGTGTTACGTTCTGTGTTCTGGGTAATTGCATGACCAACAAGGACAGGTTAAAACTCAGTGTAACTCCAACACCATCAGAACATTCATAAGTTTAATATTGTAGAGGATCTGTGCCGGGGTTTCTAACTTAGTTGTTCGTTCACTCCTCTTGTTTAAAGCAATAACAACAACACACCACTCAGCAAGCCAATTATTTATTTGAGTACAACACTTTCTCATCTGGCCGTCGTTACGTTACTTCGTGCTCAGTCTACGTTCCGTCTTATATTCTTGTGGCACCCCAGACTCCTACTTCATGGCTCCTTGGCTACTCTATCGGCACCCTGGCTACCCTACTCGTGGCTCCCTGGCTTAGTACTCTCGTCTAACATTTTCCCTGTCATATAGTATCCCTGACTGCCCTATGTTTAACCCTTAACATACCTGGCTGGCCCGAGACACATATCCCCAGAAGTGATAAATGACCATACGAGTTTCTGATTGGTTAAAAATTATTTAGTTTATGCAAATCTACAAAGTTTCCCACAAAGTTATTTAGGTCGCTGAAATACAATATTTGCTTCTACCCCGACTTAGACCCTGGGTCAATGAAGGTACAAACTCTCCCCCCCTCCCCCCTGTTCTCATTAATTTCCCACCTCATGTACATCTACATGACAGGTTATTCTACTGTCTTGCCCCAAAAGTTTAAATACAATCTCCCTGTACCCTGGGTCACCTTTCCTAATCACCCCTGCCGGGTCCTCCTGTCCCCTGGGTAACCTCTACGTGGTTGTCCTGTCCCCTGGGTAACCTCTACGTGGTTCTCCTGTCCCCTGGGTAACCTCTACGTGGTTCTCCTGTCCCCTGGGTAACCTCTACGTGGTTCTACTGTCCCCTGGGTAACCTGCATTCTCCACAACATCATCCAACAATGTCCTTCCACACACAACAGCAATCCTCTAACTGACCACCGACTCTCAACCGTCCCTACCCTACGTCACGTTCACTATCTCGCTTCACATCCCCTCACGTTAGTCATACTAAAAATGTGTTAATATAATGCGCACCGAGCAAAAGACTAGTATAAATATTCACATATTGGGAAAACCCCATTAACCTATAATATTTCCTTGACAGTAGGCGTAACTGAATCTATAGGTGTCTTCTATTCTGAACATAAATTTATATTCAAACAAGTATGTTTAGTTTAGTGTTGATTATGTTTAGTTTAGTGTTGATTTTGTTTAGTTTACTGTTGATTATGTTTAGTTTACTGTTGATTTTGTTTAGTTTACTGTTGATTATGTTTAGTTTACTGTTGATTTTGTTTAGTTTACTGTTGATTTTGAAGTGTAGTCCACCTATGGTTGAAAATCAAATAAAGTTTAAAGTTGTTTTTTTCTTTGTGCATTTCTTACTTCAGCAACAGCTCTCCTGAAGAGCAAGATAAATCCACTCCCAATAACACACCAGGGGCTAGAACAAGAAAAAGGTTTATTTTAGAGCAAGCTGCCCAGGCGCATGAGGCCAATATGTTAAGTCAGCCATCTACGTACCAACAGTTTGGTCAAACTACTGGCGGTCCTAGTCAGCCATCTATGTCCCAACAGTTTGGTCAAACTACTGACGGTCCTAGTCAGCTATCTACGTCCCAACAGTTTGGTCAAACTACTGACGGTCCTAGTGTTAGTCTGGCTGTGCATCAATCCAACACCAGAGAAAAGATTGATTCGAGAGCTAAACTTAATCAAATAAGTGGTGGAATGAAACCAGCTCGTAATAACAATATGTCTGCTACTCCCACGCAAGAAGCCTTGACCGCTGACTTATCTGTTGACATTGAGGGGACGACAGATCAACCATTGATGAGTCATTCAGAAAAGGACGCACCAGTTGCAGGAACGACCTTTTTAAACTCCATTGGTCATGGGTCAAGAAATCTTGAAGATCCGCCTAGTGGTAATAAAACACCAGCGGTGTTGAAAAAAACAGAATCTTCAGTACTGCCACATGCAAGCACAGTGAACGATGATGACCCCTTGTCTGCACTTGGTGATGATTTGCCAGCCCAACAACCTGCAGCAAGTGTCTATGATATCCTTGAAGGCAGCACCAGTGAAGATGAGCAGAACTCTAAGACGACTGCATCTGTTAGCCAAAGAATGACCAAAAGGAAAAGAAGAAGCAGTTCAATTATACTTGTGAACTCAAGAAAAAAATTGAGTCAACTGACCCTTGACCAGAAACATACAAATTCTATCACACATACTTCCTCTTCCACAAGATCAAAACAAAATGAAACTAACACTGGGGTGATTACCCCTACTGGTAACATCACTGCTAGTGTAACTCACGGCCTGCGATCATCCACACCTGTACCACGCAGAGGATTCCTACACTCTACTAAAATGCATGAGACTAACTCGTCACATTTATCCACGATGGATAATAATTTTCTGGAGTATTCTGAAGCACCTCACATTACAGATCTGTCTCCTATTCGACCAGTCACGAGGTTCCAGAATCATAAGGACTTGGGAGAGCAACAAGATTTGATACACACAGTACCCAGTGACAAGAATCAAGAAGATAACGCTCTAGAGGTGACAAGTAGAAACAAAGAATATAATGATTCAGATGATCCTTCCAGAAATGAGAATTACAATGAACCTGATCCAGTTCTGGGAAATAAGGAACACACCACCCCAGTAAAAATTCAAGAGCATCCCAGAAAATTCACACATAGTCAACTGGCCAGTGGCATTGATGTTGCTACCAGCGATCATGAAAGTGACACCAGTGGCGTGGCAGCTGTAATTAAAGCGTCCATTATAGGTGAAAACAGACTCAGGCTTGAAGGCCACAGTAATGACCAGGAAGTGATGACCACTTTTAAAGACCGCAAGAGCATGAGTCAAGTTTCCAAAGATCGTGGGAGTAAAGATGCTGATGCCATGAATCCTCAACGGCAAAATGAAGGTAAAGACAGAGTGATTTAAAATTTATTGTTAATTACTGTAAAGTAGAGAGTTCTAATATAACATCTTAGACTTAGATTACAAATATTATAATGAAGTAAATTTTCTGTCTGTGATAAAATGGGTTATTGAAGAAGTAATCCATGAAAGATTATCTCTTAGTTAAACCAGTCTGCCTGTGGTTTATGTAACTTGCACACTGACTTTGACAGTTTATCGCTGTTATTTAAAAGTGCTTTATCTAACATTTTTAGAATGCCATACCCAAAGCTGCTGCTTAAATTCTCTTCAGATTTTTAATATTTTGACTTAATTTTGCCTTCTCATTGCTCTCCAATGATGGTGTGTGGAATCTGCTTGAAGTGGCTTATAGCCCCTGCCTGACTTTTATACATGTTTACAATTTAGGTTGGCTCCCTTTCGGTAAAGTCATATGAAAAGAAAGGGATTAAAAGCCACAAGGCAAAACTTTGTTTTTATCACCATGTTATATTATATAGAACTTTCTTAAAGAATTGTATAAATTTCCTTGGTGTATTTAGCCTCAATGTTTTGACCCAGTTAAATAGAGGGTGAGAGCCAATCAAATAGGTGTTGCGATCCGAATAGATTATTTTTATGATGGAATTATTAAATGAATGTCTCAAGTTCAATATGTTGTTTTTTTTAAAATTTCTACAGATGACAGTGAAAGAAACTTGCCAGATGAGAGACAAAATGCTTCAGACAAAGAAGAGAGACAGGACGCCTCAATGGTAAGTTTAAAAAAAATAAATTACAATCATTCACTCTCAAAAACACATATAACATAACTATGTAATATAATCTGACTATGACATTACCCACAGTATTTTAGCTCACATTTGACTTATGACTGATGTAATGGAAAACTAAGGCTAGAAGCTGGGGGACACATTTATTTAAAGTATTAAATGAACCAAAGTTTAAAGATTCCAAAGCAAGAAACTAAATTATTTTTTACCATCAGTTATTTATTAATGGCCTTTCTTTGATGCATAGAATATATATATATATATATAAATATCCTTTTTTCTTCAGCCCAGTGAACAAGAAGAGTATACCGAACTTCCCAGGTAATTTAAGTTATATCTTTTGTTATAACATGGAGTGGATGAGATTTCAGAAAAAGTTTTAAATTTAAACAGATATGTAGCTATCCTTATCATAAAACATTTCAGGAGGAGAAATTGCAATTTTCAAACAGAATTTATGCATTACAAAATTACAGTATTTACAGTTACAGTAATTTTAATTTAATTTCAAGCAGGGGATTCAAAGAATGTCCAACCTTTGATTTTCTTTTAGTGGTTTATATCCCCTGACTACACCAGATCTGAACTTGATAAATAGGCAGGACATTTCAGCCGCACATTTGCAAGACAGGCAGTCTACAAGTAAGGTCTCTGGTGGAGCTAAACAAAGGTGAAAACATATTCCTTTCCCATAATTCTTACATTCACCAAAAAATAATTGTTTTGTGTGTGAGTTTTTTTTAATTAGTGTTACTATTGGGTTGTTGCCTAAATGAAACTTTAGAATTTATAATATTTTTTTTAAAAAAATTAGTTTGAATCACAGTAAAATTTATTTATTTTCAAAATGTAATTATAAGAGCATTGTGCAAACATGTTATGGTAATAAATGTGTATATTTACCTACAGAAATGTTAACCAAACTAAACCTAAAGCTGGCCCAGCCAGAAAGCCGAGAGTGAAGCCCACAGCAAAGTTAACTGCACTTCCTAGAAAGTCTGTCAAATTTTTTGCAGAAAGGCATTCTTCAATGAAACTGTCACCAGATGCTATTGATGAAATTATGAAGGTGTATGTACATGATGTTCATTGTTTTAGAAATACTTGCCATGTTTGGTGCCAATTTTTGAACCTCAAGTCTGCCATTGTATAAGATTTTGACCCCCGTAAGTCAAATTCTTACATGATAGGTCTTGAAATGTTTTTTCTTACAGTGCTCTTAAAATATCTTTTGCATTTTATTGATGCAATTTTTCTTCTTCTTTACTTTGAGGTCGAATGGAAGGTAATGAGGATTCTGGTCCTATGTATTTACTTTTTGCACCCTTTTTAGATACGTTTATTTTTATGTGGCAGCTTCTTATTCTAAGGCATCCCCATGACTTGGAATAATGTTCAGGAGATTCATGTAGAATCTCTTAGAGCAGTGCTTAGCACTACATTAGATGGTAATATTTTTTAACAGTCGAAGATTATGGTGTAATTATGTTTCTATGGTTTTTTTTTATTAACATAGGTCTGAAATTTTTTGGGATGACACCTTTAAAGCCCTGGAAAGATATGCTTTGCATGCTGGGAGAAAAGTCATCGGTGATAAAGATGTCATTCTTCTGATGAAGACGTAAGTATTTCAAAATGTTTTATTAAATAAAATCCTCTTTATTCAAAACCAAACAAGCCCGTAACATTGACTTATTCTTCCCACACCAGAAGTTTTGTTGGTCTTTCTGTCTCTGTTAAGTTTTGTTACTATTTATTAAAGATGGAAATTTTTGTTTTGGTCTTTTGAATGAGGGCCAACTGAAATATGCTGATGTGTTATTGAAATCAAATTTTGTCATAACCAGAGCAATGTTCCCTCTAAGTCTAAGGTTCGTTGGTATGTGTGCAAAGTAAAAGAACTCGTGTGCAAAGTTGCACAGCATCCATTTTTTGTGCAATATTTTACAAAATTTGCTGCGCAGTATCTCTAAACTGCTGTGCGGCGTCGATCAGATATCTGAGCGACCACGCAGCTTAAAGGGAACAATGAACCAGAGGTTCTATTGATAGATTTTAGCCATTAAACAAAAAAAACTTTAAAAAATTTTCACAAGAAGTATTCAACTTCATACAAAATTACAAGCCAAACTTTTATTAAAATAATTTTTTTGAGATTCACATAACTTTTTTTTTAAAAAAAGGAAACACACTAGTATTTATAAGGGTGCCTCCTGAAATACTGTAATCACCAATTTACAGACCAGTTAGATTTTCATTAAATACCTTTTTTTTTAAATTTGATTTGCCCTCGAGCATTGGTTTGTGTGAATGTCAAATTGTTTTGTTTTTTTTTACTTCTAGGCAACGGTTGATAACAGGAACTGAAGACTTGTATAATAAGATCAGAGAGTATCTCCCTATGGAACTTAGGACTCAGCTGATTCCCTGTGCTAAATTATAAATAGCAAAATAGTTTTTGTTTGAATTGTATTTATTCCACTTCTCTCCACTGTGTGTTCACTGCTGTCTCACACACAAACAAAACTTCATATCTAATTCCCAAACTGTAAAAACCAAAAGTTCCTTTTATTCACTCATTTTGTATTACCCTAATATGAAAATCTGCCCATGAATCTCATTGGTTTAATATTCCTGGAAAAGTTCTTAACTCCTAGGTCTACTTAAGGGATATGTAGATTTTTTCCAAAGTTTTTTTTCAAACCTATGAATAATCCTTGTGTTTCATGTGCTGAATATTAACTTTTGGTTATAAATTATGAAAAATGTAATAGTACATTAATTCTTACTACATAGAACATATATATATGCATAGAAAGTTTTCAAAGTGCGTTAATAAATTATAGCACTCCAGATTTTATTCCTAGGATTGGGAGAACAAACCATGTCGCCAGAAAAAGTGCAATCGACCGTTCAGTTTAGGAATTAAAACCACTTACTGGCCAAATAAAAATTTTAAAGTCAATTATCTTATAATTAAAATCTTAATGACAAAGTTTCAAAGTTAAATGAAACATTGCATTTTATTTATTTTGTTTCTTCCTAATTGGCTTTCATTTATTTAATTTTAGATTTTGAAAGATGATATGATTTAAGGCTGTTTAATACAGCGAAGTCAATAGTGTGCTCAGCTCACAAGCTGAAGTGCGCGGGATCTAGCCCACGTTAAGCCACAATTAATAATGTTGATTAATGGTTATTGCTAAAAAGTTCTCCGCTGACTTGGAGAGGAGATGGGCACCGCCAAGTCTACCAAGCCCTCGAGAAAGTTCTAATGGAAACATTAGAATCCCCTACAACCAAAAAAATGTTATGGGACAAAAAAAAATACATTAATTAAACGCCATTT
Source organism: Ampullaceana balthica (assembly GCA_944989445.1). Taxonomy (NCBI): domain Eukaryota; kingdom Metazoa; phylum Mollusca; class Gastropoda; family Lymnaeidae; genus Ampullaceana; species Ampullaceana balthica. Next base: position 1,212,222 of record CALYLW010000118.1, read on the forward strand.
TGAAAAAGCCCACAACTTTTGAGTCAAAAGGCCGATGGTGGTGAATAATTTTATTCAACAAAATTAAATTCAAACATTGATGTGTTATTTCAATTTAGATACAAATAAAACAAAAATCCCTCAAAATAATTTAGTTCATTAATAGTTTTCTCATTCAACAAAAACATGCAAATTAGTTTGCACTCTTTTGGGAACATAAATTTGTGTATATTGTTCTTTGTTGAACTCTAATTTACAATAATAATTTTGCTAATTTTTTACATAATGGTATTTTTTGAATATAAAAGATGAATAAAACTTATTTTAACACAATGAAAATAAAAACCAGTCTTGATTTCTTTTAATACTAATACATAGTTTAATTTATAAATCTGTCCAAAAATTCATCATTAAAACTTTAAGTTTAAGAGCCTTATGTCTGTAACTTCATTAGCAATACTCCTAAAAATCTTCCACATCTCTCTCTAACATTTTTTGTTTAATCTTGGAGCTGCCTTTCTTTTCTTTTAGCAACAAGTTATCTAGTTGGGGCACCAGTTTCTTTGAATCCAACTCTGCGTCTGGCGTGGGTGTTGCTTCTAATGTATCCGGTTGAAATTTTACTCTTTCTCTCTGCGCTACGATTTTCTTCAACAGTTTGTCTCTAGGCACACCATAAATGTCAGAACGAAATCTAAGACCTTGTGTCAATGAATCCTCATGGGACTCTTCAGGTGTTCCAGCAGGAAGATCAGAGTTTGAGACAGCGCTCTCTGGTAAATAAGGTTCTTGTGTATTTTGGACACTATCAGACTTGTCTGTAGTCATCATATGTGTCGAGTTTTGGGATAATTCTGTAGCAATGTCATCGTCCTTAACCTCTGATATCCTGCTGGGGATTTCTCCGTAACCTCGGACCTGAAAATGTGGATTTGATGGGACATAATCAGGTCCATAGTCGGCTATTTCAAGTAACTGATCAATTAGAGCCAGGTCTCCGTAAGACTTGTCCTTCTTAAAGATTATTGGTGGAATACGCCCCAAAACATGATAGGAAATGAGTAAACTTCTGTATGGGGAGGAAAAATGAAATGTATGTAATTATAAATAATTGATATTTTATAATAAAAATGTGTAAGTAAGACTCGTTTTATATACTGGTTGCTATCTAAATATTCAATACAAAAATGAATTAATGGAACTGCAATAACTTCTAAACTTAAGGTTAAAGCATGCTTATTTGTTACATTGGAAAATATTTAAGCAAACAGTAATCGGAATTGGTTCAGATTTCTTAAATCAGACTTTATTAAAGGAGATTTTCAAGCAGTGGTCAGCAAGGTCTAAACATTCCCCCAGATACTCGATACAAACTACCTCCTATTCCAGATTGCAACAACACCCACCTACAGTCTAATTAGTTGATGCCCTTTTTGTTCCCCTACAACAGCGGTTCTCAACCTGTGGGTCGCGACGGGTTTTCTAGGGGTTGCCAAATATTCACTATAATTTACTATAGTGCAAATTTGCTCTATTTTGTTAAAACTATTTTGAAAATGACTGATTTAAATTTCATGGGGGTTGTGGGTCAAATGGATTTTATAAAAAGGTGTCGCGACCCGAAAAAAGGTTGGGAACCACTGCCCTACAATACAGCTGCTCCAAACTCAGAATGAGGCTCAGGATTAATTTGAGAATTTACGTCCACACTTGTATGAAATAAAAGTGTCTGGGAAGGATGATGAAGGATATATACAAGTTCACCTGCTGGGCTGTTTTATTGACCTCTCACTGGGGTCAAGGCTTGTGTAGGTTGTTTTATTGACCTCTCACTGGGGTCAAGGCTTGTGCAGGTTGTTTTATTGACCTCTCACTGGGGTCAAGGCTTGTGTAGGTTGTTTTATTGACCTCTCACTGGGGTCAAGGCCTGCGCAAGTTGTTTTATTGACCTCTGACTGGGGTCAAGGCCTGCGCAAGTTGTTTTATTGACCTCTGACTGGGGTCAAGGCTTGCGCAAGTTGTTCTATTGACCTCTGACTGGGGTCAAGGCTTGCGCAAGTTGTTCTATTGACCTCTGACTGGGGTCAAGGCTTGCGCAAGTGTATTGTGAAGTTCAAAGAAATATGAAGAATGAGAGTGCAGCAAACCATCACATAAGATCCCACCATAATTTTTCTAGTGTCATATTTCTCACATCAAGATCCATAGCCCCAATAACAGATGCAGAACTACATTCAGAAGATTCACCACCTGTGCACATGTCTCTATTCCGAATAGACTGACGAATTCATCATGAATTATTTGTCATCACCTAAATGACATTCAGTTGCTAAATTATGTAATATCTCCAACTGATCCAACCATATCTTTTAATACACTATCGCTTGTTTCTTCTCGCCTGGTGTATCTTTCTGACCCCCTGAAATGCCCTGGATGCCCACAGTTTTCGCCGACCCCTGGGTTTACGCTTCATGCTACTATCAACTTATCTGAATACTGTTACCGTGGGGACCACAACAAAAACCAAACCTTAATTTGTTTGCATGATTTAGTAACAAAGTTTCTATTTCCTCTGCATCAGATCTGTGAGAGTCCCAGTAGACATGTATATTTGATAAATCGACTTGCATCTTCACCTATTTGTTGGTGATACAATTTATTAACATTAAACATCTGAGTAAAAATGTCTGGCGATGAAACATTAACTTAATTAGTTTCCAAAAGTAATATTTAAAAAAAAATTATTTTTTTTGGTTCACATTTTGAAAGCCCAGCTGATTGTATTGATTCAGAGGATTTTTTGTGGCATTCTTTTTCCTCTAGATATGTTTTTTTTGATTGGATCAATTGCAATTAAATATAACTCTTGAAAACAACATCTATGTCTTGACTGTAGTTCTTGCCTGCAATCACCAAACCAACATTTATCAATATTTCTGGCGTTTCAAAAAGACACAAGTCATAAAAATTAATTTAGCTTACTAACGAGATCCAAAATTTTTAAGAACCAAGCTTCAATATTAGGTAGGATATAAAGCGACCATTTATGTAATTTTGAATGTAATCTGTTAAAACTTAAGTTATGTTATAATTCTGTACAGATTTCATAAGGGGCTGTCCATAAATGATGTCACGCACCTAGGGGGAGGGGGGGGTCCACCCATTTGTGACGATGAGGAGGGTCTTTGAGAAATGTGACGTCACATCAAAACTCGCAACTTTAACTTTAAATAAAAGTTCGACTTAAATATTTGATTTCTTACAATTTATTTTATTTGGCTTTGTGCGTGTTACGATATTAGAGTGCAAACTTACACTAAAAACATACTTAAATGACAAAAAAGTGATCTGAAAATTCTCTTTTTCAAATAGAAAATACAGCTTTTATGGGGGGGGGGTGTATCAAAGCTTAGTGGCGTCATATTGGAGGGGGGGGGGTAAAAGATTTTGTGACGGCTAGGGCTGTCAATATTGTTGAAAAATGCTGCCCGGGTACCCGTCCAAATTTCAAACGGGTACCCGGGTTACCCGATCGAAACATCACACAATTTTCCCCGTCATGACCGCTATACAATACTACCTACCACCTTCCATGCACCTTATTTCATACAGTAGCCACACGGCCGACGTCTTAGGGGCGTACATAAATGACGTCAAGCGATTTTGGCCGATTTTTACCCCCCCCCCTTTCACAAGTTGTCACAAAAACTTATAGCCCCTCCAATATGACGTCACAAAGCTTTGCGGCCCCCCCCTCCATAAAAGTCGTACTTCCTTTTTGAAAATGAGCATGTGTCAAATAACTTAATTGTCATTTAATTTTGTATTTAATGTGAAGTTGAACTCTAAAAATCGGTACACGCTTAAATTCATGTAAAACATCATTAAATAAATTGTAAGCAATCAAATATTTAATTGGAACTTTTATTTAAAGTTGTGCATTTTGATGTGACGTCACATTTATTCTTAAACACATCCCTCCCCCTCATCACAAATGTGTGACCCACTCCTTCCCTAGGTGCATAACGTGATTTATGAACGGGCCCTTATCCATCTTACACTGTTAGTAACTAATTTATTGACTTTAAAAACGTACAAATTTTGGTGTATTATTAACTCGTTGACAGATAATTCTCCTTAGACGTATTTCACAGCATATATTTGAAACAAAAATGTTCATTTGATACATGTAAATTGTTTCGCCAGCCGTAAATTAAACACAAAAAAGCCACATGCCAGCCGAAGTTTGGTTAATATAGACAATGAAGCCACATTTTCACGGGTACCTGGGCGGAATTTTACTACCCGGGTAATCTCACGACAACGGGTACCCGGGTCCCGGGTACCCGTTGACAGGCCTAGTGACGGCGCGAGACGAGGGGGGAAGGGGGAGTGAAAAATCGGCCAAAATCGCGTGACCTCATTTATGGACGGCCCCTAAATATTTAAAGACATTGTAAAGCTTCTGCCTAAATTCAAAAGATAAAAATTACCATGAGATATAAAAGAAAATACCCAAAGAAGTAGCTAATACATATTATTTGTACACAGAACGTATATAAAAATAGACCTCAATCAAATGAAATACAGTCGAACCCACTTACCTCGAGCTCGGTTAGCTCGACCACCCCACTAACTCGACGTTTTTTATTGGAACCGCCAAATTCTCTCTTTGTCTTAGCATTTTCTCATCTGCTAATTCGATTTTTCTAAGTCGCCGAAACCTAATACCTCGAGCACAAAAGAGGGCCAAATTTGCAACTTAACGTTGGTTAGCTCGATCCTCGTCGGTTCGCCTAGCAATGCACTCTTTGGCATTTTTAGTTCAAAACAGTGTTGACATCTCCCTTTCTTCGAGACTTCCGGCTATTGTGTGATTCTACGAGATTTCAATAAAAATTACCGGATGTTATTATCTTCTTTCACTTTTGATCCATGTGTGAATTAGATGTATTCACCCGAGGTGCCCGTAAATCGCGTTACCGGTCTTTAATCAGTCATTATTTCGCAGTGCATGTTATATTATTATTAAACTTAATTCATTTTCTGATGCATTAATCATTTTATTTTTTAAGATAAACGAATATCTTTAGAAATGAAAATAAAGGTTTCTATATAATTAAATAAAAAATTATTATTCTTTTAAAAGTTTGTTGTTGCTTTGTTACCAGTAAGATACGTGACTGTAACTAACACGCGCGTGACGATGAAATCAAATCATTTTCTTAATATTCCAGTACATGTATATAATATTATTAATATACACGTCTTCACTTTTGTAGGTTGAATTCTGATAAGGGGACGCGGTGGTCGAGTGGCAGCGCACTGGACTGTCGTACCGATGGTCACGGGTTCGAATCCGTGTGAAGGCAAGGGTTTGTTCCCGGGGCCTAGGGCGTCCCTGAGTCACCCCGCTCCGAATGGGTACCTAACATTACATGTAGTTAGGCGGCTGGGTAATGCGTGGAACCCACAAAGCCGTGGCCTGTGATTGCTGCATCACTTGCCAACAGATCATCTGTCATGGTCTGTGGACGCAACTATCTTCTGCATAGAAGGAGCGTCTGTATAGATAAGATAAGATAAGGAATGATTTTTTAAAAAATTCACTTAGACTTAGTTGCCGGCCGAGGTCTAACACACAGCCCACAGCGTGCTGTGATCAACGGTCAAGGCCGCAATAGTTTTAATTATATTACAAGTTTGATTGACTGAGGAAATTTGAGAGCGTTCTGATAGTAACAGATATCCTGCACGTCTAAAGCATTAAACTTAAAATTACCATATTGATATGTTTATTTTTATTTTTTTTTATTCGCTGATTCGACGGGCATTTCAAATGCGAGCAGCTGTGACAGGCGCCATGGGACGAGGCGAGAACTTTGACCTTTTAACGCATGCGCAGACAATTATAAACTGGTAACTTTTTTTTATTAAATGGAATCTAAACATGACAGAGACGTAATCAAAGTCCTTTACTTCTGCATAAAAATATGTGTATACATATATTTATATAAACCTTCCCGATTACTCATAACTTTTCCCAACTTTCAAGGTCAAGAAATTTTTTTAAAGAATTCCCGACTTTTTCCCGTTTTCCTGAGTGGGAACCATGGTTATATTTAAATTTTAAACGGTCCTTAAAAACTTACGGTCATTACAACCTTAGTAAAGAGTAAAGAAATATAAGGGTCTCCGATACCATTCCGATTAATCGTCCCATCACTAATTAACACTAACTAATTAATAGTGTACATAAAGAAATTTTAAGCACATGTTAATATTTTGCCGCCATATTGGTTTTCATTTTAACTCGATCATCTGTTATCTCGACGCCATTTTTCATACCCCAACGCCGTCGACTTAACCGGTTTTCGACTTTAATAACAAAATTTGTATTAAAAAATGGGATTATGATTATTACAAGATTCATAACTAATAAAAATACAGTAGTTCTAAAAAAAAATTTTAAGTTTAAAAATAAATCTGGGTATAAAGAAGTTAGTGATAGATATATGGTCAATCAAACTGAAATATAACCCAGAATATAATTAAAACAAATAATTCAATATAGCTGGTACTCACTGATGTAACAAGTACTTGTTTGTTAACTATTTCCTCAGAAAATTCAGAAGAGTTCATTAGCTCTGTAATTTTATCATAGAGAACATGACTTAGTTGGTGCACTCTGGTCCTATGTGCCTCAGTTATGTTTTTTTTCATTGGTTTGAAGCTATTGCCTGGAAACGTTGTTGGCTGAAAATTAAAAATTGTAAAAGTTTTTTACCAAATTTTGCCAAAAAGTCTTTTAAACACTTATACTATACTTATCCTTGATTTTTAAAAAAAAACTGGTAAAACTGGTATGTAACTAATAGCTAAAAAACTGGTAAAACTGGTATGTAACTAATTGCTAAAAACTGGTATGTAACTAATTGCTAAAAACTGGTATGTAGCTAATTGCTAAAAACTGGTATGTAACTAATTGCTAAAAACTGGTATGTAACTAATAGCTAAAAACTGGTATGTAACTAATTGCTAAAAACTGGTATGTAACTAATTGCTAAAAACTGGTATGTAACTAATTGCTAAAAACTGGTATGTAACTAATTGCTAAAAACTGGTATGTAACTAATTGCTAAAAACTGGTATGTAACTAATTGCTAAAAACTGGTATGTAACTAATTGCTAAAAACTGGTATGTAACTAATTGCTAAAAACTGGTATGTAACTAATTGCTAAAAACTGGTATGTAACTAATTGCTAAATAGGATTAAAAATAGGTTTTTAAAAAATGGTGAAGAAATTAGTATTAGAATGGTAAAGTGTAAAGTCTTTATTTGTGGTTGTACTGCTAGACTACAAACAAATGCAATTACTTTTGTAGATTTAGTGATGGAACAAATCAAATAGTTTAAGCCCACTAATTGCCTGGATGTAGCTACATATCGGATTTCAATTATCAAACAGTAAAACTTAAAACAACTACCGGTACTGTTTAATAGTTAACATTTGATTTTTAATTGAATGATGCTATTGTATGGTAATATAATAATTACCTCAGCAAGGTGTGGCTGGTACCATTTTTTCCTGTGAAACGAAGTAATTTTAAAAGATTTATCGATTTCATAAAGAAATATTAAAAGGAAAAAAAAAGCCTTTATCTTATCTTATCTTTTCTGTTACAGATGCGTCCTGTGGTTTGTGTTTAGTCCTGCATTCTTATTAGAGTTTTAAATGTTGATAAAGTGTTGGTTTTCCTGGTTTCTTCAGGCAACCCACTCCACGCCAAAATTCCAGACGGGAAGAATGAGAATTTGTATGTGTTTGTTCTTGCATACGGAATAAGAAATAAAGGTGTTTTTATCCTTACGTCTATCTGAGGGTTGTATTAAGTTATCTCAGTGTTGTATTTCTAAATTAGAATTAATTGCTTTATGTATTGTTACTATTTTACTCTTGGTTCTTCTATCCCCTAGCCTTTCAAGGTTTAGTGATTTAACTAATGGTGTTATTCTTGTAAGTTTTTAATATTCTCCAGTAATGAATCTGGCAGCTCTTTTTTGAATATGTTCTAGTTTATCAATGTTTTCTTTGGTGGATGGGTGCCATACAGAAGATGCAAATTCTAGTACAGGTCTCACCAAAGTGAGGTAGCATTTTAGTTTTATATTCTTATTACATCTGTAAAAGTTTCTTTTTATAAAGCCTAAGGTTTTGTTTGATTTTTTAATAACTTCATTGACATGTGGATTCCATGATAGTTTCTCATTTATTATTACTCTTAAGTATTTTGCATCTATAGTTTTAATTAATTCTTTTCCATGAATGAAATATTTTGAATTTATTTGTTTCCTTTTCTTGGTTGCTCTTAACAGTTGACACTTTTCTGGGTGGAAAGACATACTCCAGTTAGTTTCCTATTTCATCAATTCATCTAAGTCTTTTGTAAAATGTTTCTATCTTGTTCTGATTTGAATGTTCTATAGATTATGCAATTATCAGCAAATACTCTAACTTTTGCTCCTGTTGAGATGTTGTTGGTTAAATCATTTATATAAATTAAAAAGAGTAAGGCACCTAGCACAGTTGCTTGTGGAACTCCGGAGTTAACCTTTATTGGTGAAGATTTAGATCCATTAATTATTACAGTTTGCTCTCTACTCAAAAGGAAGTCTTGGATCCAGTGATGTAAGGGACCTGAGATTCCAAACTAATTAAGTTTTTTTAGTAAACTAAAGTGGTGAACTTTGTCAAATGCTTTTGAGAAGTCTAGTAATATTGTAATTGTCAATTGTATCTATTATTCATAATCTTTGGAGTCTTCATTGTGCAGCTCAGAACAGTATTCGGTGCATCTTTTGAGAATTTCTTGAAGACTCCAAAGGCGATGCATCAGTGCTCAACTGCTCGAATTCATCTGACACACATGCATTATATTCTCCGTGACGAGGTGGAGCTGGCTGTACGAAAATTGAAAAAGGGGAAATCAGCTGGAGCAGACAACATTCCAGGCGAACTGATTCAGGCAGGAGGTGACTCTGTAATAAACATCCTACCTAACATGTGCAACAAGATCTGGCAGACCGGAGAATGGCTAACCCCCTGGACGCAATCGCTGGTTATCACGCTCCCAAAGAAGGGTAATTTACAGATGTGCCAGAACTACCGTACAATCAGCCTGATTAGTCACCCCAGCAAAGTCATGCTAATGATCATATTAAACAGAATGAAACCACAAGCAGGGCAAATTATTTCAGAAGAGCAGGCGGGCTTCAGAGCAGGAAGTAGGACAACGGAGCAAATCTTTAACCTGCGAGTGCTCTGTGAAAAACATCTCCAACACCAGAGTGACCTCTATCATGTCTTCATTGACTTAAAAAAAGCGTTCGACAGAGAGTGGCATGCGGCACTGTGGGCAACTATGCACAAATTCTACATTAAGGCAAACCTAATTGAAGTGATCAAGAACCTATACAACAGAGCAACAAGCGCAGTACTCTTCAACAGCAAGCTGGGAGATTGGTTCAAGACCACTGTTGGTGTCAGACAAGGATGCTCACCATCCCCCATCCTCTTCAACCTCTTCCTTGAAAGGATCATGACAGATGTGCTAGAAAACCATGTCGGAACAGTCAGCATCGGAGGGAGAATTATAACCAACCTACGCTTCGCCGATGACATAGATGGCCTAGCTGGCAGCGAGGACGAACTAAAAGAATTCCTTGCAAAACTAGAGAAAACAGCAAAGGCGTATGGCATGGAAATCAATGCAGAAAAGACCAAGGTCATGGCAAATATAAAAATAACAAATGAAATTCGGCTAAACAGGCAAAAACTCGAAGAGGTCTCCACCTTTAAATATCTAGGGGCCATAATATCGGACGAAGGCTCAAAGCCAGAAATTCTTGCCAGATTGGCCCAAACAATGACAGCACTGAGCAAACTAAAACATGTCTGGCAAAGCAAGAAACTCTCCCTGAGATCAAAGATCCGACTAATACACTCCCTGGCGATGTCGGTCTTCTTGTATGGTTGTGAGGCTTGGATGCTCACTGCAGTCCTCCAAAGAAGAATCAATGCGCTAGAGATGAGATGTTTCCGAAAGATACTGAACATCTCCTACACAGCGCACATCACAAACGAAGCGGCCCGCAACAAAATAAGTTGTCATCGGCCCTTACAAGGACCTACTCACCTCAATTAAGAAGAGGAAACTACGATGGTATGGACATGTGGCAAGATCTGGAGGTCTCACAAAGACTATAATGCAAGGCACAGTCCAGGAAGAAACGAAAATAGGCAGACAAAGGAAGAGGTCAAGAGATGGGTAGACGATATCAAATAGTGACCGGCCTATCTGTCATTCAGCGACTCTCAAAAGGCAGCACAGGGCTGGGACAAATGGCGTGAGTTAGTGTGCAGTTCACGATGGTGCCCCAACGACCTAATGATGGTTTAAGGAATAGTTCAAGTTCATTCATAATAGGGGTGTGCCGGAATCCGGTTCCGCCGGATTTTGCACTATCTGGTGAAATCTGGTTCCGCCGGATTTACATGTATGGAATCCGGAATATACCCGATTTCGGAATTTGCCAGATTTTGTGACTCACCGGATCATAAATAAACGTAATTCTCTTCCCGAATTCCACACGATCACGATACATTAATCGATTGTTTTGAGCGTTGAGCTTGTTTAATGTTTAATATTTCGAACATACCAGAGGCTAGAGTCTAGAGTCAGCACCGCTAATAGTGGCCAATCGGACCAATCCCATACATGATAGTGCGGGGATGAGTAATTATTATTCGTGACGTCATCTTAACCGCAATCACCAATGACGTTGTAACAGAAATAATAAGCAACTATACTGCCCAAGCGCCTGGCCGCCAGCCCGCCACCTTACCGAGCACGGCAGACGACCATCAAATTGCGTCAAGCCAGCAGGCCTGTTCTTACCTAGCCTATCTATGAATACTTTTAGGGACACACACTGATCGACCTGACGTCAGTCTGCTTAGCAATTAGTCATTGGTGCAGAGATATAGATTACCAGTACTGCCCTGCGGAGCTGTCTCCTCACCAAGCATAATAATAATAACAACATAGAAACTTATTATGCGCCAAATTACAGTGAAACAATTAAGTGATCTCCAACGTGGTATAAATTTATACTAGCGTGCTCGTGTAAACAAAAAAGTGATATGCTTGCGCTATCTCTGGTTGGCTGGTCGTTTACCACTTAGTTACCTAACGCGATAGAAATTTATCTCAGTTTTTAAAATTTACCGTAATTTTAATTCATATTTTGATTTATATCATCGTTCACTCAATTGTTAAAAATGTGTATCATTTTTTAGTAAAAATTAACATTACGTTAGCGGTATAAATTTAATATAAATTTAAAGGTCTTTGGTGATCTCAGCTGATCTCTATGTCACCAAGCCATCTTCGGCGATTCTCGCTTGCGCTATGATCTGTGCTCTTTGGTTTAAACGACGGTATGACGTAGCCGCGACCCGCGGCGCTCAGCTGTTACAAAATATTTCGCCACATTGAATGCTGAAAATTGGAGTGGAGTTTATACTTAAAAACTTTATAACGGTAATTTATAAAATTTATCTCATTTTCGAAGTTAGTTCAAGCTACAATTCTAAATAATTTTCAATTTAGTAACGAATTTAAATTCAGCCGTGGGACCATCATGGCTTCGAATGTGGGTAGCGGGAGCGGGACCAAGACCAGCAAGAAATGCAGTGTCATCTGGAAATATTTTACTATTAACTCAGTGTGTGAAGCTTATTTTAACTGCAATACATGCAGTTTACAAATATCTAGGCGGGGTGGAAAAGACCCACGAAGTTACGGAACGTCGGCTTTAACCACCCATCTGCAAACAAAACACACCGCTGTGTTTATTGAGTATAGAAAGGAGATGGCGCAAAGCGAACTAGAAAGGGCACGTAAGAGGTCTTCAGATGACGATGACTCAGGTTCTCAGCCGAAACTGAAACAGCCGGGAGAAACCGGAATCCGGATGGATCCGGATCCGGCGGATTTCGCATAAGAAAATCCGGATCCGGTTCAAAAAACGGATCCGGCACACCACTAATTCATAATTAATCTATTTGATCATTCTTGTCTACTAGTACTAGTACTAGTCTACTAAGTCTTTTGACATATTTCACATATCAATCATCTATAACCTATTAATGGTGTTTCACATTATCTTTTTTTTTCGTGTTGATTACTTAATTTAACAGCTAGGAATATTTACTTTATTATTAAATTTAACAAAGGAATGAACTAGGCTACTAAGATTAAGAACAACAATATTAATATTAACATTGACATTATAACATTGAATTTGAACATACTTTGATTTCGCCGATTTGTTTAGCAACTTCTGCATGAATTTGCTACGCTCATGACTGGCATATTCGCTACTATTTCTGTTAGAAATATTTATGATGTATTTTAAAAGCGAACATCCGTTAAGATTTTTCCTCAAATAAAATAACACCATTTTTATTGGCAAACACTAATCATGCAAATTTTTAAAATAAATAAACTCATCTAAGCGGTCATAACTACTTTCGCTTTCTTAAACAAATGGTACAACCACTTACCGTATAGATAAAAAGTTGCTATAAAATAACAGACTTGGTTTAAATTTTTTTATTTAAAACACAATTGAACCCAAAAAAAAATTGAAAACGATTTATCCATATAAGAGAACAAATAGAATTTTAAAAATAATGTTTAAATTCTTTTACCGTCAAAAATTTATTTAAATACACATAAACAATTATGTTAAAAATAGAGGAAATAATTAAGGCTAATTTGTCTACAAAGAAAACATTTTTATTTTGCATCATTTTTTCCCCCTTCCTAATCCAACGACACAAAATGAAAAGAAGACTTGTTCTACTAACATAGTTTAAACATAGAATTAATAAAGGCATATCACTCACTCTTAAATTGTGGTCATTCTTTACAAAGAATTTTCGCCCATCGAAGTGACGTGGGTGGTGGGAAAAGCTTGCTCAATCTTTCAAAGTGAATCTTATCTTATCTGTTACAGACGGTCCATCTATACAGAAGATTATTGCGTCCAGCATGATGACAAAAATAGTTTAATTAAAATTAGTTTAGATTTTTCGTTAGTGATATATATATATATATATATATATATATATTTTAAAGTTGGCCATGGGGCGGTGCTTCATAAAAATAACAATTAAAATTATAATTCGGATAAATATTTAGGGATTTATTGAGTGTGGATTAAAAATAAACTTTCATTTCATTTTCATCGCCTGTCCTCCCATCTGGGGCATAGGTCACGAACAAAGGCTCTACAGGCATCCCGGTCCTGCCCCAATCTCTCCAACTGTCCCCAGCTGTGCCCACTCTTTTTGGTGTCTGCCTCCAGTTCACTTCTCCAAGGCATTTTGGGTCGACCTCTTTTCCTCTTGCCCTGGGGGTTACAAGTTACTTACAAGTTGGGGCTTGTCTCACAGTGCAGCATTATGAGCATAGCTTAGCAAAACTAAACTGTACTTCCAATTATAATATTTTTAAGAAAAATAAATCTTTGTCAATTATCTGCTTACCCTGTACCTTAACTTCTGATATTTTTAAACAATTGATTTAGCAATTGATTTTAATATTTTTTTTAAACTTAAATTATTATTTTTTTACTATAGTTGGCCACATTGGAATAAAATACAAAATACACAAACAAATTGTGTAATGAAAACAATAAATTTGAGCTTTATTTTTAAAAACTAACACGACAGTAAACAGTAATATAAATGATACTAGTGTATTACCCGTCAAATATGACGGAAGTTTTCAAATTAAATACATTTCCGCTGAAATCTTTTTATTTTGAAAAAATAAACATCAGAATAAAAAATAATGTAATACAGAACTTTTATTTATTTTATTTATTTTTATTTTATTCATTTATTTCCATATTGGTCAATTTTATGAGGACGTTCGTAAAGAGTTATTTTTTGGTGCAGCAATTTGGTGCGCTGCTTTCTAAAATTAGTAGCGTCATGGACAGGACAGACGGGACGTGACATTAAATTTCAAATTATTTATATTGATACTGGCCATATTGGAAATGATTTCGTTATATTACGTCATTTACGGGAAATAATTGCTATCATCCTCCTCTCACTGACTTCTGGTCTTGTTCGTGGATATATTTTTCTTCACAATATTTCAACACGCCACTGTATAATATAACGTTGTAAATAATGATGTAACAATTAGCGTCTTATTTATACAGACGCCCCTTCTATACAGAAGATGCCGGTCTGTTTGAAAGTGAAGCAGCGCTCACAGGCCACGGCTATGAGGGTTCCACGCAATACCATGCAATACCCTGCCGCCTATGTTTCCCTAACTAGTGTTAGGTACCCATTCGGAGCTGAGCTGAAAGGATTCAGGGACACCGTTGTCCACGGGATCAAACCCTGCAACCACAGGGATTTGAATCCGTAACCACCGGTACACTATCCGAGCGCGCATGCCACTCGACCACCATTTAAATTAGCTAAAATCCTCCATTATTTCAGTTTAATCTCTCCTTACTAAATTCCCTATTGAAAGATCGTCCTCAAGAAAATACGAACCCTTTACACACAGCCTAAAACAATGCGATAGCGGCAGCTGAGAGATTCAACGACAAGATGGACACATGCTTGGGTTCAAAGCCGTCAAGTGACTTCTGGAGATTCGTGAAGACGAAAGAGTTTATGCCCAAAAAAATCAAAATTTTAAGTTTAAAGTTTATTATTTTATTTTAAATGACAACTGCCCCCTATCCAGAGGCGTCACCAGGGTTGGTATCAACCAGTGTGGTAGCTCATAGTGTAACCCCCTCACAACTTACCAAATAGACCCCCACTGAGCCTGCCAGTGCCAAATAAGTGGAACATACAGAAGTTTAACCTTTAGTGTCAACCAGTGCGGTTCTACACTATCCAATTTTACCTATAAAGTTCGTTGGTCCGTGTGCAGAGTTGCACATCATCCATCTTTTTGCGCAATACTTTATAAATTTGCTGCGCGGTAAGTCTAAACTGTTGCGCGGCGTCAGTCAGATATCAACGCGACCGCGCAGCCACGCAGCTTATAGGGAACATTGCCCCCTAATGAGTCCCATTAAACCGCAGACTAAAGTAAATTGGTCCGTTTCAATGGGGAATAATCCCAATCGTTTAGTTCACTGTCAATAGATCTAATTCAATCTTGAACTTCTTAAATGTACTGTTTTAGTCATGGTAAGTGTGTATTTTTTACCTCGTTAGTTCTCGACTCTTATCTTTCTTTTTGGGAATACTTTATTGACATAAGTTAAGAGACCACAGAACACTTGTTAACTAATGTCAGAATTTTGTACTCCTAGGCGGAGCATTAAACGTCTGCGTGCCATGAATCAAGGGCATCTACTCAGGACAATCATCATCATCCCAAGGGCATAAATTTTAATTTTCCATAAAAATTTAATATCATTAATACAACAAAACACATTTTCAATAATTTATTGTTATGTATTATTTATTGGTTTTAAAAGTGAAAAAAGGGCATTAGGGAATGTGAATTTGATTGGGGAATGGCGCTCCAACCCTTTAGTAAATATTTAAGATGCGTGCATTGGCAAACCAATAAATGAGATGTTCTTAGCAAATGAAAGCGAAATAATTAAGTAATGTATTCTGTATAACGTTATACTTCTGTAAAGTTGGTTCTATACTTTTGGATCTCGTAGGGTAGGACGCAATATAGTTCTGTATAGAATGAACGTCTGTAACAGATAAGATACTTTTCAAAGATAGTTACATCAATTGATAATTTGATTTGCTGTAAACTCTTATTTGTGATCGAATTGTCAAAATTATATCACAATTTTTACCTGTAAATATTTATTTGACCAATCTTCATACAGAGATTAAATTAAATATAAATACCAAAATCGGAATAAGCTGCATTGCATAAACACATTACATATCCAGGTCCAATGTCGTGGGGCGGGGGGGGGGAGGGAGGGAGGTGATAGACTCCCCTGCTAGGGAACTATAGTCTTCTATATTTTAAAAGGACAAAGTTCTTCTACTTATACGAATACTTATACCCTCTCCTGAATCAGGTAGTGGCGAGCTAAAACTTTGTTTATCGCTGTACCTCTTATCATCCGTACATCGTAGGACCAGCCTGTCTCCTTCAACCCCCCCCCCACCCACAAGTTGAGCAGCGTGGTCATGGCTACGGGGACGTTTTGCCCAGGCGTTCGAATTCTCGGGGGTGCAAAATTTGAAAACTTTCATGATGACCTGGAGAAAGGGACTGTTGTCTGAGGGTCAAATCATGTTTACCTTGCCCCGGGAACTGACAACCCCCGCAACGCCACTGCAAGGACCCACAAACCCTCCATCCGCGTGCGTCTACCAACTGACAGAAGTGACCGGTGGCCAGACACTCCGATGGAACCCAACCAGTAATAAGATAACTATATGATCAATGTTCCTTCTAAGGTTCGTTCGTCCATGTGCAACGTAAAAAAAAACTCGTGTGCAAAGCTGCACATCATTCATTTTTTGTGCAATATTTTACAAAATTCCTTGCGCGATTATTCTAAACGGCTGCATCTATATATATATATAATTCAACAAAGCGAGAATGTGATTTGTAGTCCTGGGTTCAAGTCTCAGCGAAAACCTTACTTTTTAAAAATATTTTAAAATGTGTGTTTGTGCCCGTTCTTTTGCCCCCTGCGAACATGGCTGACCCTCGCTAGGGTCGGCCAATCACAGTTTATGGTTGGCAAGCTAGGGTGGTGAAGGGTGGTGGGACGGTAGATAACCTAATCGCGAATGTCACGAAACCAACAATGCGTCGGTGGTTTATCCCCACCGACGTTCACTCGCGTTGTTATGATTTCTTCATGCTGTAGTTTGTGTCCAATCTCCCCCCCCCCTTTGAGCAAGCATGCGGCGTAGTGGCGAAATGACGTGTGTAAGACCTCTAGAAACACAGGAAACGGTCAGGAAACCTTTACTATTCATAGCAGTCTGAATGATCAGAGGCGTAACAACAACTTGGCATCGGGGCAGTTGCCAAGGGCGCCGATGGCTAATCCTGCAAAAATCAATTTATTCTGTATAATTTAGTATTTTCCCTATTTCTCAAGGGCGCAAAAAATGAATTAACACAGGGCGCGGAAAACCCAGTTACGTTTCTGAGTGATCGAGGCATTGATCTGGGGCCTTCAGGTATTAAAAAAAGGCAGATCAAATTTGTACACTGGTTGATCAACAAAAAAGTAATAGTTGGAAGTTTTCAGTCTAGAGACTAGAGACTAGAGACTAGAGACTAGAGACTAGAGACTAGCGACTAGAGACTAGAGACTAGAGACTAGAGACTAGAGACTACAGACTAGAGACTAGAGACTAGAGACTAGAGACTAGAGACTAGAGACTAGAGACTAGAGACTAGAGACTAGAGACTAGAGACTAGAGACTAGAGACTAGAGACTCCATTTCATTCTCATCTGTTGTGTCACTGTCGGTTATTCTTTTATATAATTTTATGTTTCAACAGCGACAAATTTAAGTCTCAGTTTTTTTAATAGTCGCGGTAACGAATAAGCAAAGAAACCTAAGTACATATAATGTTCATATAAGATAAAAACAACAATTACTTCTAACAGTGCCAAAATAATAATTATATAGAATGGTTCTATCACAAAGGTGATCACTTTATTTAGTCAGTCAATACTAATGACACGGATAAGGACCTGGGTCACATCGAGCTAACGATATTTAGTCCAGATCACTGAGCCTGTAAGTGGCACGATGAAAGAAAGGATGATATTATTAACCCGATCATTGTTGTCCGTTCAAGGTCCCAAATACATGGCCCACATTGTTAGTCTAAAGCTGCATGGTCAAGTGCAGTCAAATGGTCGTCTTTACATCAATAGCAGGTGTCAGTTTGAGACAGAGAACCACTTTAGTTCTTTAAAAAATTATTATTTTAACATAATAGATCTGTTAATCGTAAGACATACCCACTCTCAATGAGAATAAACACAATGTCTTCCTAAATATATTTACTGCTGTTTATAATGTATGCACTTCTGTAACAAAACTATTTATATAACGCTGGATTCTACTTCCATTTATTTGAAACTCGCCATTTGGGGCCGTCCATAAATGACGTCACGCGATTGTGGCAAATTTTTCAACCTCCCCCCTTCCCCGCCTCGTCACGCGTCGTCACAAAAACGTAGATCCGCCCCCTCCACTATGACGTCACAAAGCTATGCGCCCCCACAGTGCGTAGCTAAGAATTTGTAGGGATTTGGGGGCCCGGGGGCTTGCCCTCTTTGGGGGCCCTGCATGTATGGCGGTGGCATATTATATAATGTAAAAAATTTCTGACACTGCTTTGGGGGACCAAATCAAGTGGGGGCCAATTGTCCCTATAAGCTGAGCGACCGTGCACGTATTTGACCGAAACCGCGCAGAAGTTTAGAATCACCGCGCAGCACATTTTGTTAAATATTGCACACAAAAATGGACGTTGTGCAACTTTGCACACGAGTTTTTTTAACTTTGCACAGGGACCAATGAAGCTTAGAGGGAACATTGGTGAGGGCCCCAGGGGACTTTCGAATTTTGATCCCCTCCCCCTCCCTTAGCTACGCCACTGCCCCCCTGCCCCATAAAAGACGTATTTTCTATTTGAAAAACAATATGTTTCAAATCACTCTTTTGTCATTTAAGTAGGTATTTATTGTAATCTTTAACTCTAATATCGTAAAACGCGTTAAGCCATGTAAAACGTCATTAAATAAATTATGAGCAATCAAATATTTAAATGAAACTTGTATTTAAAGTTGCGAGTTTTGATGTTGCGTCACATTTCTCAAACACTCCCCTCCCCCCTCGTCACAAATGTGTGGACCCCCCTCCCCCTAGGTGCGTGACGTCATTTATGTACGGCCCCTTTCCTCTATCATCACATCACTAAATATGCCTTTGAACGAATCGTATTTGGAATATTTGCTTTCCGGTAGCTTTCAAACCTTCAAACCGGTAGGATCTCTGAGTATCAAATGTGTTGCCCATATTATTCAATGAGATCCAAGCCCATATAACGTGCCTATGCCCATATGATATACCCCTGCGTGTCCTTATGACACATCTATGACATCATGACAAACCTTTGCCCCTATGACATAGAGCTGGGTAGATGTACAAGACGCTGGTTTGGTCTTTTCCAGTTGATCGTTCTACTTCTTGACCTCACTGTCAAGGTTCGACACACATGGACAGTTTTAAAGGCCCTAGCGACATGCAATTCCACTGACCCCTGGTTCTTATGACACAGTTGTAGGTCAAACTGGGGCGTGGTGGGGGTGAGGGGGGGCTTGGAATCCGTAGCTTGAATCAGGTGTACAGGGGAGGGGAGGGGGGGCGTACTGGAGGTGAGGGGGGCGTGGTGGGGGTGAGTGGGGCGTGGTGGGGGGACTGGTGGGGGTGAGGGGGGCGTGGTGGGGGTGAGGGTGGCGTGGTGGGGGGAGTGGTGGGGGTGAGGGGGCGTGGTGGGGTGAGGGGGCGTGGTGGGGTGAGGGGGGCTTGGCGTAAGTAGCTTGAATCAAATGTATAGGGGAGGGGAGGGGGGCGTAGTGGGGGTGAGGGGGTGGTGGGGGTGAGGGGGGCGTGGTGGGGGGTGAGGGGGGGCTTCGCGTAAGTAGCTTGAATCAGGTGTACAGGGGAGGGGATGGGAGGGTGGGTTGGATTAGAGAAAATTTAGAATATTGTATTCTCCATTTCGTAAACAAATATCATGTTTACTGTTAAGTCCACATTTTTTTTTATAACCCCAAAGGTATTGTAACTTACCGTATATACTCGTTCTATAGCCCGTTCGTTCATAAGCCGACCCCCCCCCCACACACACACACACTTTTGGAAGGGAAAAGAATTAAAAGTGTATAACCCGATCGCAAAAATAATAGGACAGCTTTAAAAAAATGGTACATATTTAATTAAAACTAAAAGCTAAATCGGTCATTTTGATTGTTTACTTTGAACTGCCTATCTTTGTCTTTGTGCTCTTTGTTAAGCAAGAGTTACCGGTATTTAAAAAAAATATTTGGTAAACAGTGATAAAAATCCGTGGTTGAAATTTTTTTTTAAACAAATTTATTAAAACGTTCACAAAAATAAATAAAATGATTAAATAAGGTAGCCTAAGTGCTGATTTTTAATAAAATATTATAGCTTCTGATAGAGCAGTCGAATCTTGTAGAATGTAGAAAAGGAAATTGATGATCAACAATAATAACACCGATATTCAATATCCATGCAGAAATCACCTATGACCCGCTCATAAGCCGATCACACTTTCTCCCCTAGATTATGTCCAAAAACGGTCGGCTTGCGAACGAGTATATACGGTACTTTCAAATATGACCTTTTTGTACTGCTCTCAATGCAAAGCCGAACGATGTTGATCGGATTACGCCCACTCCACGCTGAGGTCTTTTGATCACGGGGACAAAGAGACGGGAAATTTAAAGGAATGACAATGATAGCAATAAGGTGCCATAATTCCAATCATTAAATCTGTTTACTGTTTGTAACATTTACAACAGACAACAGGTACAACAAATTAAAGTCAATAATGAAAGGGGTGATTAAAAAAAAACAACTTAACTTTTACATTTGGCTAAATGAAACGTCAATTGTTTTTCCTCGATTAATTAAAGAAGAAACAAGACTTGACGAGAATAATTATTTAGTCATTCCATGTACACCAACAAAATATTAATTATGTATCTATATTTATATATATATGTATGTATATCAATTATTGTGTTGTTTTCTTTCCTGGTGATTCTTTGGATGATCAGCACAGGCACGCGGCTGCACATCTGTAAAATAATTCGTTTAATAATATAATTATGCATTTTTAAAAAGCGAACTCTCATTAAAATTTTTGACAATGATTTAGTTATAAAATTTTAAAAAAAATATTATTCATTTGTTAAAAATACATTTTATATAATAAATATTTGTTTATTTTTAAACCTTTAAAAATTTTATTTTGTACCTTGACTCACTGTCTATTAACGTGAGATTAAATTTAGATTTGCGCGTAAACGAATTGTAGTCGTCAACAAATGTTCAAGGCCTTTATTAACTTTTTATTTGGAGATGAGATATTTGTTTTTTGAAACTGTGCCGTGGGTGGTGGGAGGGAGGAGGAAAACTCAATTTTTATTCACGCCGCTGTGTCTCCGCCTCTGCCACTCTATGCACAAATCCTATTTAAGCTGCGAAAACTATTACGAATGTAATAAATTCATTTTATATGAAAATATTTGACTTAAAATCTGCAGCTATTATGTAATCAATAACTTTCATTCTGTACAGTCTCAACTGGTGCGTGAGAGTGTACAGTGATAAACTGCCCTAAAATAAAATTGTATATCTTTATGGCTTCTTAAGAATTGTGGTATACACAAACTAGATTCCGGACTGCATTTTCCTTAACCCCTTAAAATTGTTACATAAATATTTAACGAGGTTCGCTTGTTCTGGATCGGTGTCGCTTGACCCAGTGACTGACGGGGGACACGGAATTCTGAGGTCTGCCGCACATAAAAGGTCAGCAAATCGAGATAGACCAACCACACTGCTACTGACTATCGTGCCGGTGTCCTATCCAGGACCAGATGTAGGCCACATGACAACATAGGGAATGAAACGCAAGTAAACATTTGGTGATGTTGTCTGTGTTAACGGCCAGCAGTCAATGTTTCGATAATTCCGGACCTTTACGCGTGTCTTGAACCCTGCAACCATCTAGTGAGTACGGGTAACTTGGTGCTACGTCATCACTTTCACGGATCTAGACCGATCTTGTATCTTCGCAACTTTTGGAGAACCACGCGAAGCACGCGCAATATTTATTCCAAATTTAAATTTTAAACACCTCTAACCGTTTATTTCATTTTCATAAAGTTTATAAAAAAGATTATTTGTCCGGAACATACACTTTGACTATATTCTGTAGTCGCGAAATAATTTTATCCATTGGTAAATACAATTACAAATGGAGCCGCTCACTTCTAGAATCGTGCTACTTCTAATCGGACTGTCTGTGTCAATGTATAGTGTTCACACTCAGGAGGCTGCGGATTCAGACCCTCGGGTCGTGAGGCCCAAACTACCCCCCAGGCTTCCTCTTACCATTGACGTCATCTCCAACATCAGGCGACCCGGTGCTCTGCTCTTCTCGTTGGAGGTAACGGATGTGTTTGTCATGAACTACACGCTCAAGTGTGTGACGCTGGACACCGTGTACAGAGTAACTGCAGCGACGTCCGTGCGATCTGTCGTGGAGATCGTCGGCAACAACACTTTTGAGATTTCTTGCTCAGAGGCCGAGCCCTTTGAAAACGTCAACTCTACGGAGGCGTACCGTAACGGCAGCGCCTTGGCAGCAGACGATGAGACTGAGGCAGCTCTAAACAAAAGTTTTGTTGGTTATGTACAAGGAAAAATGAACATGACAGTCTCCACCTACAACATCGGCCGTTCATTTCTACTTCTGACTGCAGACGACATCCACAATCCCTTGACCCCAAACGGTTTTGAACGCGGAATTCAAAAATCCGAAGGTAGTGCATCGCTTCTTGAACTCAGAAACTCTTCCATCGATTCGATGGGGAATCACCAAGGTGAGGGTCAGAAAACCGAATCTTCAGTGAATCGTCTGCCGTCAAACGTTGTCGGGAGAGCGATGGTCATTGTCATGCAGTTGCCCCGCACCATCGACTCCATCTTCCGCATACTCCTGTACATTGTCATCATCCTGGCCACCACTGGGATGGGGGTCAGTTTGGAGCTGACCGTGGTCAAGGCCGTCTTGAGGAGACCTGTGGCGCCCCTCATCGGACTCGGCTGCCAGTACATCTGCATGCCCCTGGTAAGTTGAAACTGGGACTTTTTGTTTTGCAAAAAAACTAACATTTGACAATGTCTTATTGAAGAAAGTCCCCCTCCTCTCCTCACCCCCACTTGATCAAAGCCTGAACTTATGGCCGTGTTACAATGCGATCACGTGATACAAATACCCACAAATAGGTCTTGTATGAGAAAGTCTTTAAAATAAATTAAAAGATTTACAACGTTAGATAGCATGTAAAGACCTGATCAATAAGAATGTTTGATATTAATAGAAAAAAAAGACATTTTAACATTCATGAACAATGTTTCAGTCTAAATTGACTTTGAAGAAATTTCTATCACTATACGAAAAACGTGAAAGAACATAAAATAAAATTGCAATTTTAAAAACGAAATGTTAAAAATAGCATCAAATTAAAAGTTTAAAATAAAACTAAAACCTAGTTGTTAAATTTAGGATGAAAACTCGGAGTTATAGTAATTTATTGAACTCACTCGGCTGGTTTATTTGGATTCTAGAATTCATTGTACAGAATATATTTTTTATGATCTTTTAAAAACAACTTTTTGAATTCCAATCTAAGGTGGCACACGGGGCAATATTTACTTTGTGCAACAGAAGTCTTACTTTAAGTTAGGACCTAATACTTACACGGTGTACACTATCTTACAAGCAGGTCATAAACGTCTTGAATCATAAAACATTGATAGAAACATCTCATTATAAAGAAATGCGAGTTAAGTTGTGGCAGAGATTCATTTTTTTCTTAAACTTACATTTCTATATTTAAAGAAAAAATATTTTCTAACCTCTATTTAATCTATTAACAGCGTAGTAACTACAGACTATATATTTCAGGGGTGTGGCTGTTGCTATTTTTGTTTAAGCTTAACATTTACCCCAGTTCTCTCCCTTATAAGAATTCGACCCCCCTTTTCCTTCAAATTTTGAACCTCCACATGACAAAAGTGCGATGCCATTTACTTTTTTTTGTTTGGACAACACATTCATTATGATTCATTTGTATTGGATTATGCATAAACCGTTCAATTTTTTCCCCTCATTTTTTTCTCCCCGAACCCCTTGCCCACCCCATGGTGAATGGTGTTTAAAGGGCAGGAATTGGTCCCATGTTGAACTATTTTGAGGACTACTTTTCTACGTTACCTTGATTCAGTTCTAGAGTCTTCAAGCCATGTCCTGAAAATTATTGTATTTCTACACGAACTTTATTCGAGGCTTTTCTCTTAGTACTTTGTCACGGCCCAGTGAACATATCAGTGACATTCTGACTTTACTTTTGTTGCTATCCTTTCGTACACTTCTTGACCTTGCGTAAGATATGGGTATTATGGCTATTCTTACAATTGTTGACCCTTGACCCGCCACCCAGGGGGGTTTTATAGCGTTAATTTACAGCCACTACATTCAGAGAATTAGAACTACTTGTCTCCCTTTCTTTCAAGACGCTCTAGCTACGCCTCGTTATTTATACAGCAATGGTTGCTGACACCATTGTCCTGATTTGACGAACATCCGCCCTCGTTCTGAAATTCACGCGCTGATTGCGCGACTTCCACAAGTGTACGCTCGGACAACAAAGTTTTTTTAGGGCTGTTATCGATTAATTTAAATTTAATCGTTAACTTTTGAAAAATTATCGATTAATTAATCGATAATTTCGATTAAAACCAAAAATAGAAATTTATGACGTCATTAAACTGAACATTTCTCACGGACATTGAAAATTAAGAATATTTTGAACTAAATTTCATGACAATATGTTGATACTTGATTTATGCTGAAGGTGGTACGTCAGCGATGTATTTGATCCTTAAAAAGAAAATTGTTTATGGCAGTGGACACAGTAAACGTTTTCACCATCTTCGTCTTTGCCATCCGCAGTTAGCTTAAAAACAACATATTTGCTCAACTTTCTAGTTATATGTTTAAATTTAACTGCGCTGATGCTGTCAGCAGGGCCATCTTAACGCATAGGTCCGTTGGGCATTTGCCCGGGGGCCCACGAGCAAATGGGCCCCATGGGAATATGTTTATTTATATATATTATGTATATTCATTTTTTTATTCCTGCGTGGGAAGGGCCCAACACTATTTCTTTGCCTGGGGGCCCAAAATGGCCCAAGACGGCTGTGGCTGTCAGCCATTGTTTAGTTGACGTCTGCCGGTCAACATATATTTATAAAATAAATTTTAATATTACGCGGGAGATGTTTGTACGTAAATAAAATATATTGATATTATTATTAATTATTAATAATTTATTATTTATTACTAAAAAATTTTTTAAATATTATAAATATTTTCTTAAATTTTAATCGAATTTTTATCGATTAAAATTATTTTAATCGATATTTAATCGATAAAATTTTTAACGATTAATCGAGAAATTAATCGATAATTTCCGCAGCCCTAGTTTTTTTGTTTATTTATTTTTTATTTTCATACTCTGTCTTAAACTAAAACGCCAAACAATCAAAATGATTTGCCAAACTTAACTTGAAGTCAGATAGAAATAACAAAATGCCAGGCTGTTATAGGCTGATACTTATACACTTTTTAAATGTACATTATTTATTTTTGAAAATGATCATCATTTTATCGTAACACCTCACTTTAACTGTATGTTCCAATTTCTAATGATTGAAACAGCTTCTACTGTACCATGCTTTATAAACATAAGGGGCGTATCTAAGATGACGGGTGCCCTCTCTCACTCTTTTCCTTTTCAGATTGGTCGAGTGGCAACGCACTGGACTGTCGTACCGATGGTCACGGGTTCGAATCCGTGTGAAGGCAAGGGTTTGTTCCCGGGGCCTAGGGCGCCCCTGAGTCACCCCGCTCCGAATGGGTACCTAACTTGTAGTGTTAGGCGGCTGGGTAATGCGTGGAACCCACAAAGCCGTGGCCTGTGAATGCTGCATCACTTGCCAACAGATCATCTGTCATGGTCTGTGGACGCAACTATCTTCTGCTTAGAAGGAGCGTCTGTATAGATAAGAAGAAGAAGATTAGGATGAGAATACCATCGTATTTTTTTTTCAACTTGAGCGCCATCTCTGGCTCACCCTACTGGAGCCAAGGATTGCACATTCTTTACTTGTTATCTCTGGCTCACCCTACTGGAGCCAAGGATTGAACATTCTTTACTTGTTATCTCTGGCTCACCCTACTGGAGCCATGGATTGCACATTGTTTACTTGTTATCTCTGGCTCACCCTACTGGAGCCAAGGATTGAACATTGTTTACTTGTTATCTCTGGCTCACCCTACTGGAGCCAAGGATTGCACATTGTTTACTTGTTATCTCTGGCTCACCCTACTGGAGCCAAGGATTGCACATTGTTTACTTGTTATCTATGGCTCACCCTACTGGAGCCAAGGATTGCACATTCTTTACTTGTTATCTCTGGCTCACCTTACTGGAGCCAAGGATTGCACATTGTTTACTTGTTATCTCTGGCTCACCCTACTGGAGCCAAGGATTGCACATTCTTTACTTGTTATCTCTGGCTCACCTTACTGGAGCCAAGGATTGCACATTGTTTACTTGTTATCTCTGGCTCACCCTACTGGAGCCAAGGATTGCACATTGTTTACTTGTTATCTCTGGCTCACCCTACTGGAGCCAAGGATTGCACATTGTTTACTTGTTATCTATGGCTCACCCTACTGGAGGCAAGGATTGCACATTGTTTACTTGTTATCTCTGGCTCACCCTACTGGAGGCAAGGATTGCACATTCTTTACTTGTTATCTATGGCTCACCCTACTGGAGCCAAGGATTGCACATTCTTTACTTGTTATCTCTGGCTCACCTTACTGGAGCCAAGGATTGCACATTGTTTACTTGTTATCTCTGGCTCACCCTACTGGAGCCAAGGATTGAACATTGTTTACTTGTTATCTCTGGCTCACCCTACTGGAGCCAAGGATTGCACATTGTTTACTTGTTATCTCTGGCTCACCCTACTGGAGCCAAGGATTGCACATTGTTTACTTGTTATCTATGGCTCACCCTACTGGAGGCAAGGATTGCACATTGTTTACTTGTTATCTCTGGCTCACCCTACTGGAGCCAAGGATTGCACATTGTTTACTTGTTATCTATGGCTCACCCTACTGGAGCCAAGGATTGCACATTGTTTACTTGTTATCTATGGCTCACCCTACTGGAGCCAAGGATTGCACATTGTTTTCTTGTTATCTCTGGCTCACCCTACTGGAGCCAAGGATTGCACATTGTTTACTTGTTATCTCTGGCTCACCCTACTGGAGCCAAGGATTGCACATTGTTTACTTGTTATCTCTGGCTCACCCTACTGGAGCCAAGGATTGCACATTGTTTACTTGTTATCTCTGGCTCACCCTACTGGAGCCAAGGATTGCACATTGTTTACTTGTTATCTCTGGCTCACCCTACTGGAGCCAAGAATTGCACATTCTTTACTTTTTATCTCTGGCTTACCTTACTGGAGCTAGGATTGCACATTGTTTACTTGTTATCTCTGGCTCACCCTACTGGAGCCAAGGATTGCACATTGTTTACTTGTTATCTCTGGCTCACCCTACTGGAGCCAAGGATTGCACATTGTTTACTTGTTATCTCTGGCTCACCCTACTGGAGCCAAGGATTGCACATTGTTTACTTGTTATCTCTGGCTCACCCTACTGGAGCCAAGGATTGCACATTGTTTACTTGTTATCTCTGGCTCACCCTACTGGAGCCAAGGATTGCACATTGTTTACTTGTTATCTCTGGCTCACCCTACTGGAGCCAAGGATTGCACATTGTTTACTTGTTATCTCTGGCTCACCCTACTGGAGCCAAGGATTGCACATTGTTTACTTGTTATCTCTGGCTCACCCTACTGGAGCCAAGGATTGCACATTGTTTACTTGTTATCTCTGGCTCACCCTACTGGAGCCAAGGATTGCACATTGTTTACTTGTTATCTCTGGCTCACCCTACTGGAGCCAAGGATTGCACATTGTTTACTTGTTATCTCTGGCTCACCCTACTGGAGCCAAGGATTGCACATTGTTTACTTGTTATCTCTGGCTCACCCTACTGGAGCCAAGGATTGCACATTGTTTACTTGTTATCTCTGGCTCACCCTACTGGAGCCAAGGATTGCACATTGTTTACTTGTTATCTCTGGCTCACCCTACTGGAGCCAAGGATTGCACATTGTTTACTTGTTATCTCTGGCTCACCCTACTGGAGCCAAGGATTGCACATTGTTTACTTGTTATCTCTGGCTCACCCTACTGGAGCCAAGGATTGCACATTGTTTACTTGTTATCTCTGGCTCACCCTACTGGAGCCAAGGATTGCACATTGTTTACTTGTTATCTCTGGCTCACCCTACTGGAGCCAAGGATTGCACATTGTTTACTTGTTATCTCTGGCTCACCCTACTGGAGCCAAGGATTGCACATTGTTTACTTGTTATCTCTGGCTCACCCTACTGGAGCCAAGGATTGCACATTGTTTACTTGTTATCTCTGGCTCACCCTACTGGAGCCAAGGATTGCACATTGTTTACTTGTTATCTCTGGCTCACCCTACTGGAGCCAAGGATTGCACATTGTTTACTTGTTATCTCTGGCTCACCCTACTGGAGCCAAGGATTGCACATTGTTTACTTGTTATCTCTGGCTCACCCTACTGGAGCCAAGGATTGCACATTGTTTACTTGTTATCTCTGGCTCACCCTACTGGAGCCAAGGATTGCACATTGTTTACTTGTTATCTCTGGCTCACCCTACTGGAGCCAAGGATTGCACATTGTTTACTTGTTATCTCTGGCTCACCCTACTGGAGCCAAGGATTGCACATTGTTTACTTGTTATCTCTGGCTCACCCTACTGGAGCCAAGGATTGCACATTGTTTACTTGTTATCTCTGGCTCACCCTACTGGAGCCAAGGATTGCACATTGTTTACTTGTTATCTCTGGCTCACCCTACTGGAGCCAAGGATTGCACATTGTTTACTTGTTATCTCTGGCTCACCCTACTGGAGCCAAGGATTGCACATTGTTTACTTGTTATCTCTGGCTCACCCTACTGGAGCCAAGGATTGCACATTGTTTACTTGTTATCTCTGGCTCACCCTACTGGAGCCAAGGATTGCACATTGTTTACTTGTTATCTCTGGCTCACCCTACTGGAGCCAAGGATTGCACATTGTTTACTTGTTATCTCTGGCTCACCCTACTGGAGCCAAGGATTGCACATTGTTTACTTGTTATCTCTGGCTCACCCTACTGGAGCCAAGGATTGCACATTGTTTACTTGTTATCTCTGGCTCACCCTACTGGAGCCAAGGATTGCACATTGTTTACTTGTTATCTCTGGCTCACCCTACTGGAGCCAAGGATTGCACATTGTTTACTTGTTATCTCTGGCTCACCCTACTGGAGCCAAGGATTGCACATTGTTTACTTGTTATCTCTGGCTCACCCTACTGGAGCCAAGGATTGCACATTGTTTACTTGTTATCTCTGGCTCACCCTACTGGAGCCAAGGATTGCACATTGTTTACTTGTTATCTCTGGCTCACCCTACTGGAGCCAAGGATTGCACATTGTTTACTTGTTATCTCTGGCTCACCCTACTGGAGCCAAGGATTGCACATTGTTTACTTGTTATCTCTGGCTCACCCTACTGGAGCCAAGGATTGCACATTGTTTACTTGTTATCTCTGGCTCACCCTACTGGAGCCAAGGATTGCACATTGTTTACTTGTTATCTCTGGCTCACCCTACTGGAGCCAAGGATTGCACATTGTTTACTTGTTATCTCTGGCTCACCCTACTGGAGCCAAGGATTGCACATTGTTTACTTGTTATCTCTGGCTCACCCTACTGGAGCCAAGGATTGCACATTGTTTACTTGTTATCTCTGGCTCACCCTACTGGAGCCAAGGATTGCACATTGTTTACTTGTTATCTCTGGCTCACCCTACTGGAGCCAAGGATTGCACATTGTTTACTTGTTATCTCTGGCTCACCCTACTGGAGCCAAGGATTGCACATTGTTTACTTGTTATCTCTGGCTCACCCTACTGGAGCCAAGGATTGAACATTGTTTACTTGTTATCTCTGGCTCACCCTACTGGAGCCAAGGATTGAACATTGTTTACTTGTTATCTCTGGCTCACCCTACTGGAGCCAAGGATTGCACATTGTTTACTTGTTATCTCTGGCTCACCCTACTGGAGCCAAGGATTGCACATTGTTTACTTGTTATCTCTGGCTCACCCTACTGGAGCCAAGGATTGCACATTGTTTACTTGTTATCTCTGGCTCACCCTACTGGAGCCAAGGATTGAACATTGTTTACTTGTTATCTCTGGCTCACCCTACTGGAGCCAAGGATTGCACATTGTTTACTTGTTATCTCTGGCTCACCCTACTGGAGCCAAGGATTGCACATTGTTTACTTGTTATCTCTGGCTCACCTACTGGAGCCAAGGATTGCACATTGTTTACTTGTTATCTCTGGCTCACCCTACTGGAGCCAAGGATTGCACATTGTTTACTTGTTATCTCTGGCTCACCCTACTGGAGCCAAGGATTGCACATTGTTTACTTGTTATCTCTGGCTCACCCTACTGGAGCCAAGGATTGAACATTGTTTACTTGTTATCTCTGGCTCACCCTACTGGAGCCAAGGATTGCACATTGTTTACTTGTTATCTCTGGCTCACCCTACTGGAGCCAAGGATTGCACATTGTTTACTTGTTATCTCTGGCTCACCCTACTGGAGCCAAGGATTGCACATTGTTTACTTGTTATCTCTGGCTCACCCTACTGGAGCCAAGGATTGCACATTGTTTACTTGTTATCTCTGGCTCACCCTACTGGAGCCAAGGATTGCACATTGTTTACTTGTTATCTCTGGCTCACCCTACTGGAGCCAAGGATTGCACATTGTTTACTTGTTATCTCTGGCTCACCCTACTGGAGCCAAGGATTGCACATTGTTTACTTGTTATCTCTGGCTCACCCTACTGGAGCCAAGGATTGCACATTGTTTACTTGTTATCTCTGGCTCACCCTACTGGAGCCAAGGATTGCACATTGTTTACTTGTTATCTCTGGCTCACCCTACTGGAGCCAAGGATTGCACATTGTTTACTTGTTATCTCTGGCTCACCCTACTGGAGCCAAGGATTGCACATTGTTTACTTGTTATCTCTGGCTCACCCTACTGGAGCCAAGGATTGCACATTGTTTACTTGTTATCTCTGGCTCACCCTACTGGAGCCAAGGATTGAACATTGTTTACTTGTTATCTCTGGCTCACCCTACTGGAGCCAAGGATTGCACATTGTTTACTTGTTATCTCTGGCTCACCCTACTGGAGCCAAGGATTGCACATTGTTTACTTGTTATCTCTGGCTCACCCTACTGGAGCCAAGGATTGCACATTGTTTACTTGTTATCTCTGGCTCACCCTACTGGAGCCAAGGATTGCACATTGTTTACTTGTTATCTCTGGCTCACCCTACTGGAGCCAAGGATTGCACATTGTTTACTTGTTATCTCTGGCTCACCCTACTGGAGCCAAGGATTGCACATTGTTTACTTGTTATCTCTGGCTCACCCTACTGGAGCCAAGGATTGCACATTGTTTACTTGTTATCTCTGGCTCACCCTACTGGAGCCAAGGATTGCACATTGTTTACTTGTTATCTCTGGCTCACCCTACTGGAGCCAAGGATTGCACATTGTTTACTTGTTATCTCTGGCTCACCCTACTGGAGCCAAGGATTGCACATTGTTTACTTGTTATCTCTGGCTCACCCTACTGGAGCCAAGGATTGCACATTGTTTACTTGTTATCTCTGGCTCACCCTACTGGAGCCAAGGATTGCACATTGTTTACTTGTTATCTCTGGCTCACCCTACTGGAGCCAAGGATTGCACATTGTTTACTTGTTATCTCTGGCTCACCCTACTGGAGCCAAGGATTGCACATTGTTTACTTGTTATCTCTGGCTCACCCTACTGGAGCCAAGGATTGCACATTGTTTACTTGTTATCTCTGGCTCACCCTACTGGAGCCAAGGATTGCACATTGTTTACTTGTTATCTCTGGCTCACCCTACTGGAGCCAAGGATTGCACATTGTTTACTTGTTATCTCTGGCTCACCCTACTGGAGCCAAGGATTGCACATTGTTTACTTGTTATCTCTGGCTCACCCTACTGGAGCCAAGGATTGCACATTGTTTACTTGTTATCTCTGGCTCACCCTACTGGAGCCAAGGATTGCACATTGTTTACTTGTTATCTCTGGCTCACCCTACTGGAGCCAAGGATTGCACATTGTTTACTTGTTATCTCTGGCTCACCCTACTGGAGCCAAGGATTGCACATTGTTTACTTGTTATCTCTGGCTCACCCTACTGGAGCCAAGGATTGCACATTGTTTACTTGTTATCTCTGGCTCACCCTACTGGAGCCAAGGATTGCACATTGTTTACTTGTTATCTCTGGCTCACCCTACTGGAGCCAAGGATTGCACATTGTTTACTTGTTATCTCTGGCTCACCCTACTGGAGCCAAGGATTGCACATTGTTTACTTGTTATCTCTGGCTCACCCTACTGGAGCCAAGGATTGCACATTGTTTACTTGTTATCTCTGGCTCACCCTACTGGAGCCAAGGATTGCACATTGTTTACTTGTTATCTCTGGCTCACCCTACTGGAGCCAAGGATTGCACATTGTTTACTTGTTATCTCTGGCTCACCCTACTGGAGCCAAGGATTGCACATTGTTTACTTGTTATCTCTGGCTCACCCTACTGGAGCCAAGGATTGCACATTGTTTACTTGTTATCTCTGGCTCACCCTACTGGAGCCAAGGATTGCACATTGTTTACTTGTTATCTCTGGCTCACCCTACTGGAGCCAAGGATTGCACATTGTTTACTTGTTATCTCTGGCTCACCCTACTGGAGCCAAGGATTGCACATTGTTTACTTGTTATCTCTGGCTCACCCTACTGGAGCCAAGGATTGCACATTGTTTACTTGTTATCTCTGGCTCACCCTACTGGAGCCAAGGATTGCACATTGTTTACTTGTTATCTCTGGCTCACCCTACTGGAGCCAAGGATTGCACATTGTTTACTTGTTATCTCTGGCTCACCCTACTGGAGCCAAGGATTGCACATTGTTTACTTGTTATCTCTGGCTCACCCTACTGGAGCCAAGGATTGCACATTGTTTACTTGTTATCTCTGGCTCACCCTACTGGAGCCAAGGATTGCACATTGTTTACTTGTTATCTCTGGCTCACCCTACTGGAGCCAAGGATTGCACATTGTTTACTTGTTATCTCTGGCTCACCCTACTGGAGCCAAGGATTGCACATTGTTTACTTGTTATCTCTGGCTCACCCTACTGGAGCCAAGGATTGCACATTGTTTACTTGTTATCTCTGGCTCACCCTACTGGAGCCAAGGATTGCACATTGTTTACTTGTTATCTCTGGCTCACCCTACTGGAGCCAAGGATTGCACATTGTTTACTTGTTATCTCTGGCTCACCCTACTGGAGCCAAGGATTGCACATTGTTTACTTGTTATCTCTGGCTCACCCTACTGGAGCCAAGGATTGCACATTGTTTACTTGTTATCTCTGGCTCACCCTACTGGAGCCAAGGATTGCACATTGTTTACTTGTTATCTCTGGCTCACCCTACTGGAGCCAAGGATTGCACATTGTTTACTTGTTATCTCTGGCTCACCCTACTGGAGCCAAGGATTGCACATTGTTTACTTGTTATCTCTGGCTCACCCTACTGGAGCCAAGGATTGCACATTGTTTACTTGTTATCTCTGGCTCACCCTACTGGAGCCAAGGATTGCACATTGTTTACTTGTTATCTCTGGCTCACCCTACTGGAGCCAAGGATTGCACATTGTTTACTTGTTATCTCTGGCTCACCCTACTGGAGCCAAGGATTGCACATTGTTTACTTGTTATCTCTGGCTCACCCTACTGGAGCCAAGGATTGCACATTGTTTACTTGTTATCTCTGGCTCACCCTACTGGAGCCAAGGATTGCACATTGTTTACTTGTTATCTCTGGCTCACCCTACTGGAGCCAAGGATTGCACATTGTTTACTTGTTATCTCTGGCTCACCCTACTGGAGCCAAGGATTGCACATTGTTTACTTGTTATCTCTGGCTCACCCTACTGGAGCCAAGGATTGCACATTGTTTACTTGTTATCTCTGGCTCACCCTACTGGAGCCAAGGATTGCACATTGTTTACTTGTTATCTCTGGCTCACCCTACTGGAGCCAAGGATTGCACATTGTTTACTTGTTATCTCTGGCTCACCCTACTGGAGCCAAGGATTGCACATTGTTTACTTGTTATCTCTGGCTCACCCTACTGGAGCCAAGGATTGCACATTGTTTACTTGTTATCTCTGGCTCACCCTACTGGAGCCAAGGATTGCACATTGTTTACTTGTTATCTCTGGCTCACCCTACTGGAGCCAAGGATTGCACATTGTTTACTTGTTATCTCTGGCTCACCCTACTGGAGCCAAGGATTGCACATTGTTTACTTGTTATCTCTGGCTCACCCTACTGGAGCCAAGGATTGCACATTGTTTACTTGTTATCTCTGGCTCACCCTACTGGAGCCAAGGATTGCACATTGTTTACTTGTTATCTCTGGCTCACCCTACTGGAGCCAAGGATTGCACATTGTTTACTTGTTATCTCTGGCTCACCCTACTGGAGCCAAGGATTGCACATTGTTTACTTGTTATCTCTGGCTCACCCTACTGGAGCCAAGGATTGCACATTGTTTACTTGTTATCTCTGGCTCACCCTACTGGAGCCAAGGATTGCACATTGTTTACTTGTTATCTCTGGCTCACCCTACTGGAGCCAAGGATTGCACATTGTTTACTTGTTATCTCTGGCTCACCCTACTGGAGCCAAGGATTGCACATTGTTTACTTGTTATCTCTGGCTCACCCTACTGGAGCCAAGGATTGCACATTGTTTACTTGTTATCTCTGGCTCACCCTACTGGAGCCAAGGATTGCACATTGTTTACTTGTTATCTCTGGCTCACCCTACTGGAGCCAAGGATTGCACATTGTTTACTTGTTATCTCTGGCTCACCCTACTGGAGCCAAGGATTGCACATTGTTTACTTGTTATCTCTGGCTCACCCTACTGGAGCCAAGGATTGCACATTGTTTACTTGTTATCTCTGGCTCACCCTACTGGAGCCAAGGATTGCACATTGTTTACTTGTTATCTCTGGCTCACCCTACTGGAGCCAAGGATTGCACATTGTTTACTTGTTATCTCTGGCTCACCCTACTGGAGCCAAGGATTGCACATTGTTTACTTGTTATCTCTGGCTCACCCTACTGGAGCCAAGGATTGCACATTGTTTACTTGTTATCTCTGGCTCACCCTACTGGAGCCAAGGATTGCACATTGTTTACTTGTTATCTCTGGCTCACCCTACTGGAGCCAAGGATTGCACATTGTTTACTTGTTATCTCTGGCTCACCCTACTGGAGCCAAGGATTGCACATTGTTTACTTGTTATCTCTGGCTCACCCTACTGGAGCCAAGGATTGCACATTGTTTACTTGTTATCTCTGGCTCACCCTACTGGAGCCAAGGATTGCACATTGTTTACTTGTTATCTCTGGCTCACCCTACTGGAGCCAAGGATTGCACATTGTTTACTTGTTATCTCTGGCTCACCCTACTGGAGCCAAGGATTGCACATTGTTTACTTGTTATCTCTGGCTCACCCTACTGGAGCCAAGGATTGCACATTGTTTACTTGTTATCTCTGGCTCACCCTACTGGAGCCAAGGATTGCACATTGTTTACTTGTTATCTCTGGCTCACCCTACTGGAGCCAAGGATTGCACATTGTTTACTTGTTATCTCTGGCTCACCCTACTGGAGCCAAGGATTGCACATTGTTTACTTGTTATCTCTGGCTCACCCTACTGGAGCCAAGGATTGCACATTGTTTACTTGTTATCTCTGGCTCACCCTACTGGAGCCAAGGATTGCACATTGTTTACTTGTTATCTCTGGCTCACCCTACTGGAGCCAAGGATTGCACATTGTTTACTTGTTATCTCTGGCTCACCCTACTGGAGCCAAGGATTGCACATTGTTTACTTGTTATCTCTGGCTCACCCTACTGGAGCCAAGGATTGCACATTGTTTACTTGTTATCTCTGGCTCACCCTACTGGAGCCAAGGATTGCACATTGTTTACTTGTTATCTCTGGCTCACCCTACTGGAGCCAAGGATTGCACATTGTTTACTTGTTATCTCTGGCTCACCCTACTGGAGCCAAGGATTGCACATTGTTTACTTGTTATCTCTGGCTCACCCTACTGGAGCCAAGGATTGCACATTGTTTACTTGTTATCTCTGGCTCACCCTACTGGAGCCAAGGATTGCACATTGTTTACTTGTTATCTCTGGCTCACCCTACTGGAGCCAAGGATTGCACATTGTTTACTTGTTATCTCTGGCTCACCCTACTGGAGCCAAGGATTGCACATTGTTTACTTGTTATCTCTGGCTCACCCTACTGGAGCCAAGGATTGCACATTGTTTACTTGTTATCTCTGGCTCACCCTACTGGAGCCAAGGATTGCACATTGTTTACTTGTTATCTCTGGCTCACCCTACTGGAGCCAAGGATTGCACATTGTTTACTTGTTATCTCTGGCTCACCCTACTGGAGCCAAGGATTGCACATTGTTTACTTGTTATC
The DNA here is from genome assembly GCA_944989445.1 of Ampullaceana balthica. Taxonomy (NCBI): domain Eukaryota; kingdom Metazoa; phylum Mollusca; class Gastropoda; family Lymnaeidae; genus Ampullaceana; species Ampullaceana balthica. Next base: position 1,249,030 of record CALYLW010000118.1, read on the forward strand.
TCTGGCTCACCCTACTGGAGCCAAGGATTGCACATTGTTTACTTGTTATCTCTGGCTCACCCTACTGGAGCCAAGGATTGCACATTGTTTACTTGTTATCTCTGGCTCACCCTACTGGAGCCAAGGATTGCACATTGTTTACTTGTTATCTCTGGCTCACCCTACTGGAGCCAAGGATTGCACATTGTTTACTTGTTATCTCTGGCTCACCCTACTGGAGCCAAGGATTGCACATTGTTTACTTGTTATCTCTGGCTCACCCTACTGGAGCCAAGGATTGCACATTGTTTACTTGTTATCTCTGGCTCACCCTACTGGAGCCAAGGATTGCACATTGTTTACTTGTTATCTCTGGCTCACCCTACTGGAGCCAAGGATTGCACATTGTTTACTTGTTATCTCTGGCTCACCCTACTGGAGCCAAGGATTGCACATTGTTTACTTGTTATCTCTGGCTCACCCTACTGGAGCCAAGGATTGCACATTGTTTACTTGTTATCTCTGGCTCACCCTACTGGAGCCAAGGATTGCACATTGTTTACTTGTTATCTCTGGCTCACCCTACTGGAGCCAAGGATTGCACATTGTTTACTTGTTATCTCTGGCTCACCCTACTGGAGCCAAGGATTGCACATTGTTTACTTGTTATCTCTGGCTCACCCTACTGGAGCCAAGGATTGCACATTGTTTACTTGTTATCTCTGGCTCACCCTACTGGAGCCAAGGATTGCACATTGTTTACTTGTTATCTCTGGCTCACCCTACTGGAGCCAAGGATTGCACATTGTTTACTTGTTATCTCTGGCTCACCCTACTGGAGCCAAGGATTGCACATTGTTTACTTGTTATCTCTGGCTCACCCTACTGGAGCCAAGGATTGCACATTGTTTACTTGTTATCTCTGGCTCACCCTACTGGAGCCAAGGATTGCACATTGTTTACTTGTTATCTCTGGCTCACCCTACTGGAGCCAAGGATTGCACATTGTTTACTTGTTATCTCTGGCTCACCCTACTGGAGCCAAGGATTGCACATTGTTTACTTGTTATCTCTGGCTCACCCTACTGGAGCCAAGGATTGAACATTGTTTACTTGTTATCTCTGGCTCACCCTACTGGAGCCAAGGATTGCACATTGTTTACTTGTTATCTCTGGCTCACCCTACTGGAGCCAAGGATTGCACATTGTTTACTTGTTATCTCTGGCTCACCCTACTGGAGCCAAGGATTGCACATTGTTTACTTGTTATCTCTGGCTCACCCTACTGGAGCCAAGGATTGCACATTGTTTACTTGTTATCTCTGGCTCACCTTACTGGAGCCAAGGATTGCACATTGTTTACTTGTTATCTCTGGCTCACCCTACTGGAGCCAAGGATTGCACATTGTTTACTTGTTATCTCTGGCTCACCTACTGGAGCCAAGGATTGCACATTGTTTACTTGTTATCTCTGGCTCACCCTACTGGAGCCAAGGATTGCACATTGTTTACTTGTTATCTCTGGCTCACCCTACTGGAGCCAAGGATTGAACATTGTTTACTTGTTATCTCTGGCTCACCCTACTGGAGCCAAGGATTGCACATTGTTTACTTGTTATCTCTGGCTCACCCTACTGGAGCCAAGGATTGCACATTGTTTACTTGTTATCTCTGGCTCACCCTACTGGAGCCAAGGATTGCACATTGTTTACTTGTTATCTCTGGCTCACCCTACTGGAGCCAAGGATTGCACATTGTTTACTTGTTATCTCTGGCTCACCCTACTGGAGCCAAGGATTGCACATTGTTTACTTGTTATCTCTGGCTCACCCTACTGGAGCCAAGGATTGCACATTGTTTACTTGTTATCTCTGGCTCACCCTACTGGAGCCAAGGATTGCACATTGTTTACTTGTTATCTCTGGCTCACCCTACTGGAGCCAAGGATTGCACATTGTTTACTTGTTATCTCTGGCTCACCCTACTGGAGCCAAGGATTGCACATTGTTTACTTGTTATCTCTGGCTCACCCTACTGGAGCCAAGGATTGCACATTGTTTACTTGTTATCTCTGGCTCACCCTACTGGAGCCAAGGATTGCACATTGTTTACTTGTTATCTCTGGCTCACCCTACTGGAGCCAAGGATTGCACATTGTTTACTTGTTATCTCTGGCTCACCCTACTGGAGCCAAGGATTGAACATTGTTTACTTGTTATCTCTGGCTCACCTACTGGAGCCAAGGATTGCACATTGTTTACTTGTTATCTCTGGCTCACCCTACTGGAGCCAAGGATTGCACATTGTTTACTTGTTATCTCTGGCTCACCCTACTGGAGCCAAGGATTGCACATTGTTTACTTGTTATCTCTGGCTCACCTACTGGAGCCAAGGATTGCACATTGTTTACTTGTTATCTCTGGCTCACCCTACTGGAGCCAAGGATTGCACATTGTTTACTTGTTATCTCTGGCTCACCCTACTGGAGCCAAGGATTGCACATTGTTTACTTGTTATCTCTGGCTCACCCTACTGGAGCCAAGGATTGAACATTGTTTACTTGTTATCTCTGGCTCACCCTACTGGAGCCAAGGATTGCACATTGTTTACTTGTTATCTCTGGCTCACCCTACTGGAGCCAAGGATTGAACATTGTTTACTTGTTATCTCTGGCTCACCCTACTGGAGCCAAGGATTGCACATTGTTTACTTGTTATCTCTGGCTCACCCTACTGGAGCCAAGGATTGCACATTGTTTACTTGTTATCTCTGGCTCACCCTACTGGAGCCAAGGATTGCACATTGTTTACTTGTTATCTCTGGCTCACCCTACTGGAGCCAAGGATTGCACATTGTTTACTTGTTATCTCTGGCTCACCTTACTGGAGCCAAGGATTGAACATTGTTTACTTGTTATCTCTGGCTCACCCTACTGGAGCCAAGGATTGCACATTGTTTACTTGTTATCTCTGGCTCACCCTACTGGAGCCAAGGATTGCACATTGTTTACTTGTTATCTCTGGCTCACCCTACTGGAGCCAAGGATTGCACATTAATTACTTGTTATCTCTGGCTCACCATACTGGAGCCAAGGATTGCACATTGTTTACTTGTTATCTCTGGCTCACCATACTGGAGCCAAGGAATTGCACATTGTTTACTTGTTATCTCTGGCTCACCCTACTGGAGCCAAGGATTGCACATTGTTTACTTGTTATCTCTGGCTCACCCTACTGGAGCCAAGGATTGCACATTGTTTACTTGTTATCTCTGGCTCACCCTACTGGAGCCAAGGATTGCACATTGTTTACTTGTTATCTCTGGCTCACCCTACTGGAGCCAAGGATTGAACATTGTTTACTTGTTATCTCTGGCTCACCCTACTGGAGCCAAGGATTGCACATTGTTTACTTGTTATCTATGGCTCACCCTACTGGAGCCAAGGATTGCACATTGTTTACTTGTTATCTCTGGCTCACCCTACTGGAGCCAAGGATTGCACATTGTTTACTTGTTATCTATGGCTCACCCTTACTGGAGCCAAGGATTGCACATTGTTTACTTGTTATCTCTGGCTCACCCTACTGGAGCCAAGGATTGCACATTGTTTACTTGTTATCTATGGCTCACCCTACTGGAGCCAAGGATTGCACATTGTTTACTTGTTATCTCTGGCTCACCCTACTGGAGCCAAGGATTGAACATTGTTTACTTGTTATCTCTGGCTCACCCTACTGGAGCCAAGGATTGCACATTCTTTACTTGTTATCTCTGGCTCACCCTACTGGAGCCAAGGATTGCACATTCTTTACTTGTTACCTCTGGCTCACCATACTGGAGCCAAGGATTGCACATTGTTTACTTATTATCTCTGGCTCACCCTACTGGAGCCAAGGATTGCACATTCTTTACTTGTTATCTCTGGCTCACCCTACTGGAGCCAAGGATTGCACATTGTTTACTTGTTATCTCTGGCTCACCCTACTGGAGCCAAGGATTGCACATTGTTTACTTGTTATCTCTGGCTCACCTACTGGAGCCAAGGATTGCACATTGTTTACTTGTTATCTCTGGCTCACCCTACTGGAGCCAAAGATTGCACATTGTTTACTTGTTATCTCTGGCTCACCCTACTGGAGCCAAGGATTGAACATTGTTTACTTGTTATCTCTGGCTCACCCTACTGGAGCCAAAGATTGCACATTGTTTACTTGTTATCTCTGGCTGACCCTACTGGAGCCAAGGATTGAACATTGTTTACTTGTTATCTATGGCTCACCTTACTGGAGCCAAGGATTGCACATTGTTTACTTGTTATCTCTGGCTCACCTTACTGGAGCCAAGGATTGAACATTGTTTACTTGTTATCTCTGGCTCACCCTACTGGAGCCAAGGATTGCACATTGTTTACTTGTTATCTCTGGCTCACCTTACTGGAGCCAAGGATTGAACATTGTTTACTTGTTATCTCTGGCTCACCCTACTGGAGCCAAGGATTGCACATTCTTTACTTGTTATCTCTGGCTCACCCTACTGGAGCCAAGGATTGCACATTGTTTACTTGTTATCTCTGGCTCACCCTACTGGAGCCAAGGATTGCACATTGTTTACTTGTTATCTCTGGCTCACCCTACTGGAGCCAAGGATTGCACATTGTTTACTTGTTATCTCTGGCTCACCATACTGGAGCCAAGGATTGCACATTGTTTACTTGTTATCTCTGGCTCACCATACTGGAGCCAAGGATTGCACATTGTTTACTTGTTATCTCTGGCTCACCCTACTGGAGCCAAGGATTGCACATTGTTTACTTGTTATCTCTGGCTCACCCTACTGGAGCCAAGGATTGCACATTGTTTACTTGTTATCTCTGGCTCACCCTACTGGAGCCAAGGATTGCACATTGTTTACTTGTTATCTCTGGCTCACCTTACTGGAGCCAAGGATTGCACATTGTTTACTTGTTATCTCTGGCTCACCCTACTGGAGCCAAGGATTGAACATTGTTTACTTGTTATCTATGGCTCACCCTACTGGAGCCAAAGATTGCACATTGTTTACTTGTTATCTATGGCTTACCCTACTGGAGCCAAGGATTGCACATTGTTTACTTGTTATCTCTGGCTCACCCTACTGGAGCCAAGGATTGCACATTGTTTACTTGTTATCTATGGCTCACCTTACTGGAGCCAAGGATTGCACATTGTTTACTTGTTATCTCTGGCTCACCCTACTGGAGCCAAGGATTGCACATTGTTTACCTGTTATCTATGGCTCACCCTACTGGAGCCAAGGATTGCACATTGTTTACTTGTTATCTCTGGCTCACCCTACTGGAGCCAATGATTGCACATTGTTTACTTGTTATGCATCGATGGTGGCTAAAATATTGTTTAGAGTAAAAATAATCATATTGGTACACTTGAGACCTGTAACTGATGCGGTCACGACCTTTTGCCGCCAAGCTGCATTATTAAACATGAGATGGTCTTACAAGGAAATGAATAAACCTCAGATTAGTTGTGTTGTGGGATTGGGGGCGGGGGGGGGGAGGGGCATTTTTAAACACCGGCACCACCCAAAGAATAATAGAACTTGAAAAAGCAACAACAGTTTGTTACGGAAAAAGTTCTGACCTACTTGGTGACCCATGACGACATGGGGTGAAGGTCAACCATGGAGAAGATTTATGTCTTACGAAGTGTTTACGGGTGGTGTAAATAAGGGCGATGGGTGGCACCATGGGGGGGTGGTGGAGTGTGAGAAAAGTTTATTTGATGAGTGCTGAATGAAATAAGAAAACTTGAATTACAATTTAATAATAGAAACTGTAACAACAACTGCTTCACTTTTATCGCTTCATTGACGACCTTGACAGAAAGACACAGGAAGACAAATAGACCCAAGTCCAAACCTTTCACTTGAGATGGTGAGGGGAGGGGAAGGGCTGTGGGGCCTTTGGTGAGGGTAGGGGAAGGGCTGCGGGGCCTTTGGTGAGGGTAGGGGAAGGGCTGCGGGGCCTTTGGTGAGGGTAGGGGAAGGGCTGTGGGGCCTTTGGTGAGGGTAGGGGAAGGGCTGCGGGGCCTTTGGTGAGGGTAGGGGAAGGGCTGCGGGGCCTTTGGTGAGGGTTTGGGGAAGGGCTGTGGGGCCTTTGGTGAGGGTAGGGGAAGGGCTGCGGGGCCTTTGGTGAAGTTAGGGGAAGTGCTGTGGGGCCTTTGGTGAGGGTAGGGGAAGGGCTGTGGGGCATTTGGTGAGGGTAGAGGAAGGGCTGTGGGGCCTTTTGTGAGGGTAGGGGAAGGGTTGTGGGGCCTTTGGTGAGGGTAGGGGAAGGGCTGTGGGGCCTTTGGTGAGGGTAGGGGAAGGGCTGTGGGGCCTTTGGTGAGGGTAGGGGAAGGGCTGTGGGGCCTTTGGTGAGGGTAGGGGAAGGGCTGTGGGGCCTTTGGTGAGGGTAGGGGAAGGGCTGTGGGGCATTTGGTGAGGGTAGAGGAAGGGCTGTGGGGCCTTTTGTGAGGGTAGGGGAAGGGCTGTGGGGCCTTTGGTGAGGGTAGGGGAAGGGCTGTGGGGCATTTGGTGAGGGTAGAGGAAGGGCTGTGGGGCATTTGGTGAGGGTAGGGGAAGGGCTGTGGGGCCTTTGGTGAGGGTAGGGGAAGGGCTGTGGGGCTTTTGGTGAGGGTAGGGGAAGTGCTGTGGGGCCTTTGGTGAGGTTTGGGGAAGGGCTGTGGGGCTTTTGGTGAGGGTAGGGGAAGTGCTGTGGGGCCTTTGGTGAGGTTTGGGGAAGGGCTGTGGGGCTTTTGGTGAGGGTAGGGGAAGTGCTGTGGGGCCTTTGGTGAGGGTAGGGGAAGGGCTGTGGGGCCTTTACTTTACACAGCTAATTTTATTTTTCAAATGACTTTCATTAATATCCCAGTTTAAACGTAAAAAAAAATAATTTTAAAAAACCACAAAAAAACAAAACAATTCTAATAGCCTAAAGTAGTGGTGGCGAACATTTTTGGGGCCGCGTGACCAAAATTCAACCAAAACTAACCAAGTACCAACCAAGAACCAACCAAGTACCAACACTCCAATGAAACCCGAAAATAGGGGGTTGGCTTAGCTGGTTTGGTTAGGAAGGAAATATTTTAGTCGCGTGCCGGCTGATGAGTCTCTGCGTGCCGACTGGGGCACGCGTGTCATAGGTTCGCCATCACTGGCCTACAGCTTTGAAACGCCACCGACATCAAGGCTACGGCACACGTTTAGTTTAATGGGAGTTATCTGCTCCTTTCAATCAGGACGTGACATTTCAAATGATCACGTGACAATGACGTTATTTTGTTTGCCATTTTGCAGTTCACCTCACCAATAATTTCAAAAGTCCCCGAAACGGATCACTGAACACAATGATATACCGTCCTACAGCTGGTATATTTATGATCACCTTTGACCTTTCAACGGTGGTGACCTGTTTCTAGCATACAAACTATGGCGGCCTCACACATCGCCGCTTTCATTTCCTCGTGCACCTCAAATTAAGTTTTAAAACAAGCTGACTTCACCAGTTGTGTTGCAACTGAGCAGCTGTTGTGTTAGGCATCTGACATGTTCAATGGGGGATTTCCCTTTGTTTCTAAATATGGGGGAAAGCTCCGACTTTCACCCAGAAACGTAATTAGGTGGATGCGAGGGTGCGGACCGCACCGGATGACACAACCACAAGGGGCGACGCCATCACAAGGGGCGACACCATCACAAAGGGCGGCACCATCACAAGGGGCGACACCATCACAAGGGGTGACGCCAAAATGTAAAATGCTGTATGTTCCCGTTATTTGACCCTGGCGGACGTGGAGGAGGTCTATGACTATGGGATACGTTGTGAGGGGGTGACACCTTGAGCTACAACACTGAGTGACTCCAACACTAGTGGGGCCTCTGCTTGCACCGATGTGGTAAGAATACGACGGGCTGAGGCGGGCATTTTGTTGAAGTGCGCACTTTTTGTTGGGAGTGCGCACTTTTTGTTGGGAGTGCGCACTTTTTGTGGCGGTGCGCATTTTGGTCAACAGCCGACAACCCTACTTTAGATTTTTTTATAGTTCGTATAATTTGTGCTGCGTCTTTTAACGTATAGCAAAATGTTTGTGTGTATTTTTTTACATCTGGCATTAAGTTTAAATGTTCGTATATTGGTATATTTAACGAAATATTTACGTTGTCACATATTGTATTAGTTACATTAGAAGAAATGGTTGACAGTTGATGTCATAGATGGTTACACATGAAGGCAACTTGTATTACAAAATGATCTAGATCAGTGCTTCTCAAACTTTTTAGTATGGCGGACCGGCAGGAAATTTTTTTCATTGCACCAGGGACCGGTGCACTATTTACCCTGCACTGACAATTTTTTCTGTCCTTTTTTTGAGAACATCTGCGAACCGACAGCGGATGGCCCACGGACCGGCACCGGTCCGCGGACCACCACTTTGAGAAGCACTGATCTAGATAACAAGACAGGAAAGTAAAGGCGTTTATTTATGGAATTTAAAACGTTTATTCCAAAACATGTTAAAATTATTTGTTTACAACATTTAAAATTATTGTATATGACTGTGCATAAATTACCACCGACGTGGTACATTAAATAATAATCAAGTTAGTAAGCTAGAGACGTAATAACAAAATCACATTAACATCAAGCGTGCAAAGAGTTATATACTGACAAAACAACAAACAAAAGTGTCTCAGCATCCCGTGCTGCATGCAGTCAGCCATTTTGTGAACCGAACCACGTGATCTGGGACTTGCTGCAAAGCATGGCGGGATCATTTGCTTCCTTAATAGTGTAGACAAACAAGATTTCATAAACATGGTTGTCGCACCCTGATAGCCGTACCGAACCAACTGGGACAAATTGGGTGCTGCGACCTGCTTAGGAAATCTGCGATAGGTATAACGACTTTTTCATGAGAACATCTCAACAAAGTAACAGACATAATCTAGTGTTTACATCACAGCAATAGTAACATATATATTTCCAGAGCTTAATGGGTAACATATTGTGCCTGAAAATAGAAACAAACAAATTGGCACCAGAGTTAAATCAATCACGCAATCTAAACAGACGCAAACTAAAACAAAAATCATGTCAATTTGTTTGTAAAAAGATAACCGTTGCTGTTAAAATGAGATTCTAAAAATTGTAAAATAAATTCATGATGTGAGTTTCACCTGATAAGTAAATTAACCTGTCTCTGTGAAAAGTATTTAAAAATTTAGAGAATAATTCACCTGAAAACAGGTCACAAGTAGTCATTAAGACCAAGCGTCTTTTTTATATTGTATTTGCTGCCTCTTTTTTACCCGCATGTAGCTGCCTCGTTTTGCCCCCACTTAGGCATCCTTTTGTACCCATACTTAAGGTGCCCCAGCTGACCCCTTTATAACCCCCACTTAGGAGTCCAGTTCACACGTACTTAGCTGCCCCCTTTTTACCCCCACTTGGGTGTCTTTTTACCCGTACTTAGCTGACTCGATATTTTGCAGTTTGCATAACGTAGAAAACTAGCTGCACAGCCTTTAAATTGTTTGTTTTGTATACAGCCAACATCAACCATCCACCCGCTCGGACACTGGACCTCCAAAAACTATACGCAACTTGCTGTCGTGCACGACTTAGCTAATAACTAAACACACCATACTTAACTATCCTCAATTCTAGTACACCTGCCCCCTCCCCCCCCCCAACTTATCTCTCCCCCAATTTCAAATCTAATTCACACGATAAAGGTTGCCTTCCACGCGATCTTGTCCTTTCTGTCATTGAAGGGGCAATGTCGGATGGTGTGAGCGAAGTCCCCGGTGCTGTTGCACAGGCGGCACACGTAATGCCTCAGTATGGGGCACACGGTCTTCTCGTTGTAGTGCAGCCTGTGCTTGGTGTACACCTCTGGACTCTCACCGTTGTTCTTGCAAAACTTGCACATCATCTTCGGGGTGTGCCTCGGCAGCACCAGCTTCTTCTGACGCTCGCGCTCCGCCTCGAGAACCAACAGAAACTCCTCGCGCTTTTTGGCCTGGTCTTCCGCGGCGGTGTCTGCGCGTGACTGCAACAGGATCTTGTCGCACTGGTCCAGCTCTTCGCAGACCCCGTTCTCGCTGAATCTCTTGCACTTCTCGGAGCTGGAGCTTGTGATGAAGCGGCCGCGGCGTTTCCGGATTTTCCCCAAGTCGATGTGCAGAGCGTTGGTTGTCTCGTCGTGGATAGGACTTGAGGTCTTGGGCGGCACCCGGACTTTTGGTTCAGGAGGGTCTTCGTTTAGCGCAGCAGCCAAGGAGGCCGGGAAGAGTGTGAGGAGGAAGGAGTCGTCGGTGGGTTCAGAGGAGGGGGAGGAGTCGTTGGAATGCGATGAAGCGTTGGATGAGTTTTCTGAGAAGTAGCCTCCCTTGTGGGGGGTGGTGTAGCCGTTGTCCTTGGAAGTGTCGGGCGAGCTGCTCGCGTCGCGCTGACGTGGTTTGGATGAGTCACGTGACCTGTGCTCAGGTGGGCGGGCAGATTTCTGGGGCTGGCGCGCGGGAGGGGCAGCGCCGGTCATGATGTACACTGGTTCCTCGTAGACGTAGGCACCCTCGGGGAGGAACACGTCATCAGATGACATCCTTGACCTGGACGGGACAGCTGGGTTGGCGGATGTCGTCAACCACCGGGGTTGCACTTGGTAGTAGAAGGAGGGGGGGCCCCAGCGAGACACCGTTTGTGATTGGTTGGTTGACCATGATGGGCGTCCCTGGTACTGCACTGTAGAAAACCTGGTCGAGAATTTATGAGGATAAACGATGTTAAAAGATGGTCATTTTAATTTCTAGAATACATAAACAATGAGTTTTACACAACACTACATAGGCAAGTTAAAGGGGAATAACTTATATTTGAACCGATTCAAGTGACGCATATTGATTATAATCATTAAGTCCGTGATGTTTGATACCTAATTTAATCTGTAACAACAAGAACAATATAAATCAGAATTATTTTAAATAAAACACCCGATATGTAAGGGGGTCAGCCACATGTGGCGATAATAACCCCATCTTGTCCAGTGGGGTTGATTTTAGCAATTGGGTTAATAAAATGTATTTTAAAATTAAATATTCATTCTTACCTGATTGGCTTGGCAAGCACTGATTGGCCATATACTCTTGGTGTTGAATAGAGTGTACATCTTTCTGGTCGCGGTGTAATCTGACAGAATAGATTTGTCTGTAGTAGTAGTCTAATCCTGATTTTTTAACGTGATTCAATATACACATCAGCATTTTAAGTTGAATTGAGATAATACATATTTAAAAAAAAGTAGTATAATGATTCTTAAAAAGATCACGTGAGTATAAACGTATACAATATTCTGACGGTATACAAACACGACAATATGTCAGGTGCATGATGTTATGTATAGCATCTGATAATAGAAAGTGGCCATTAAATTGTTTTTACAGAGCTAGTGGGTGTGGAAGGCAGTGGCGTAGCCAGGGGGGGGCGGTGGGTGTGGAAGGGTATGTCTTCAATGTCCTCCTATAAATAGTTATCCATCAGTTCAGCCTAATTTGATCCAAATCAGCCATCTTTTAATGATTGCGCCCTTTGAATAAACATTAAGTCATTTTATCTTACTCATTACAAATGTTCATTTTAACAGAAGATTACTGCGCCCTCCGCTTACACGTGGTTCACTTTTATTACCTATACTCATATCCCCACCCCTCACCTTCCGAGGAAAACAGTTTCTTCCATATGCCTCAGCTGTGCCCCCCCATCCCCCATAATCACCCCCTGTCCACCAGGGAAAGTTACTTCACAAGCCTGGTGCCGCCTGTGACATGTTACAAGACTTGATTTCACTGTTTTAAAACATCTTCCTCAATATTCGTTTCCAACAAAGAGACACCATCAGCAAGAGACAAATGCCCGTGTCAGGGACACTGTTAACACTGACGTGGTCATCTAGCTTACGGCAACCATTTCGGATGTTTACGTTGTCAGTTTCAGTTAGAACAAATATGTTCATGGACACAGAAATCATGAGCGTCATTTGTCGACACATTACGAGATAAGATCAGAGGTCAAATTGTGAGAGGTCGCCTCGATCGTTGCACCACGCACTTAGAAATATAAAACACTAGACGCCCCGCGGCGTAGCATACGCCGCAGACTTTCTCATGGAGAGTGCAAAGAAAGTGGAGAAAGAACGTACACAAACTACAGCACGAAGAAATCAAAACAACGCGAGTGAACGTCGTTTGCGCTGCCCACTCGTTGGTTTCGAGACATTTGCAGGCGAAATTAGGTACACCCCTAACATCTATGAAGTCAGCTATAAAACGATTATCGGTTTCAAATCGGAGTTACATAATCGATAATCGGTTTTCCAAAAAGAAACAATAAAACAAGAGCACTCAATTAAAACCCTAAATATGACTGACCCTCGCTAGGGTCGGCCAATCACAGTTTATGTTTAAGGGATGGTAGTATTAAATGGGAGGCGGGTAACAACAACCTCAGTGTGGATGTATTCACGTTTACTCGCTATTTTTTATTTACTTAGTGCTGCTTTTTGTGTCTGTACTCGCACCCCGCCCCCCCCCCAACCGTTCTTTGCACTGTCTATGATGAGCAAGTCTGCAAGTACACTTCGAATCTCACGTTTCCTGTGAAGGAACAATGCAAGTGAAACGCAAGGACCATTGGTCTCGATACATTGGTCGACCCCAGCGAGGGTCATTCGTTATGCTCGGTTGCACATAATTTCGTGGTGTCTCGCATGGTCCCACGAAGAGAATTATATATATAGAAGATAGATGGCGATTGTAGTTTTGTCCAAGAAATATAAACATGGCAATTGTTTTGGCCAAAAAATATAAACATGGCGATTGTAGTTTTGGTCTAGAAAAATAAACATGACCATTGTAGTTTTGGACTAGGAATGTAAACATAGCGATTGTAGTTTTGGCCTTACGTATCTTGGCAGAGGCGAATCTCGGAAATAATGAAAATTGGAAATGTTCTCGCATGTGGGTCGACTTAAGATACATAACATATCACTTTTTAGATCAGGGTGGGGACATAGCGTCAGAGGCGTCGTATGGAATAGGAATCACACAACCGGTCAAAAGTCAGTGTCGCACATACACCACTCTCCGACACTTGTATGACGTCATTCTGATAGATTTTGTTTATAGATAACACGGGAGTACGGGAACAGATGGAAGTACTTCTGTTTACGGCTAAAACAAAAGTACTATGTCAGTGGCGTAGCTAGGTAGGAGTCACCGGGAGAGGTACGTCCATTATGTCACCACCCTTCCCAACTTTTTACTGTTGCAAAAATTATTCTAGTTAAATTGGTCCACAGTTTACCAGAGACAAGAGCACAAAGAAATTAGTTGAAAGTCAAAATAACCAAAGCACTAAAGAACTGTAACGACGACGTTGATATATCGTAATTGTCCTTTTGAAATCATTATATTTGAACTTTTTCCTTTCTTGGTCTTTAAAGCTGCAAATCTGTGAATCATTTCTTGCCGATCGGTATCCTTGACCCGACCTTTTCAATCATTTCATGACAATCCATCGTACTTTTTAAATCGTATGTCATCATGTATTAAATCTCACATTTTCTGTAAGCGCAGGGTCTATTAAAAAATGCAAAATTTTGTTTCACGGGGATTGTCTTACCCATCAAACTGTGCAAAAAATCCCTTCACTTTTCTCGACCTGTCCATCACAGCAATATTTTCAGCATCCATTGTTTATGCGGCCCGAGATACCTCATCGTTTAGTAGTGTTTTCAGGGACAAAGCTACCACGAACATGTTAAAGATAACCCCAGTGTTTAAACACCAATATGTTAAAGATAACCCCAGTGTTTAAACACCAATATGTTAAAGATAACCCCAGTGTTTAAACATAATAATAACCGGCATCCTTCCGTCTCGCGAGACGATGGTGCATAACTGTTGAGTTGGGTTGCATTTCCTCGAGTGGCTGTGCAGACATATCCTTGCGTTATAGTATTTACCACAGCTTTTACACACGAATTCTGTGCTAAAAACTGTTTTGGCCTTTCGCCTAGCTTTTCTTTCTGTAGCCTCCTCCATTCTTCGCTCCTCGGCTACTATGACGCCCTCTTTGACAACTGTGCGCCACGTAGATCGGTCTTCTGCCTTACACTCCCAGTCGCTTGTGCGTATTCTGGCTGCTTTCGTGTCCCTTTGGCAGACATCTTTAAATCGCAGACATGGGCGACCTGTCTTCCTCTTTCACAATGCCAGTTCTCCATATAGCAGGTCCTTGGGGATTCGGCCAGTTTAAACACCAATATGTTAAAGATAACCCCAGTGTTTAAACACCAATATGTTAAAGATAACACCAGTGTTTAAACACCAATATGTTAAAGATAGCCTCAGTGTTCAAACGCAAATATTTTAAAGTGTACGCCTGTGAATGTTCCCTTTAAGCTGCGAGGTTGCGCGCGGCGCAGCAGTTTAGAACTCCCGTGCAGCAAAATTTGTCAAAGATTATATCTGTGTTTCCGATGAGTAAAATTGTGCACACACAAAAATTGATGCTGTGCAACTTTGCACATAAGTTGTGTAGTTTTGCACACGGACCAAAGAACCATCGAAGAATGACGCCAGTGTTTGAAATTATTTTATTTTTTTAAATTAAGGATTTCATATTGCATTGATTGCAAGAGACCCCTGTGCACATAATAAAATAAAGTTAAAACAAAAATAGACTATGTATAAAACAAATGGACTATAAAGAACCCATTAAAATGAATGTCATAAATGTGCATAGGTTATTCAGATATATCTATTTTAAAATAAATATTCTAATGATCTATGTTGTCATAATATGCTATTCGACATTTTTTATTCTATAAATATTTATAAACACGGCTCAGACAATACATTGTCAAAATTGAGCTATGCATTATAATCTCTCTAGCAATCGAATTTATGTTTCTAATTCAAGAGTTGAGGCCAAGAAACTTTGTGGCACTGAATGAATTCATAGAACTGTGTCTTGATTCGGAGGAAACTTTTTTGTGTTTGTGCCATCACTGTTTTAATAAAGTAAACACTTGAACCTCTGGTTCCATCTTCTTGGGGTGGCTACATTGATTGAAGATGGGGGTCACTCAAATTAACGCAATGATTTGGGGTCACAAGCAATTTTCCCTCTAAGGTTCGTTGGTCCGTGTGCAAAGTAAAAAAAACAACAACTCGTGTGAAAAGTTGCACCGTATCTATTTTTGTGAAACATTTTACAAAACTGGCGCGCGGTAACTTTAAACCGCTACGAGGGCATTGGTCAAATATCGTCACGGCCACGCAGCTTAAAGGGAACATTGGCCACAAGGATTTGGGTCACAAAGATTGGGGTCACAATGATTGGGGTCAAAAGGAGTGGTTGTCACCGGGATTGTGATCAACACAGGATCGGTGCACAGCGTTAAGTAAAGTTAGAATTTTTTAAAATAGAATATCAGTTGTCTATGTGGAGTCGCAGACGGTTTTGAGAACCTCTGACGTAAAGCAAACACCCACTTCCGGTAGACCAGCAGACTATTTCTACAAAACCATCTCAGCTGTCAAGCAGCAGTTAAATCTGACCTTATAAATGTCGTTAAGATGAACTCAGATAAGGCTATTTCTGTCTACTCAGCTTACTATTTCAGTCTACTCAGCTGCTCAGCTGTCTATTTCTGTCTACTCAGCTATCTATTTCTGTATACTCAGCTACCTATTTCAGTCTACTCAGCTACCTATTTAAGTCTACTCAGCTATCTATTTAAGTCTACTCAGCTATCTATTTAAGTCTACTCAGCAATCTATTTCAGTCTACTCAGCAATCTATTTCAGTCTACTCAGCTACCTATTTCAGTCTACTCAGCTACCTATTTCAGTCTACTCAGCTACCTATTTCAGTCTACTCAGCTACCTATTTCAGTCTACTCAGCTACCTATTTCAGTCTACTCAGCTACCTATTTCAGTTCTACTCAGCTACCTATTTCAGTCTACTCAGCTACCTATTTCAGTCTACTCAGCCACCTATTTCAGTCTACTCAGCCACCTATTTCAGTCTACTCAGCTACCTATTTCAGTCTACTCAGCTATCTATTTCAGTCTACTCAGCCACCTATTTCAGTCTACTCAGCCATCTATTTCAGTCTACTCAGCTATCTATTTCAGTCTACTCAGCCATCTATTTCAGTCTACTCAGCCACCTATTTCAGTCTACTCAGCCATCTATTTCAGTCTACTCAGCCACCTATTTCAGTCTACTCAGCCATCTATTTCAGTCTACTCAGCCGTCTATTTCAGTCTACTCAGCCATCTATTTCAGTCTACTCAGCTATCTATTTCAGTCTACTCAGCCATCTATTTCAGTCTACTCAGCCACCTATTTCAGTCTACTCAGCCATCTATTTCAGTCTACTCAGCCACCTATTTCAGTCTACTCAGCCATCTATTTCAGTCTACTCAGCCGTCTATTTCAGTCTACTCAGCTGTCTATTTCAGTCTACTCAGCTATCTATTTCAGGCCACACAGTAGACTAACTATCTATACGGCGACCCATGATATTACACGATTACATCCCTTTCTTTCTAGAGTACTTCACGCTGAGCTTTCATTTTAACTTCCAATCCATATTAGTATTGGGCATAACGTCCAATCCATATTAGTATTGGGCATATCGTACAAAGGTATCATTGGGATTTTTTTTACAATTCTGGTTTGTAATAACATTTTGATTACAAATGGGGAAGATAAAAACTCTCCGAACATCAACATTTTAAAAAGTTGTTGCCAGTAACGGAACAATTAATAGTCAAACTCTTCGCCCTTCCTGTGATAAGGTTGAAAGTTGAATTTGTCGTACTACAAGATTAAGAGGAGTCAAACAAGATTAACATAAACAACAACAAAAAATGGTGTTTTTTTTTACCTGAGACTGAGATATAAGGCTAATGATTTGCTCAACTGTTGCACAGAGATCACAGAATAAAGACCTCAGAAGATCAGGCTGGCAGCGGGGATGATATAATGTTGACTGTAGTCTGCGGTGCTAGACGAAGGGAATGTTTCACGACAGGATCTAGTTGACGCTTGTATTTCACTATTCATTCAATCTGTAATTGTGTTCGGTTAACACAGGACAACGTGTGTGTGTGTCGTTGGGTGGGGAGTGAGGGTGGTTTTAAAGAAAACACGTGCCGGCGAGTTTAGTGAACAGAAACAATGACACCATTCCAGGGGCGAAGAAAGAAAGATGATGTGGGTAGGGACAAACCGCAAGAGCCACCTCTTTATATTAAATAGTATTTGAGTGCAGTATTTTCAGGCACCTTCTGAATCTTTCATCAAATTCTCAACCCACTTCGCGTAGAACAAACCTGCGCCTCTGAACATATGCAGAGTCATCGTGGGTGTCACCCTTGTATAAAGCCTAACTTATTTGGTCTCCTCTTTCCACACTGTTGCTGTAT
Source organism: Ampullaceana balthica (assembly GCA_944989445.1). Taxonomy (NCBI): domain Eukaryota; kingdom Metazoa; phylum Mollusca; class Gastropoda; family Lymnaeidae; genus Ampullaceana; species Ampullaceana balthica. Next base: position 1,266,545 of record CALYLW010000118.1, read on the forward strand.
CCAAGACACGCCCACGTATCGGCGAGTCTGGCTAAAACAACAAGACGCGTCACCCTTTTGTTGTTGTGAGCTGATAGTCCGGCGACAGGCCCGGGATGTATACAAGAGAGAAACTCGTCACACGTCATCACCTGGTCCGGTCCCCGCTACCCCACCCCCTCCCACATTACGGCACTGCCCAACACCCCCACCCACCCCACCCCCGCCCCCAAACGTACACACATCAAACCAGCACCGAGGTCAGGTAGTGATCAGATACGCTCTGTTATAAACGTATGTTGAAACATTGACTTGGCTGGTAATGTGGTGTTCTTTTAATGTTTCAGCTCTGTTATACACGTATGTTGAAACATTGACTTGGCTGGTAATGTGGTGTTCTTTTAATGTTTCAGCTCTGTTATAAACGTATGTTGAAACATTGACTTGGCTGGTAATGTGGTGTTCTTTTAATGTTTCAGCTCTGTTATAAACGTATGTTGAAACATTGACTTGGCTGGTAATGTGGTGTTCTTTTAATGTTTCAGCTCTGTTATAAACGTATGTTGAAACATTGACTTGGCTGGTAATGTGGTGTTCTTTTAATGTTTCAGCTCTGTTATAAACGTATGTTGAAACATTGACTTGGCTGGTAATGTGGTGTTCTTTTAATGTTTCAGTCTCTCATTCAATCAGATAGACTGAGGTGTTGCCTAGGACAGTGCTTCTCAAAGTGGTGGTCCGCGGACCGGTGCCGGACGGTCCGTGCGCCATCCGATGCCGGTCCGCAGAAGTCAACCAAGAAATGACATTTCGCTACCACGTCAGTACAGGGAAAATAGTTCACCGTTCCCTGTTGCAATGGAAAAAATTCCTGCCTGTCCGCAATACTACAAAGTTTGAGAAGCACTGGCCTAGGAGGTTGGCTGCCTTTTGTCCAATCTGTGAGTTTAAATGAGAAGAGTCAACCATTTAGTGGGTCCCTTGACTCACTCATGTCTACCATAAATATGCACCTTTAAGTATGTATTTAAAAAAAAATTGTATTTTAAAAAGAAGGGAGGACATTACAAATATTATATCAGCTGTTTGAGTTATATCCCTTAGATTGTTTACTAACAAATCTCTCTCATAATCATCATTGTCTTGATAGTTTTTTTCTCTCCACAAGGACTCATTATTTGTACCTTGTAAGTTAGAAATTCCTCAAATACAAAAAATAACGATAAAATAAATTACCACAGTCTTAATGATTTCAACTTATAAGAGGTCAAACTTTTTAAGCCACCCTAATTCAAGTGGACACAATTATGTCTACCTAGTGGCCACACCTCTGACCACTTCCAACCTAGTGGCCACAGCTCTGACCACTCCCAACCTAGTGGACACACTTATCGTTACCTAATGGGCACACCTCTGGTCACTCCAAACCAAGTGGATACATCCCTGACCAATGTTCTCTTTAAGCTGCGTGGCTTCGTGGCAACACAGCTATCTGACTGACGCCGCACGGCAGTTTAGAGTTACCGCGCAGCAAATTTCGTAAACATATTGCAAACAAACGAAAAAAGAATTATGTGCAACTTTGCACACGAGTGTTTGTGGTTTGCATATGGACCAACGAATCTTAGAGAGGACATTGACCCTGACCTTGACCCCCACCCACCCCCACACAACACCACTTAACAAATTTGATGATTTGATAACACGTATGTAGTTCCCCGACTACTGATTCTCAAAAATGTGATGTAAACCCCGTTCTAACGCCATG